>CM076846.1:12403937-12437391 GCA_039519185.1 Astragalus membranaceus
TACAACCCCTGATGCTTTATGCACCCCATTTTTACATGTACGCCCCTTTTCCATTCCTTTTATATTTTGCTACAAAACAAAATTTTTCCACAAATCTACATTTTCCCATAAAATAAATAAACTTCTTTTTTGTCAAGAATAGAGGATTAAGTCGACATTACGGTCAGATTAAATTGCATTTTAAGGCGAATAAGCTGTACGGCTCACGAGCCTTAAAACCTCTATAAACAAAAACATATTTTTCTACTCAAGAACTACGTGCGATTTGATTTTCTACCAGGAGATACGTAGGAGCGGAGGGCGGCCGACCTCTGTCAATTGCATTAATAAAAAACCCTTTTTTAGTTTTTTTTTTCTAAACATTTTTCTTCCTTAGTTCTCAACAAAAATACAAAAACAATTATTTTCATTAAGTTTTTTTTTTAATTCATTTCATAACAAAAGGGAAATAAATATTTTTCAAAGTTAATGTGTTTTGCGCAACTAATCAGAGGTAACCTTTTTAGAAAGGATGCTGTGGGGCGCTAATACCTTCCCCACGCATAATCGACTCCCGAACCCAAAATCTGGTTTTTAAGACCATTTTCATTTTCAAATGGATTTTTCAATGTTTTCCCTAATAATTAAACATTGATGGCGACTTCATTGAACGCGAGAGATCCTCCGGATTTTTCGGTCGCTACAGCTGGCGACTTCACTGGGGACATTTTTGAGAGTCAAGCCTGTCGTGGTTAGTTGTGCTAAACTTTAACTTTTTCTATGTTTGTTTCCCTTTCACATTTAATATTTATTTATTTTATTCGTTGTAAATATCATTATTCTGTTTCAACCCTAGGTTAGACGATCATATTTTATTTTGTAAATATAGTATACATTCTGTTTGTCTTGCTGTTTAAATAATCCTATGTGTTGCTCCTATCACACACATCACTTCGACACTTGCACACACTTTGTAGTGGGGCCCCATACCCGGGTCTGAAAAAAAAAACCTAGGACGAGTGGAGATTATTAGTGACAGTCATTCTGGATTTTATCTGTCTGACTCTCATGAAAGTCTCAGCCAGAGTACGCCCTTTTATGGTATCCCACACCTGGTAGCTAGCTATCGTTGTGGATCATATCATGAAGGGGATTTAGCTCTGGAGACCTTTGTGAGGAAGTGATTAGAGCCACCCGAAAGGATGATCACTAAAGTGACCCTAGATCATGTTGAAAATACCAATTTAGACATGGCCCATTTAGGACACCATGGAGCATCTTCTTTGTTTTATTTAATATTGTCTTTTCCCTTAAAATAAAGAATTATTATCATGTAGTCATGTGATTGTACCCAATAACAATGCATTCATGCATCATGTTGCTCAAAGACATTATTTTCTAAAACAAAAAAAAACAAAAAAACATGACATTATTCTTTTATTACTGCATCATGCATGCATCTGGTTCCAATTATTTTCTAGTTATTTTTGGAACCATGTCTCACGCATTCTATCTTTTCGCATATCAAAAAGGTTCAAACATATCATTTTGCATGCATTTCAATGACCGTCGGGGGATTATAAAACTTTTTTTAAAAAGAACAAGCTTTTGAAAGTCTGACCACCTAGATCATACTTTAATAAAAAGCTCACAATTCCCCGACGAGATTAATAAAACCATACATTCGCATCTCATGCACACTCATTCATTCATATTCCAAAAATCAGGGCAAAAAAAAAAGCAAGTTGGTTCGCCAACACTCATGCATCTGTTAAAATCATGTCAAGCAAGTTGGTTCGCCAACACTCATGCATTATTTTCTTCCCATGCATTAAAAAAATCACTGCGAGTGTCATGCATTCTACTTCCTCGCACAACAATAATTTTTAGCTCGCACTACCATTCATTCATAATCATTCACAAAAATCATCATCACGTAGTTTAAGCATCACATCATTTACGACATCATTATCATCAAATGCATCATTCCTCCATGCATGCATTATTTTCTAAAAAAAAAGGGGGGTCATATCATTATTCTTGCATCATTTATCACCAAAAGTATATTTCAGTTAGCAATAAACGACGATTTGCCTCACCTACATGGTACATCGTCTCCAAAAAAAAATCGTTTAGAATAGCTGATCTTTCCAGGAAATCATTCCCTTCACGCATTTCACGCACTTGCGTTTTCGTCATACATATCCATCATCATGTGCATTATATTTTTCTAGAAAGGAAAAATCATCATGCATTCATAACAAAATAAAGATCCTTCTCTTCGTGCGCATCCCATCGTCATTTCATGCATCTCATCATCTTTAAATAACAGAAATATCATTTGCATCATTTGTCCATCTTGCATACCCACAAAAAAAATCAATCATATACTTGTTTAAGTTATCATCACACATTTCATTCATCTTCATTGTCGCTCATTTACAACAAACGTCCATATGTCCATGCATTATACTAAAAAAAAACTCATGAATTTTTTTTGTTGTGGAAACACCGTTTGATGAGAAACAATAAATGCTTGCAAAATATATTTGAATTGATTCTTCTCCCTTAGAAAAGGTTCTCACACCCTTTGAGTAAATACCTAACTTGATTCACCAACATCAAGTTTCTTCACTCTTCATCCATATACGTCCTACTCATACCTACCACATTCATGGAAACCATCCACCCACTTAACCCTTTAATGAAATTCACCAATAACTCGTTCATCATCATGGTCACTACAATATTGACCGCATCATTTCAAACCCTTCCTCCCATAGGCTTGACCATTACCCTCTGCATGCCTCACCAAAGGCATAGGCCAACATATATCTCACCCCCGTGATAAGAGCCCGAAATGTCTATTTTGTAACTTGTGTGATTTTGGCAATTAAAATTGTCCTATCTTAACCGATGTTAACTCTCTATGAAGCATTTGCAAAATAAATTGGCATCACATGTGTATACAATCCCCATCTTTTCCATTATCCTTCATTCATTTCCAAAATCAAACCTGAACCATCCATAAAATGCCTAGTCCCAACAAGAGTATTTCATTCACTATCCCCCTAGTGATGAAATTTCACTTGTAACAGTCTGAAAGCTCCATACTGGGGCAGAGTGATGATCACTAAGATTCCCTGCTGGCATTCTAGACACTCGTGCAAGTCCGTTGAGTAAAAAAGAAATCCAAAAAAGAAAAGCCCGTTAGGTTGAAAACTCGCGAGAGCAGCCTAAGCAAAAATTAGGGCATATATAAAAAAGAGCATATATGTGAAGATAAATAAATTGTTGTCTTAGAGCTAATTTTGAGAAAACGAGCAATCATGATTTGAAATGATGTTTGGTCGGCCTTCTAAGAAATACCATTTGCTACCCACCTCAAGCCAGAAAAGCAAAAAAAAAAAAAAATTCAAAAATCTTTCAATCACCCCAGACAAGGATCAATTCCATACCGAAAATGGTGTATCGCTTTTATCAGCTCACTCTACTGAAAAAAAAAAATAAAAAGAGAAAGTGAAATTCAAAAAAAGATTGAAAAATCCTGAAAGTGAAAGCAATAGAAATTGTGAGCTGATACTTCATACCGTCAAGCACATAAAAGATCATTGCCTGAAATCAACTCTCAAACACTCCTTTGGCCTAAATATCCTATCCTCCATAAACCCTTGGCCGCGTTACAACCCTAAACAGGTTCACGCCATGAAGCACAAAAGACCTTGTCTCAACCAACCCCCCAAACACTCCTATGGGCAAAGTAATCATTTCCTCCATCACCAACCATTGGCCATAATACAATCCTAAGGTCTATTCTGATCAATGATTGTTGCTTCCACTTTTCTCAAAGCTTATCTTCTAGGACAAAATAATCAGAATAACTTATTTGCTCAAAAAAAAAAAACAAAAAAAATTATTACAAAAAAAAGAAAAAAAACTCAAAGAGGCATGCACGCCCAAAACTTACAAAGAGATAACGATTTTTAGTGATCATCAATAACGTGAAATCATCAAGTCAAAGACTCTTGGCTGTCGTAGTCTGTGGAATCTTCCCAAAAGAAAACCACAAATCCCTACTAAGGCAGTTACTTGACTTCACTCAAAGTGGGGCTCTACCCTCACCCGTCATTCCTCTCAACCCGGGCAAACTTTTCAACTCCCCCCTAAATACCCTCATCTTTCATCTCGTTCGTATACTACACCCATATAGCCGTACCAGACCAATTTCCAAACCATTATTCTGACTTTGCACCCTGCCACAATCTCACTCGAGATGGGGCAGTCTTCATCTTTCATGGTTTGGGGAAACCTTGTCCTCTTGTAGACTGGGGCATCATATCCCTCAGGCCAAAATAATCCTTTTGCCTCCCATTCCATTCATTCCTAGCCACTTGTCACCCCAATACCAGCATATCTCTTAATCCCTCAATCAGTTTATACCCTTAGTCGTCATTGTCCTCCCTAGACAAAGGAAGACTGTTTCACCCCCCACTATTTGAAGTCAAAATTGGGGCAGTTAAACATTTCCTACTTTGGGGCAAGCTCATCTCTCATAGGCTTGCTCAAATAACCCCATCCTTCTCTTCACTCACGCGTCACAATCCTGAGCTGACTGACACACTCACTTGTATCCACATTGTTTTACATATTTATCGAACAAATGCTTCAAAGAGAGAAACACACGTTAATGACAATCCCTTTAAGTTAACATCTTAGACTTGAAACTTAGCCATCATCGGTCATCATAACCAAATGAGAACCCATTTGAAAAAGTCTGAAAATACACATCTCGATCTATAGAAAGGGCACTAATACATTGCCGCAAGCCACTGTTTTCAAAATGACAACCTTGAGCTTACCAGCATTAAACCATGCATCTGATCGTACTCATCACACCTCTTCCATACAAGTATTATACATGCATTCACATTCACTTGCTTTTGCCTACACAATTTTTGCTTCTTTCGCATTACGCATGCATACATGAATACCCACACATAACATGTGTTGCTTCAATAAAAATGTCAAATGTTAGTCTCATCATTACCAAAAGTCCGTCTGCATCCAATCAATCATATCATATCACCGCACCATGCATTCATGCACTTCCTTTTATTCACCGTAGCGTTTGCATCAAAAGATTACATATTCATTATATCCACATTCTCATGCATTCATCAAACACCAAAAAAGCAATAGAAGGAAGAGACAAAAATCATCCACATTGCATAAATCATTCCACCAGACAAACATGCATCTACCATAACACCAGCATCTAAGAAGTACGTTTGCATTCACATATTATTTGCAGTCGCATACATGGCTTATCAATTTCTGTTCCCGACCAGCTTCAACATCCATCATTCACGGGCTTTTGTAGTCCATTTGCTTTTGCATCGCACATTCATCACATTGCATGAATACATGTAACATTTTTTGCTTCGATAGACGTGCCACGCGCGGGTCTCATCATTGCCAAAAACTCTCTACATCACTAATCATATCACTATACCATGCATTCGCGTTCGCCGTGACATTCGCATCAAAGCATTACATTTGCATCACATTCGCACTTTGCATTTCATACACTAATGGTATACTAAGAAAAAAGCAACAAAGCAAAAAGAAGAAAAGTTGCTCATTCCACATTTCATTCATCATATCATCAATTACTTAACTGCATACACGCATACATCATTCATTGCAAGTGTCTGTCGAGATAAATTTAATTTGTATCGTTAGCACCAATTCTCCAGACCCCCAGCGGTCCTTCAGAGCCCAAGCGCTCCTTCAGACCAACAATGGTCCTTCAATCCAGATCGCACGTCGCGTTATCGAGCAACCGACGGATCATCCGGCCCCAGGCCCTTCAGACTAGCTGTGCCCGCCTAAAAAAAACACAGTGCACGTCCTTCGTGGTTATATCAGTTCCGGACCTGATTAACCCTAATGGCCGCTCGAAAAGAGGCCACCCTCAGACCGTATTTCTAGTACCATAGCTAGTTTGCGCTCCTTCAGACCCATCGGTCCATCAGGCTTAGGCATGCCCTTCAGACCCCGACGGTCCCTCAGTCGAACTCAAGTCGATGCGCCAAGCATTGATTTTGAATTAGACCCTCAGAGCCCCAGTGCTCCTTCAGATCCCCAGCGATCCTTCAGATCCCCAGCGATCCCTATTTACTTTCTGTCTGAATCAACCCTCCTTTCATATGTTTCAAAAAAAGAAAACCAAAAAACCTCGGTCTGGACAAAATTAGCGTCTTGTTATCTTTATTTCTATTTTCCTCGAGAAACTCGAAATCCCTCCGATTTCCTAGCAAAATATAAATAAAGAGGGGCAGCTGTCATACCCTAATTTTGTCCGGCTAATTGAAAATTTGTTAGAAAACATCAAAAATATTATTTGTCTGCTTTTTGGGATTTTTAATCGTTGACGCGGGTCATTTTGTGCTCGTTAACTATTTTGTGTCATGATTAGTAGAACTTATTTAGTTTTATTTATTCATTTTTTTTCATTGCTAGAAAAAGAATCAAAAAATGTTATTTGCATTTTTTTTTAATTATTGCTTTAAATGAGAGTTACAAAAAATATGTACATTACAAATTAACCTATAAATCAGAATTAAATAAAGTGTCATTGGATGTGTTGTTTACATTTTTTTTTTTAGAGCCTTCCTACACGTTTACTACTTTACACTCAATTTCCATTTTTGGCAAATAAGGCTTTTCACACATTCAGCTTCTTCTGTTCCACATGCCAAACCAAAGCCACTGTTGGAAGCAATGTAACCTGCTCCACGCTATTCTCTGCACAACACACTTCTATACACGCAGGAAAATATAGAACACAACAGTCCCTTTGCTTCCTTCACACCCCCACTATTTCACGCCACCATCAGTCCATCACGCAACCCTCACCCTCCACGCCGTCTCTCACTGCAAACATATCTCTCTGCACACACCATCCCCCTGCGTGAATCTGATCTGAAAAAAAAGTATGAAACAAGCATTAGAAAAACCCTCAATGCTAGCTAAAATTTGAAGCTACAAATACGAGAGCAATTGAAGGCAAAAGGGGAGGAGAAGGGACTGAGACAGAATTTTTGGAGGAGAGGAAAAATCAGATTCACAGGAACCATTTCAAACAGAGAACCATAGAGAAATTAAGAGAAAAAAGGGAGAAGAAACAAACTGAAAAAAAAGAGGAAGAATATGACGGCGGTGCTCCACCCCACCACCGGTGTGCCGCCGTGAACCACCGTGATAACCACCACGGAGACCACCCTCACATCGAATCACCACCCAAACACCCCACCATCGTTTCCTCTCTCTCTCTCTCATCACCAAACAACCACCACACTCTCTCTCCTCGTGAACCAAAACCACCAAACGGCCATCACCACCACCACTCAAAACCTCCAACAACCGCCACCAAACAGCCACGAACCACCACGAACCAACCACTACCGTCACCACCAAGTGACGCCATCCACCCTCTCGCTGTCGTGTCCCCTCTCTCTCCCTCCATCCGTCGCGAACTGTCACCCTTCCTCCTCCCTCTTCGTCGCGTTTTCTCTCTTTTCTCCCTTGTTCACGAATTTTTTTTTCTCTCTCCTCTCAATGATGGATGTGCGGCGCTATTGAAGGTAAAGGAGAGAAGGATTAGGTTTAGTTCTTATTTTTGGTCAATAGTTTAGGTTTAGTTTGAGTTGGGCCATCTGATATAAGCTTGGGCCATGTTTTGATTTTTATTAACAGATTCATGTTTACACACCCCAGTTTTAATTATGCACACCCACGCAGGCCAGTTAATAAAAACAGACTGGGCTACTATTCGCACCCCCTTATTTCAAAATACAACCCCTGATGCTTTATGCACCCCATTTTTACATGTACGCCCCTTTTCCATTCCTTTTATATTTTGCTACAAAACAAAATTTTTCCACAAATCTACATTTTCCTATAAGATAAATAAACTTCTTTTTTGTCAAGAATAGAGGTTTAAGTCGACATTACGGTCAGATTAAATTGCATTTTAAGGCGAATAAGCTGTACGGCTCACGAGCCTTAAAACCTCTATAACCAAAAGCATATTTTTCTAACCAAGAACTACGTGTGATTTGATTCTCTACCAGGAGATACGTAGGAGCGGAGGGCGGCCGACCTCTGTCAATTGCATTAATAAAAAACCTTTTTTTAGTTTTTTTCTATACATTTTCTTCCTTAGTTCTCAACAAAAAATACAAAAACAATTATTTTCATTAAGTCGTTTTTTTTATTCATTTCGTAACAAAAGGGAAATAAATATTTTTTTCAAAGTTAATATGTTTCGCGCAACTAATCAGAGGTAACCTTTTTAGAAAGGATGCTGTGGGGCGCTAATACCTTCCCCACGCATAATCGACTCCCGAACCCAAAATCTGGTTTTCAAGACCATTTTCATTTTCAAAGGGATTTTTCAATGTTTTCCCCTATAATTAAACATTGATGGCGACTTGATTGAACGCGAGAGATCCTCCGGATTTTTCGGTCGCTACATGAGATAGAAAGACTAGTGATGGATATGATAAAGACTGGTATCATCAGGCCTAGTACAAGCCCATATTCTAGTCCCATTATCTTGGTCAAAAAGAAAGATGGCAGCTGGCGCTTCTGTGTTGATTACAGAGCACTGAACAAGGTGGCAGTCCCCAACAAATTTCCTATTCCATTAATAGATGAACTCCTAGATGAGTTGGTGGGTGCTGTGGTGTTAATCAAATTGGATCTCAAGGCTGGTTATCACCAGATAAGAATGAAGCAAGAAGATATTCCAAAAACAGCATTTAGGACTCATGAGGGCCATTATGAATACCTTGTGATGCCCTTTGGATTAACAAATGCTCCATCAACATTTCAAGCCCTAATGAATGCAGTGCTGAAACCATTTCTAAGGACATTTTGCTTGATTTTTTTTTGATGATATATTAATATATAGCAAGAGCATAATGGAGCATGCTGAGCATTTACAGAAATTTTTTCTACACTAAGAGAACATAGCTTGATAGTGAAAAAGAAAAAATGCAATTTTGCAGTGAAGACAGTGGAATACTTGGGCCATGTGGTCAGTGCAGAAGGGGTCTTTGCTGATCCTAACAAGATCACTACCATGACACAATGGCCAACTCCTAAGGACCAAAAGAGCCTGAGAGGATTCCTAGGTCTCACAGGTTACTATAGAAAATTTGTTCAAGGCTATGGGGTACTTGCTAGGCCATTAACTGACCTTCTGAAGCAAGATAAATTCACATGGAATGGGGAGGCAGAGTTAGCATTTCAGCACTTGAAGACAGCTATGTCTACCATACCTGTACTAGCCATACCAGATTTTACCAAGCAGTTCTACATTGAAACAGATGCCTCTAGTAAGGGTCTTGATGTTGTCTTAATGCAGGAGGGTAAGCCTATTGCATACTTCAGTCAAAAATTATCCACAAGAGCACAACAAAAATCAACATACGAAAGAGAATTAATGGCCATTGTTCTAGCCATCCAAAAATGGAGACACTACCTATTGGGCCAGCACTTTGTGGTCAGGACTGACCAACAAAGCTTGCAATACCTGACAGATCAGAATTGGCTAGGTGGAGAGCAAATTAAGTGGACATCTAAGCGCCTTGGTTTTGATTTTGAAGTGCTAACCAGGCAGTGCTAACCGTGTAGCAGAAGCCCTATCAAGACAAATGATGTTGGCAGCTGTCTCTAGGGTCACTTTACCTGAATGGAATGATTGGGAAGCAGAGTTACAAGCCTGTCCTAAACTACAAGCACTACTACAACAAGTCTTGCTCAAACCTGCAGATCACACTCAGTTCTGTGTGAATACGGGGGTTTCTGTATAAGGGAACATCACTGGTTCTTCCAACAAATTTTTCCAAAATACCTTCCATTTTGTTTGAGTTCCATAGTTCTTTACAAGGTGGTCATTCTGGACTATTTAGAACATATCACTAGTGCAAAAATGACATTAGAATTAGACATTTAAAGTCAGGCGCCCAGATGCCTGACTACATAGGTAGACACGGTGGCAAACTTGTAAATAAGTGGCAAAACTCGCGAGTATTAAGGTCAAGCGGATACACGCCTGACTTCTAAAGTGAAGAAATAGAGAAAAAATAAGACTTTAGAAGTCAGGCATGTATGCGCCTGACTACATAAGTGACGCGGGTGGCAAACTTGTAATTAGGAGTGGATTTTTTTTCTGTTCTAATACTTTAGACGTCATGCGTCTATTCTCGCTTGACCTCTAAAGTACTTTAGAAGTCAGGCATATACACGCCTGACCTCTAAAGTACTAAAAAAAAAAAATTCACCCTCAAATCAGAACACTCTCTCCTCTCCATTCTCACTCTCACTCTCACGCTCACGCGAACCCTAATCCTTCTTCTTCTCTAATCCTTCTTCTTCACTCCCTCGCCCCCTCACCCCCTCACCGTCACCCACACGCCCTCACCGTCACCCTCACTCCCTCACTCCCTCACCCCCCTCACCGTGAAAATCAGAACACTCTCCACGCCATTCTCAAGCCGTCCTTTCGCGTCCTCATGCCTCACTCCGAGAACGCCGCCCTCCGCCTCGCCTCGCCTCACCGTGCACCACTCCACCCTCCGGCGCGCGTCTTTTCCGTTGCTCTCTCCACTTCAGTTTCACGCTCAACGCTCACGCTCACGCCCTCTGCTTCTGAGTTTCACGCTAAACTCCTCTTCCATTTTCCAGGCAAGTCTCCCTCTCTCTCTCTCTCCCTCTCCCTCTCCCTGTCTCTCTCTCTCTCTGCCTCTCTTTCTAGGTTTTTTTTGATACTGTTCTGAATCCCCTATTGCAACGAGCGTGTTGCACAGCTCCTATCTAATTCCTAATTTCTCAGTTTGAAACATGTGTGTTGCAAACCCTAGTTTTTTTGATTTGAACACGGGTTAGATCCAGAAGTCGCAAACCCTAGTTTTTTTTTGATTTGAGCATGGGTCAGTTTGATGATGCTTATGAGTATAGGCATGTGTCATACCCCAATTTTGTCCGGCTTAGGTCCAAACCCTAACTTTCAACACAAAAATTACATAGTAGATTTAATTTATTTTTCTTGTTACAATATCTTTAATTAAAAAAACGAAAATAAAAAATAAAATAGATAAGAAATAATACAAATTACAAAAGAAAATAAAAAAAGGGAGGTGCAATAAAATATTATTATTACAAAAAAAAAAGGAGAATGTCCATGTAAATGACTTGGCCCAAGAATGTCAAAGTTACAAAAATACAAAAATAAACCAAGTACCCAAAACTGCAGCTACTTTGCAAAGGTGATTTCTCTCTCTTTGGACATCATTTCGACGATCCGACCGGTGAAAGTGAAGATAGATGCCTCATGAACTTGGTGTCAAAAAACAACGATGATCCAACGGTTAACGAATCCAGAATCGCACTTGTACGGTGGCTGGTTTGAGAAAAACGGGAGTTGTTTTTTCAACTTTTGCGAAGGCAATTTCTCTCTCCTCAGACCTCGTTTCGACGATCCGAACGGTAGAAGTGAAGATGGATGTCTCATGAACCTGGTGTCAAAAGACAATGATGATCCAACGGTTAACGAATCCGAAATCGCATTGTCAATATGGCTGGTTTGAGAAAAACGAAAATTGCTTTTCTATGTTGTTTTAGTCCCACATTGCTTGGGAGAAACAAGAACTACCTAGCCTTTGGCTATAAAAGAGATGGAGATGCAAAGGCTATGGACATGGGTGATTGATGGGGTAAATGATCTTTTGGGCTAGCATTTGCAGTCCATTAGATTAAAAGCCTGTCTTTAATTCTTTTGGACTAGCTTTTGCAGTCCGTTAGATTGAAGGCCCGTCTTTAGTTATTTTTGGGATGGCCGTTGAGGTCCTTTACTTGGTGGTTTTCGGGTGAAAACGGACCAGATAGGAGTCCGGTTCGCGGTTGATATGGTCAGATTGCTCGGT
Source organism: Astragalus membranaceus (assembly GCA_039519185.1). Lineage (NCBI taxonomy): Eukaryota > Viridiplantae > Streptophyta > Magnoliopsida > Fabales > Fabaceae > Astragalus > Astragalus membranaceus. The sequence continues at coordinate 12,415,910 of CM076846.1, forward strand.
CCGTTTCGGCGTTGATCGCATTGATCAGCTGGAGGTTAGTTTTGCATTTATTTATTTAATTTATTTATTTATTTTTTTATATATTTATTTATTATGTATACTGTTTATTTATGTACATACTTATTTATTATTTATATTGTTTATTTATCTATGTAAATAATTATTTATTATTTATTCATTTATTTATTTATATGTATAGTTATTTATTTATTAACTTTACGCTTTATTAATTGTTAGTGTCGTCATTAATTTTTTTAAATACACAAATTATTTTATAAAAATTTCAAAAATATAAATAGGGGATTAAGTCGACTGTACAGTCGGATTAGTCAGCTTTTTAGGACTACAAATGAACCGTTACAGATCATGTCCTAAAATCCCTATTTAAAACAAACAATTTCTAAATTAAAATAAATACAAACATACTTCTTTCCTCTAGGTAAACCTTTTTCTCACCAACCTTTTTTTCAAAATAACAGATTTTCTTTTCCCTAAACGAGAATCAATCAAATTGCGAAAACTCTTCAAAATCAAACTTTGTTAAGTAGTCTTGCGAAACCTTTGCTTGCATGATTATTAACAATGAGGTACCAGTGGCGATCACTTGGAGCCTTTGCTCAATTGATCATCATGAACGCCTAATTTTCCTAAAGATTTTCACTAAATCAAAAACTTTGTTAGTAGTCTTGCGAAGCCTTTGCTTGCATGATTATTAACAATGGAGTGCTAATGGTGGTCACTTGGAGCCTTTGCTCAATTGTTCATCATGAAAGCTCAATTCTCACAATTAAACAAGATAAAAAACAAAAAACCGTTTTCCAAACAAAGAAGAACTACGTAGCTTTGAGTTCTCCATCGCACCGGGAGATACGTAGGAGCGGGCCATGTCCCGTCAAGCGTTTTTTCTAAAAAACCACTTTTCCCCCTTTTTTCATAATAAATAAAGATTTTCATAAAGAGTTTTTTCAATGAGAAGTAGAGAGGCAAAATTAAGTATTTTCAAGTCAATACACTAAAAACCACACATTTAATTAAAGGTTCCCTCTCAGTAGAGAGGACGTGTGGGGTGCTAACACCTTCCCTGCGCGTAACCGACCCCCGAACCCAAAACTCTCAGTTTTCAAAGGCCAATCGCTTTCCAATAAAAGGTTTTCCTAATATTTTCCTTAATAAATATTGGTGGCGGCTTCATTGTCTTAGGAAAAGTTGTGAACGAGGAAGGTTCTCCCTCGGGGACTTTTTCGGGCGCAACAGCTGGCGACTCCACTGGGGACACTAAAAAACATTTTTTCAAAAGTGGGTCATGCCTAATTAATTAAATGTGTGGTTTATATGATTGATTTGAATATCTTGCTTTGCCTCTCTTTCTTCTTCCTTTTTCATAAGCATGTTACGTCCATGTGCATTCTTCTTCTATGTTTGTTTTTGCAATAGATAGTTACTTTTTTGCTTAGTTCCCTCATGCATTTCTTCCCCTTTCTTATCATGTCCCCTTCTTCTTTGCTCACTTTCTTGAGGTAATTAGTGCATTGTTATTGGCACCCTAGATTAGTTTATATTGGATCGATATTGAACCCTAGGATAAAAAACATGCTATTTGTCTGGACTGCTCTGGATTTTCATTTGCAGGTGGGGAAGGGTAGTTATTCCTAGGTGTTGTGCCCTCGACACACACTTCACATCCTATACTTGTGAGCATTGAGTGGGGCCTAAAACCCAAGGTCTGAACAAAAACCTAGGAGAGTGGGAACGATTAGTGACTGCCATTCGTAGACCTTTGTCTGTATGGCTCTCATGAAAGTTCCGCCCAAGAGTGCGCTTTGTCATGATGCCTCACACTCGGTAGCTTTCTACGATTGTGGGTGCCATCATGAGAGAGACTTTAGCTCTTGGTTGCCATTGTAAGGAAGTGATTAGAACCTACATGGGAGAATTACCCCTTTCGTCGACTTTAGACCCTAGGATTCCCACCCTTTGTAGGACACGGGGGCACGCCTTTGTTTGTTGCATTAGTTTAGGCATTCCTTTTTCTTAAACTCTATTTCAAAAAAAATCGTAGAAAATAATATCCTTATTTTCTTACCCTCTTTTTATGTAAATGACACATCATTTCGCATCCACATCATTTCGCACCATTGCATTTGCATCTAACAAAAGTTAAAAAAAAAAAAACATTCATCTTGCATTCCCTTTCATTACATAAAGATAAAACAAAAAAACAATTATCATCTGCATAGCATAAGCATTTCATTTATAATCATGCAAAAAATCCTCGTCAAGTTCATCCAAGAGGAGACATTCATGCATAAGCATTATTTCAAAAAAGACACAGTAGAACTACGCAAGCTTTGATTCCTCCTTACAATGGGGATACGTAGGAGCGAGTCATACCCCGTCAAGCACATTTTTCTATAACCTTTTTTCCAATAAATCATTTGCATCTCCAAATAATTTTCAAAATCATGTTCCAAAACTAAAAAACAAAAAAATCATCATTGTGAGCATCAGGCATTTCATTGCACAAAAATGAAAACAGGAAAGCATTTCATTCATAATCATGAATAAAAATCATCATCAAAATATAGCATTCATGCATCATTTCATTAACCTCATCACTTTAGCACGTCATTTCTCCATACATGCATCTCTCAAAAAAGGAAGGGGCGTTGGCTTTTCATACTTTGCCCTGCCTCTAAAAAATCATCATTTAGAAAAAAGAATCATTCCTGCATCTTTCATCATTCAAAAGAAAAGGGGGGGCATTGGTATTTCGTACCTTGTCTCGCCTCTAAAAAAAATATAAAAAAAAAATCAAAATCAAAAATCATTTTGAAAAAAAAAGGGGGGAATCATTCTTGCATCATTCGCATTGGCATTCCATATTTTGTCTTGCATTAAAAATAACAAAATTATTTAGAATAAGCCACACTCTTCGAGTGGTCATTCTTCACGCATTTGCATCATACTTGCATATCATAATTTGTTCATTCATTCATTGCATAAAATAAGAGTTGTGATGAGGAGCGAGACGTTCTTGCGAAACAATCATCCTTTTTGAAAAAGTTTATCCTTACTTGGTTGCAAACTCAAGGTGTTTCAAATCACTCAGTTTTTCAATAGCTCATTTGCATTTCTTTCAAAAGCACTGCATCCCATCCATTCTATGACAAAAGACTGAAATAGTGTATCAAAGAAAAAACAAATTTTTAACTGATGTTAACTCTCTGTGAAGCATTTTTCTAATGAGCGTGCATGCTATGAGTACATTCTCTTGTTTGAGTCCGTTGGTTTTCCTCCCTTACTACAGTTTCCCGTCCAAGTCTAGTCCCGCCCCGTCCACCCATAAAGTGCATATTCTCCCCATCAGTGCGTATTTGACTTTTGGTTCAAGTCCTCCATGCTGGGGCAAGTCTGTGATCATTAATTCCCCTTGATTAATATCATATTCCTTCAGTGCAAGTCTCTCAAAAAATAATAATAATAATAAAATAATAAATAAGAAAACAAGCTCGCTAGGTTGAAAACCCGCAAAGGGCGGCCTAGGCAAAAAGGAGCGCCCGGTGGACCGAAAACTCGCAAAGAGCGGTCCAGGCAAAAATTAGGGCACAAAAAAAGGGAAAAAGAGCAAACACATGAAGATAGATAAATTATTGTTCTAAAGTTAAGTCTTATAGAAATAAGCAATCGGGATTTGAAATGAAGTTTGGCCATCTCCTCAAAAACCCCAAAATCCCAGAAAGCCCCTTTCCTACCCACCTTGAGCCAAGAAAAACCAAAATCCAAAAACCACCCTAGACAAGGATCACCCCAAATAAATAAAAAAAAAACAGTGCATCACTTTTTATCAGCTCACCCGAGTCGTAAAAAAAAAACAAAAAAAAAAGAAAAAATCAAAAAAGGGGATTCAAAAATGAAAATCCCAAAACAAAAGAAAATACAAAAGAAATGTAAGTGGTGAGCTGGTACATGTTACCACAAAGTACAAGAGATCCTTGTCTAAATAAACCTTCAAACACTTCATCATTCCAACACCTGATTCCATAAACCTTCAAACACTTCCTTTGGCCTCAACATCAAACCCCTTAGTCATTCTACCATGAGACGCGAATTTGCCTTAATAGAGCCCAAACAAGCCCAATAACCATCTTCCTCATAGACCATTAACCGTCAATCAACGCCGAACAAAATTCACCCTCCCATTAGCCTCAAACACTTCATTAAGCCTAACCCTCCTTCCTTCACAAAACACCACAATCCCGAAAAGTCCATTCCGATCAAAGACCGGTTGCTTTTGTTCACTTAAATTCTAATCTTAGGACGAACAAGCTTATCTATGTACAATGTGTTTGCTCAAAAGAAAAACAAACGATCAGAAAAAAGAAAGCTGATCAAGAAAGAATAAACCCTCAGAAAAAAGAGAACTGAGGAAACAAAAACGAACAGTCAGAAAAAAGAAAGCTGACAAAATAAAAAAGAGGGACTTGCACTCCAAAACACATTCAAGATGCATCAAAACAAGGTTTAGTGATCACCAGGTAAGGATTCTTTCGCACCAAAAGTCAAGACATCAGTAGAGAACCAAAGATTTGCACTGAGAATACCACTCAGACCCAAAAAGTTGGGGCATTCTCTTCACCACCCACACACCATAGTCTTGGGAAAGTCTGTTCAATGCCCATCCCATGTCACTCCAGTTGTCAATGTCATTCCAAAGTGGGGCGAGTGCATTCTCATTCCTTCACCTCATTCGTTTCCATAAAAACCTCACCGGGGCAATCTCTCAACTCACTATCCTAAACAAGACCTTGTCATTCTGATTGGGGCAGCTTTGTCCTCGTTATGACTGGGGCAACATCAAATTCTGTGGGTTGAAGCAAAACCCCTTTCATTCCATCTTTCATCCCAAGAGCCGAAGCGTTCCCAATTCATCATCTTTTACACCCCTGGTTGTTGTCACCACTAGACAGGGGCAAATTATTCACTCGTCAAAGACTTGAATTGGGGCAATCTTGTATCTCTTGGTCCCTCATAAGCTTCGGCAATAACCATGTCTGTCATTCCTTCACTTGCCATAAATGTCCATGCCCTAAACCAATTCCAAGCTAACTGACTCATTCATTCACATTTGCACTCCTATGCATGCTTACTAGATAATGCTTCAAAGGAGAGAACACAAGTTGTTTATGTGATATCTAAAATTCAGTCATCATGGAAAGAAAGAGAAAAACAAGTGAGTTTGTTTGTAAATAAAAACCTTGAGAACACCAGAGTTTGAATCAAATTCAATTTTTCAACAGAATGGTCAATAATCATCTCAATTCCTTGCATTCGAAGTCTCGCATCTCATCATCACAAAAAATGGTTACCTCATGCATCTAGGCATTATAGCATATGCATCAAAGCATTACATTTGCATCTTCACATTTTGTGCATTCATCACATAGTAAAAAGAAAAAAACGTTCCACATCAGTCGCACCATATTAATACTTGCATTTCATAGAAGAAAATAGTAAAGAAGAAAAAGCAGAAATCTTTTCATTGCATTGGCATCATATTCGCACTTCATAAAAAAGGAAAAGAACAAAATCATTGCATCATTAGAGCATTACATTTTGCATCAGATATTCCATAGAAAAAGCAAAGAAAGCAAAAAGAAAACAAAGAAAAGAAACCACAAAAGCAACACAAAAACATTCCCTGTCATCCAGCATTCCATATCATTCATCATTTCACAAACATTCCTTTGTCATTCAATCATCAAACATTAAAGCAGTGCATACACATCATATTAACGTTAGCATTTCCATAAAAGAAAAAAGAACAAGAATCATTGCATCAAACATCAGAGCATTGCATCATATTAATGTCTGCATTTCATAGAAGAAGCAAAAAGAAATAAACAGAAGTTAGAACAGGAGCATTTCATTCATCAAAGCATCAATCACCGCATACATTTGCATCAAACATCAAAGCAATACAGTTGCATCACATTAATACTTGCATCTCATAGAAGAAAAGAAAGCTAGAACATCCCATGTCATTCATCATTTCATGTTATTCATCATTTTTCCCAAAAAAAAAAAGGGGGAAGAGAAAGTTTCCTTTGCATCAAAATACATGAGCTTTGCATTCGCATTCTTAAGAGAGCAAAAAGAGAAGCCAAAAGAGAGAAAAGAAAAGAGCCAAGAGAGCAACAAAAAGAAAAGAAAAGAAAGAAAAAGAAAGAAGAGAAGCTAGAGAAAGAGAAAAAGCATATAAGAACAGTAGAAAATCATGCATTCATAAGCGAAAGAAAAAGAAAAATCATGCATTGCGTACAGACAAGAGAAGAAAAGGAAAACCATTGCATTCATCAAGCATATAAGAACAGTAGAAAATCATGCATTCATAAGCGAAAGAAAAAAGAAAAATCATGCATTGCGTACAGACAAGAGAAGAAAAGGAAAATCATTGCATCCGTCAAGCATATAGGAACAGTAGAAGATCATGCATTCACCCGACATAGACAAAGGAAATAAGAAACTCATCATTCATCATAAGAAAAAAGAAAACAGCAATCATGGCATTTGCATTGCATGCATTTGTTCATTTTCAGCTACAGGTACAAAAGAGGATGAGCACTTCGGTGTTAGCCCTCGCCCCCAGATTCCAGAAAATGCTCCCCCAAGTTGGGAGTTCAAAAAAGAAAGAAAAGAAAAAGAGAGGAAAGGAAAAAAAAGGAGAATAGAAAATAGAGCGCTCAGGCGCGCATTGCGGATTGGAGCCCAGAAAGATCATCGCTCCCTTCTGCCCAGGTCTCACGTCGCGTACGAGCAACGCGATGGACCGCAGCCCCATGTGAGGTTCAACGGAATAGTTGTATCAGCCTAAGATACAGTGGACGCCGTGCATTGATCAGTATATCAGTTCCGGAGCTGATAACGATCCCCCCGGTCGCTCGAAAAGGCCAACAGGAAGCGTGCTCCTCAAAGCCACGTGCAAACTCGGATTCACCAAGAGTCCGTTTAAGGATTACAGGTTTTAGGCAGCCTGGGCAATTTACCGCTTTCTGCACGCCAAGTGCCCATTTTACTTTTCTGTCTGCACACCAAGTGCCCATTTTACTTTTCTGTCTGCACGCCAAGTGCCCATTTTACTTTTCTGTCTGCACGCCAAGTGCCCATTTTACCTTTCAGTCCGCACGTCAGTGTCCATTTACTATTTTCGCACCAACACGAAAGTGTCTATCTTTCCAAAAAAAAAACAAAAAAAAAATAAGAAAGAAAATTCGGATTTCTCCAAATGGACAAAATTGGTATAATTTCTGAATTCTTTATTTCTATTTTACCTTCGAAATATGTCTCGCGCAATTCATATTTCTTGGTAAAATCCAAATAAAGAGGGGCAGCTGTCATACCCCAATTTTGTCCGGCTTAGGTCCAAACCCTAACTTTCAACACAAAAATTACATAGTAGATTTAATTTATTTTTCTTGTTACAATATCTTTAATTAAAAAAACGAAAATAAAAAATAAAATAGATAAGAAATAATACAAATTACAAAAGAAAATAAAAAAAGGGAGGTGCAATAAAATATTATTATTACAAAAAAAAAAGGAGAATGTCCATGTAAATGACTTGGCCCAAGAATGTCAAAGTTACAAAAATACAAAAATAAACCAAGTACCCAAAACTGCAGCTACTTTGCAAAGGTGATTTCTCTCTCTTTGGACATCATTTCGACGATCCGACCGGTGAAAGTGAAGATAGATGCCTCATGAACTTGGTGTCAAAAAACAACGATGATCCAACGGTTAACGAATCCAGAATCGCACTTGTACGGTGGCTGGTTTGAGAAAAACGGGAGTTGTTTTTTCAACTTTTGCGAAGGCAATTTCTCTCTCCTCAGACCTCGTTTCGACGATCCGAACGGTAGAAGTGAAGATGGATGTCTCATGAACCTGGTGTCAAAAGACAATGATGATCCAACGGTTAACGAATCCGAAATCGCATTGTCAATATGGCTGGTTTGAGAAAAACGAAAATTGCTTTTCTATGTTGTTTTAGTCCCACATTGCTTGGGAGAAACAAGAACTACCTAGCCTTTGGCTATAAAAGAGATGGAGATGCAAAGGCTATGGACATGGGTGATTGATGGGGTAAATGATCTTTTGGGCTAGCATTTGCAGTCCATTAGATTAAAAGCCTGTCTTTAATTCTTTTGGACTAGCTTTTGCAGTCCGTTAGATTGAAGGCCCGTCTTTAGTTATTTTTGGGATGGCCGTTGAGGTCCTTTACTTGGTGGTTTTCGGGTGAAAACGGACCAGATAGGAGTCCGGTTCGCGGTTGATATGGTCAGATTGCTCGGTCCGTTTCGGCGTTGATCGCATTGATCAGCTGGAGGTTAGTTTTGCATTTATTTATTTAATTTATTTATTTATTTTTTTATATATTTATTTATTATGTATACTGTTTATTTATGTACATACTTATTTATTATTTATATTGTTTATTTATCTATGTAAATAATTATTTATTATTTATTCATTTATTTATTTATATGTATAGTTATTTATTTATTAACTTTACGCTTTATTAATTGTTAGTGTCGTCATTAATTTTTTTAAATACACAAATTATTTTATAAAAATTTCAAAAATATAAATAGGGGATTAAGTCGACTGTACAGTCGGATTAGTCAGCTTTTTAGGACTACAAATGAACCGTTACGGATCATGTCCTAAAATCCCTATTTAAAACAAACAATTTCTAAATTAAAATAAATACAAACATACTTCTTTCCCCTAGGTAAACCTTTTTCTCACCAACCTTTTTTTCAAAATAACAGATTTTCTTTTCCCTAAACGAGAATCAATCAAATTGCGAAAACTCTTCAAAATCAAACTTTGTTAAGTAGTCTTGCGAAACCTTTGCTTGCATGATTATTAACAATGAGGTACCAGTGGCGATCACTTGGAGCCTTTGCTCAATTGATCATCATGAACGCCTAATTTTCCTAAAGATTTTCACTAAATCAAAAACTTTGTTAGTAGTCTTGCGAAGCCTTTGCTTGCATGATTATTAACAATGGAGTGCTAATGGTGGTCACTTGGAGCCTTTGCTCAATTGTTCATCATGAAAGCTCAATTCTCACAATTAAACAAGATAAAAAACAAAAACCGTTTTCCAAACAAAGAAGAACTACGTAGCTTTGAATTCTCCATCGCACCGGGAGATACGTAGGAGCGGGCCATGTCCCGTCAAGCGTTTTTTCTAAAAAACCACTTTTCCCCCTTTTTTTCATAATAAATAAAGATTTTCATAAAGAGTTTTTTCAATGAGAAGTAGAGAGGCAAAATTAAGTATTTTCAAGTCAATACACTAAAAACCACACATTTAATTAAAGGTTCCCTCTCAGTAGAGAGGACGTGTGGGGTGCTAACACCTTCCCTGCGCGTAACCGACCCCCGAACCCAAAACTCTCAGTTTTCAAAGGCCAATCGCTTTCCAATAAAAGGTTTTCCTAATATTTTCCTTAATAAATATTGGTGGCGGCTTCATTGTCTTAGGAAAAGTTGTGAACGAGGAAGGTTCTCCCTCGGGGACTTTTTCGGGCGCAACAGCATGTTGTTGAAATGGAAATCTTCTTGTTTGAATTTGATGAGTCTGAAATGAAATCTGAATCGTGACTTTTGTTTGACTTTCAATTTAATGAACTCATCAATATCATAACAGTTCTTTGATTGGAATAGCTTCTGTGTGTGATGATGATTCTATTGGAAACTCTTGGATTTTATTGAATGAAACTTATTTGTTCATGTATTATGATGCACAATCTGGATTTATCTTGATCAGATGATGGCTTTATCTTTATATTTATCTAATTGCCCTTTGTTGCTGTGTGTAATGTTTTATAGGTTGGAGCGCATTTTGGTTTTGGTCCTCTATGTGAATATCTATCCATAAATTATTTGGACCGATTTCTTTCTGCATATGAATTACCAGTAAGTCAATGAATGAAGAGATGTTTATTAAAATAAATTGGCCATTTTATGCTTTATTGGTTAATTTAGATCTAATCAATGTTTCCACTTTCAGAAGAGAAGAGCTTGGACAATGCAACTATTGGCTGTATCTTGTTTATCTTTGGCAGCCAAAGTAGAAGAGACTGATGTTCCTCTTACTCTTGATTTGCAGGTAGGAACTTGTTTTTTTAATGCTTGATGATTGTGTAAAGCAAATGTGTTTATCTTGCATGTGCTGATTGTTGTATTTTGTGCAGGTTGGTGAATCAAAGTTTGTATTTGAAGCTAAGACCGAGAATGGAGCTTTTAGTACTGAGCACATTGAAATGGAGAATGCAAGCAGTAAATCAGTCTTTTAGGGATCATGGCATGAAGTCTATGCAAACTGCACAATCTAGTCCAGATCCGTTTGGGTTGGCTCGTATGCATGATCATCATGGAAAAGTGGCCAACACAACAAGAGTACTAGGGACAGTAGGATACATTGCTCCAGAAGTAGTTCGAACAGGAACAACATCAACAATGTCTTTGGCTTTGGAATATTGGTATTGGAAGTAATTTGTGGAAGAAGACCTATTGAAGAAAATAAGGCAGGGCTAATTGAATGGGTGAAGTCCTTAATGGTACTTAGCCCAATTGCCTAATGCTGTTGATGAAAGGTTTGCAACTCCTCACTCAATCTCAAAGTTCATACCTTTACTCAATCTCAAAGTTCAAAGTTAACCATAATAAGGTTAAACTGACTGGCATGTGGATATTTGTTTTCTGATTACTTTTACTGTGTAGTTTGACAAGGATACTTTAGTGAGATCAGATCTTGCTCGTAAGTCAAATAAGCCACAACCTGAATTTTTCTTTAAACAACTCACTGCAAGTGATACTAGTACTCATGGTGGTTTCTCTGTTCCTCGTCGCGCTGCTGAAAAGATTTTTCCCTCTCTTGTAAGTCTATTCCCTTTTCCAACTATCGAATTAAGACCTTTTCTTTTGATAAACAACTTAATTAAGTTCTTATAACATAATCACTTATAATATAAGTGCTTTTATCATGCCAGTGTTTACACCATGGTGATGCCAACATTTGCAATTTGCAATATTTTTTTAAGATTTCATGTTGATGTGTAAAAAGTTCTACACTATATATGATGCCACCTGTTCAAAAAGCAGTTCAAACTTCAAAAGCTTTTCCTGGAAGTGAAGAACTTAGTTACTATGAGGCGGCACTTTCTTATGTGCTGATAATGGAACAGTTTTACATTAGCAGTTGATGAAATTTAGTGTCATCAAAAACCTTAATATTTTCTAAATGTCTGTTTTACAATTGCATTATCTCCTTTCCGGTCTCTCACTATCTCTCTAATAGGTTTTGTTCCCTTCCACTCTATGTGAAATGCTGTTGGATGATTTTCCGGTGTCCTTCACCTTTTTTTTTCTTTTCCCTTTTTCAACTTGCTATGTGACACATGATTTATGATAGCGTTGTTTGATTTGTATAGCCAACCCCACCTAGTGCGGATGGGCTTTTTGTCGTCAATGTTGTTTGAACCTTGTATTCAATGTGCTTTTCTGTAGTTATTTTTTATTACTGCTGTTAAGCAATGGGATTTGTTTCTGTTAACTCTGTGCGTTTAGATGCTGCTTTTCCATGTTCTTACTATTTTGAATGTTAGGCCTGCAGGAGAGTCAAGTAATGATGGTAAAGCCGAGTTAGTTGATGATGATAGAGTTGAACTTGAGAAAAGCAATATCCTTCTAATGGGCCCAACAGGAGAGTCAAGTAATGATGTTCTTACTTAATATTGCAATATCCTTCTGCAAATTTTTGTCTGTGTTCACTAACATTTTCATGCTATATCTTCACATTGTGGATGATGATGAATCAACAAAATATTGCATGTCACAGTTTATTTGGGTAAGTACTTAAAATCCTTTGCTAAAGAGCTGTATTGTGAAACACCTTTTGGTAGTGTAACTGAAACTGATATGTGATAAATTTTTGTTTATTGAATTATTTAAGGTGGTTATGATATGGAAGTGAAAGCTGCAAAAGCCTATGATCTAGCTGCTCTAAAGTATTGGGGACCTTCAACACATATAAACTTCACTGTATGTTTCAACTAATTAAGGACCAATTTTCACTACAAAATCTCAATCTTAGATTCATTAAACTCCCATTCTTTCTGTTGTTCTCTTTTGGCAGCTAGAAATTTACCAAACTGAACTTGAAGTAATGAAGAACATGACTAGGCAAGAATATGTTGCACACTTGAGAAGGTACAAAATCTACTAATTAGGATTTAGTGCTATTAATAACTATTGTTGTGAATAATGATATGTTGATATTAAGTTTTTGGTTCTTCTGTAGAAAGAGTAGTGGGTTTTCAAGGGGTGCTTCACAGTACAGAGGAGTGACAAGGTTTTTAATGCTATTTTATTGCTTCTTTTTCCTCTAAATTATAATGGAGACATTAATTTGGGGTTTAATTAGATATCTAAATTTAGTTTTGGATCTGTCATGTAGGCACCATCAACATGGTAGATGGCAAGCAAGGATTGGCAGAGTTGCAGGAAATAGAGACCTCTATCTTGGCACATTCAGTAAGTTCTTCCAAGAAATGATATATATATATATATATATATATATATATATATATATATATATATTTCTAAGAAAGAATTCACACTTTTTAATTTAGCATGTATTTACCTCTCATGTCTTTGACCTCGTTCCGATGTTCAGGAGAAAGGGATCCTGACCTCGTTCTAATTATTTTTGTCCTTGAACTAAATTCAGGCACTCAAGAGGAAGCAGCAGAAGGATATTAGGCCCATAGGAGAGTCAAGTAATGATGTTCTTACTATTTTTGTCCTTGATTTTGTTTGAATATGTTGATACTTAAAGCTGATTGTTAGCACTAATTCCCATGGAATCTTGTCCTAATTGTGTCTGCCATTGGTTCAGTGTTGTGGACTGGAATTTACTTCGTTATTCCAATTGAGCCATAAAATTAATTGTGAAGTAGTTTACTTTGAACTTATGAACTTATTAACTGTGAGTATTATTTATGAACTGAGCAATGATATATGACTCCATGGCCCAATGGATAAGGCGCTGGTCTACGGAACCAGAGATCTGGGTTCGATCCCCAGTGGAGTCGCTTCTACGGAACGAAAATTTGTATAACCAGGGTATAGATTAAACCAAAATTTGAAAAAAAAAAAACTTTTAAAGTCAGGCAAGAATAAACGCTTGACTTTAAATCATACTTACGAAGTCAGGCAAGAATAAATGCTTGACTTTAAAACAGACTTACGAAGTCAGGCAAGAATAAATGCTTGACTTTAAATCATACTTACGAAGTCAGACAAGAATAAATGCTTGACTTTAAAACAGACTTACGAAGTCAGGCAAGAATAAATGCTTGACTTTAAATCATACTTACGAAGTCAGGCAAGAATAAATGCTTGACTTTAAATCAGACTTACGAAGTCAGGCTATCGCTTGACTTTAAAACTCCTGACATACAAAGCCGACTTAATAAAAGTCAAGCGCCCGCCTGACTTTAAATCCCCTTTTCGCCTGACTTTAAATCCCTTTTTTGCACTAGTGTATAAAAGGATTGCTTATGTCTTCTATTGATTTGGGATGAAAAACGACATCAAAGACTACATTGCTCATTGCCAACAATGCCAACAAAGCAAGGTGGAAACACTAGCCCCAGCTGGCCTGCTTCAACCTCTACCAATACCAGCTACTGTGTGGTCTGAAATCTCTATGGATTTCAATGGAGGTCTTCCTAGAGTAGGCAAGCAAGACACTATTCTGGTGGTCATTGATAGACTCACCAAGTATGCACATTTCCTTTTGCTAGGACACCCCTACACCGCTAGTGAAGTTGCTAATTGCTTCATACCAGGATTGGTGAAGCATCATGGATTCTCTGAAGCTATGGTATCTGACAGAGACATTTTGAGCCAATTTTGGAGGGAATTGTTCAAACAAGCAGGCACAAAATTGAAGTATAGCACAGCATTTCACCCCCAAACAGATGGTCAAACAAAAGTGACCAACAGGTGTTTAGAAATCTACCTAAGATGCTTTGTAGGTGACTATCCTAGATCATGGCCTAAATGGATTTGTTGGGCAGAAATTTGGTTCAACACCAACTTCAATAGCTCTATTGGTATGACACCATACAAAGCATTGTATGGTAGGGAACCTAGTCCCATCATCCGAGGTCCAGTCATTCCTTCGAATGTGGAGGAAGTGAACCAGTTATATGCTGACAGAGACTCACTTCTAGATCAGCTCCACCACAACTTGTCTTAGGCTCAGCAACGCATGAAGAAACAAGTAGATCGGCACAGAAGAGAGCTATCCTTAGAAGTGGATGATTGGGTCTACTTGAAGGCCATTCCTTATAAATGGAGGACATTGGCAACGAGAAGAAATGAGAAGCTCAGCCCCCGTTTCTATGGATCTTACAAGGTCATTGAGAAAATAGGCACAGTGGCCTATAGATTGGACTTGCCTGAAGGCTGTAAGATTCACCTAGTTCTTCATGTGAGCAAGTTAAAGAAGACTATACCAGGCAGCCACACTCCTCAACCAATCCCTCCAACACTGACAAAAGATGGCTTCCCGTAACCTGAGATTGAAGATGTGTTAGAACTTCGTTACAATACCTCTGGGCAAGAGGAAGTCTTGGTCAAATGGAAGAATTTGCCACCATGTGACAACTCTTGGGAATTAACAACCAAACTGCAGCTGGTTTTCCCCAATTTTCCCCTTGAGGACATGGTGAAAGTCCTAGGGGGGGTATTGATAGCAGACCTAGTATTAATAGGGTTTATGTTAGAAGGAATAAGAGCTCTAATAAGGCTTAGGAGGGGGTATTTGGGCCTAATAAGATGTACACAGGGGCATTATTGTAATATACTCTATAGAGGAATTGTATAAATAGACCCTGCATAGCCTGTTTATGGTTATGCCAGTTATAACAGAAATAATAGATTCAGCTCTTGAATGCTCTTGTTGCTGGACAATCAAACCAAAGTGTTGAATTCCCTCTATACCATTGAAATTCTTCTCAATTCATCCCTTATATCAGTTGAATCTTTCAATTTATATCGTAAGTGTGTTTTCTAAGAGTGCTTAATTACATTGTTTATCCAAACATAAGCTAAGTGTATGTTTGAATTCACCTTTTGGGAGCGCCAAAAGTGGTTTCGGACACAAAAAATTAATTTTGACATGTTTGAATGTTCTCGAGTGAAGTTTATTTTACCTCTAAAATTGATTCTAACTTGAAGCTATTATTTGTAATTACTAACAAAGTTCATTTGATTAGCTAAGAAATAAGAATTGATTCTACGAAATTTTGTTAAAATCATATTAAATTATAATATAGTACAATTTAGACATACTTAGAGAAGTCAATTATCATTATACATTATACATTAATTTAGCCTATACTTCAAGTATTACTTACAATAACCAGCTGGATACTCCTATATCCAATAACTTCTCTTAATATTCTATTTCAGTTAGTCAAATATATATATATATATATATATATATATATATATATATATATAACTTGAAGCTATATATATAACTATAATGTTTTTACACTAAATAAATCATCCTCATTCTAGAGATGATAATTCCACATCAACAAAACATTTTCTCAGCTTCATCAGAGGATTATGTCTGCTTCAAGGATAGCCAGAAAGTATTGTCTCCATCAAGTATTGTCACCAGTACCACTATCATCTGGAACACCATCAAATATGCTTAAAAAATTATTGGGTGCATGTAACCCAGGGTAATTCTGATAACAATCATGATTCTCCTCCATAAGATAATTTTTCACTTCTTTTCCCTTCTCATTATACACATCATGTTTGATGTGGCCATGACTTCGAGCAATTTCCCTGTGCCGGGAAGTCCAGTCCGGCCGACTCCAAAGGTAGAGAGGCGGCGGCTTCAAGTTCCAGTCCTCCAATTGCTTATCATTAGTATCAACAGAACCCGGTAGATAAAATGACTGTAGGAGTAAACAAAATACAAAAGATAAGCTCTTGACTTAGCCACATAATCTTAGGTTGAAATTATAGGGTTAAAAATGTTTTCGGTTCCTAAGTCCCTATAAAAAAATTCACTCACTTTTAGTCCTCATATTCTCCTTAGTCAATGCTTTTAGCCCCTCATGACTTTTAACAGCGTTGTTTTGGGCGTTCTTAGTCAATGTTTTTAGTCATGAGGGATTAAAAACATTAACTGAGAAAAATGTGGGACTAAAATGAGTGAAATTTTTTATAAGGATTAGGGACTAAACAAATTTCACATTTTTTAAAGACCAAAAACATATTTAACCCGAAATTATATGATTTTTTCCAACTCACCTTTCCAGAAAACATCTCATTATCCTCCCAAATTAAATTATATCCACCTTTCTTTCTGTCAAGTCTGGCAAAATAGAAATTAGTAGACATTAGTTTTTTTCTCATGATATCATAAACTTTGGGGCCTAAAATGAAATATACTAACCGTTTGGTTACTTTTGGAACAATAAGTACAAGGAGTTTTGGCTTAAACGTCAAAGCCTTGTTGATAAATTTGTTAGCAAGAGAACCCTTAACTCCAAAAGGAGGATTCAACCCTATGATCTAGACAAGTATCAAACGGTGGAAGGAAATACATCAACAAAGATATTAAACATAAAAGTATCTATATGTGTAAACTAATGAAGCAAAAGCTTTAAGGTCTTACAAGCTGAGAACCATCAGGTAATTCCTCAGCATTGACACTCATCCAATCTCTCTTTTCAAAGTTGAAATCATTCTACAAGTAGAAAGACTCCATTAGCAATAAAAGGAAATTTCAGCAGGGAAAAACAAGAAAAAAAAAAAGAGGAAATCATAAATCTCAAGTCAGAATATAAGTATAGCTCTTAAATGAATAATGTACCTTAGCTTGGAACAAATCATAGTTCTTAAATGAACATAACTTCCCAGTCTGTTCAAGCTTTGATTTCATTAGACAACTGAAGTCATTAGCACCACAACAGAAGTCTAAAACCTAACAAAGATACCACATAAATATGGAGAAGAATTTGTTATCCCTCAAATAAATTTTAACAATGTGAGAGGTTCCATAACAATGGAATATTCAAAGGTTTGATTCCAATATCATTTTCCGATCAGTTACAGGAACATACATGGCTATAAAGAAGTGATATTATCAACTGAAAAGGATTCAATCAATTTAACATGATTGTTAAATGACTATATGATGAAAAGAAGAGGCAAAAAGGAGTCAATCTTTTGAGCCAATGAATTCCAACATTAACATATTCACGATGGAAGACAAATATCAATGCAGCATACTTACAATATAATAATACCAATTACTTACTGAAAAAAGAAAACACAGTGACTGTAAGGTATGTATAACCAAAACAGACACGCATAAAGGACAACTACATACCGTGTCACCATTTTGCACATACCAATGGAGCCTATCAACGATCTGCATTAGTAAGCTTTTACATTAGCAATAGTAATGGGCAAGAATTTAAGAAAATCAAAAAACATTGGTAAATATGAATAATATCATTCCTATATGATATTTATGCTTGGCTTATGTGTAACTCTCAACAAGACAAGGTACGCTAGCATAAATTTTGATGAAAGAACAGATTACCTCTTTTAGCTTGTCTATTTTAGTGAAATGGCGACCAAATGAAGTATATCGCATGCCATGAAGAAAAGGTGCAAGATAGACCTTGAGTTGCTTCTGCAAGTGAATTAATATTAATCAGAACTATCTACTCAAGAGGTACACACAAATCTTTGGTACTTATTGCTTGGTACACACAAATTAAGGTACAATTAATTTGTGTTAGCTAAGTACTAAAATACCCTTTTTGTAGTTGTCTTGGGAGTATTGAAATCAAAATAAAAGAGTTAATAGTTGTCTTGGGTCTCTAAAAGACTCAATAAATATAAAGGGTATATTGAAAAAGTTTGGAGAATTGTACATTGGGCTTTTAAAAGTACTATTGTTTTGGGACAAAAGTTAAAGGCTAAAAGTACCAAAGATTAGGAACGGGGAGAGTATCATAAAAACACGAAAGAGCGCGCTCAGTACATGTATGATTGAACTTATAATGCCATAAATATTGTGTTTGCATGTCTATATACGATACTTATAAATATTGAAGTTATGGGTAAAGGGTGAGAAAGATATAAAAGAGGGTTTGCATGATACTCTGAATGTGTGTATGATACAATACAACAAAGTGTGAATACCTATTTATACAGACATTATAATTTATAGGTCAAGTACTATGAAAAGGTATTTAGGATAACTAGTTTCGACCTGCCAAATAAAAAGTTGACGGACGACTTCTGGCTCACAAATAGCTTTTGCTTCCTCAATACTACATCCTTCTTCTAATTTCTGTAAAGCTATTTGAATAGCCTGCATGAGAGCCAGAGGTCCATTATTAGAAGTATAATGGATAATTAATCATTTGAACTTAACATGCTCATATTCTATTTGACATAAAGCAGAGACACATACATACACGACACAAACACTGACATGTGGACACTGCTAACGTCCAAATCTAATTTATTACTTCTAAAAGTTTTTTATTCTTTCTGTTTTTTATAATGGTTCTGTTTTTTCAAACTAGTGTCCCTTCTCATCAGTTGAAGTGTTCAGTCGGTGTTGGAGCAGTATGGGTATCGTTATCCGACACGACCGGCATGTGAAAGGTGAAACGCCTAAAATCAGCGGTGTCCGTGCTTCATTCAAGCGGTATAAGACAAACCTTAACAGAACCCTCTAATTTTCCTTCAGTAAGGTTCTTATTAAACACAGTTTCTGTAAAAGATGAAGTTCCACACAAGACTTGATGCTTCTTTTTGAATTCTTCCAAGCTCAATGCAGACGTGGATTCTTTCATCAAAGCCAAAATTCTGCATAGCAGTAATGTCAGCTGAATATGCAAATCAACAAGTTTCTTCAATAATCCAATAAAGAGAACAATGACGTGATAATGCATATAAAATACCGGTTTTCCATAGCAGCATTGTTAGCATTGAGGGAAGTTTTGAACTTTTTTACTAGAGGCTTCTCCAAGCTTGTTTTTTCGATTCTACTAACTGACTTTTGCTGTTGGAAGCCAGCTTCATGCATTCTTGAACTACAGGATAAGTTATCTTTTCTCAAAGGCGCTTTTTTTTCAGGGCTTTGCAAGGGCCTATTTGGTGCAGATATATTTTCAACCTTCAAATGTTTTCTAGCCATGTCAACTTTGACCGATCCTTCCGAGAAATGTGTATCTTTTTTAGAGCATATTTTCTTCATAATTTCGGAAGAACCACCAGTTTGAATGCTAACACTTTCCTTTATAAGTTGGTTTGGTACTGAAGTCTTAGGAGGAAGATCTTCTAATAATTTGTATCTGATTCTCTTCCTTTCGGCTTTCTCAGCAGGAAATATCAGATGGTTTCTTGCAGGAGTTCCAATTTCCCAAACTATCTCATGATCCCTAAACAACAATGGATTGTAAATGATATAGTGTAAGTCCCCATATGACTACTACTTTGAAGACAATGTACGAAATAACGAGGCAGAAGAGGAATTTGGATAGTAAAGCGCTGTAACAACCTTGCCTACGAGGCAAGGAATGTGAAAAAAAGGAAACACGATAAAAATCTAAATTGAGAATCCGGATTTATTTATTCACCTTTTGAAAACAAAGTTCATAAGCTTTATAAAAAATTTTGAAGATAAAAGGTTTTATATCCTAAGAATAAGTATAATAACTTACAAATTTGAAGTTGAATTATTATTGAAAAAAAATATATGATAAGAGTGTCCTAGAGGTGTCCAAACAGTGTCTAGGAAGTGTCCGAGTTAAAAAACATATATTTTCAAGAGTGACACCGTAAAGAGGTGTACTATGCGTGTGGTGTCGGTGTCCGACACGGACATGGGACACGGCATTCTGAAGAGGTGTCTGTGCTTCAGAGATTTTGGGAGGGGTTTCGGTAGAACTTCCCTTGTCATTTTCTTTCTCATTTTTTATTTTTCTTTGTGATTTCAGTTGCAACAGAAAGCTGCCTCTGGCTGTAATGAGCTTGATCTCCATTATTTCTACTCTATTTCCAAGTTCCTATCATATAACATATGGAGACATCTACTATCCGAACACATTTCCAATATCAAACTACTGAAACACTAACAACTTACATGCAATACATCAAAATTCGTTTGTCAAGTAGTCCATCCCAAGCCCGCTGCACAGTGCCCGTCTCATAATTAAATGTGAAGGAAATTTCCCTGAAGATAGTAATAGAGACAATGAGACACATAAAACCATGCATTAGCATGCGCAAAGAAGATTAAAAATAGGGCATGAACACCTGCACCAAAATGATAAAAAAGAAGAAATGGAAACATGGAAAACCTACATGGGCAAGCATTTCCTGTGGTAAGCCTTGGGGCAGCGTCTACACATCGCAAATTGCAAATCATGAACATTTCTGTTTTCACCTTTTCTGCATACAGAACATATATGAAGGGGACAGACAAATGTTTTCTCAATGGCAATCCTCTTTGTCATTTTCTCTTGTTCCATGTGAATGCCAGTTGTGAGTAGCCTTGCAACACATTCAGGATGGTAATAGTGACCACAATTTGCAGTAACACATGGAAATACCTGAGAAGAAACAAAAAATGGTTTTTTTTTTTTGCATTTTACAAATTTATAAAGCAAAGGACTAGTAAATTATGTTTGGCTTAGTCCAAAATGTTCAAAGACACGTCGATCTTTGGCTGCATTTAAATTCACATGAACATGTCTGAAATGAGAGGAAGCAAGAATCCTATAGCATCAAATTTCATGACATATGATTGAGGGGAAACTAACTGTATTCAATGGCGGATAGCTATAAACTAGTGGTTTGATCTTCCAAACAGAGCCTTAGAATAATGGCATGCTAAATCAACTGAGAAGCTTTAGACAACAAGTCCAAAATCAAAAGGCCAGAGAACAAATGAAACAATGGTTCTAAACATTTTTAACACTTAGTTTTACACATAATCATAAGAACTATGTGTGGGCACTAACTAATCAGTAAAAGAAAACTCATGGGAAAAAAAATTACTCACATATATCCATGGATGTTATTCATATGAAATTCTGACCAAGGCCGAGAAAGACAAGACGCATTGTATGTGACAGCTAAACTTTGTCTTAAATATACCTCTGCATTTGATGATTCATCAGATGAACCCAATTTGCCACATGCAAAGCATTGATGCTGCTTATATTTACAATTTTCACAATAGAATTTTGGAAAGGCCTGCAAGTTTAAGATTTGATTTTATCAAATTCAGTTTGAATCATAAAAAAAATAATGCTAACACTAAATTTGGGAATTTACTACAAAACAGA
>CM076846.1:12437891-12481377 GCA_039519185.1 Astragalus membranaceus
ATATATCTAAAATGTTGCGACAACTTAATGCATCCATTAATCAAGTTCAATACTTCATTAACCAATACTTCATTTACACTAGTGAAAAAAATGTCTTTTATAACTGTTATTTATATCGGTTAAAAACGGTCTGATATTAAAAGTGACGCGGTGACAGTTTTGTAATTAAAATTACAATTTTTATATCGGTTGCCACATGAACCGATATAGAAAGTGCAAAAACCATCGTTCATATCGGTTCCTTTGCATAACCGTTATAGAAAGTCCAAAAATTTAGGCTTCCATAACGGGTCACAAAACCACCCGTTATAGAAACGAAAAAAGTTAGGCTTTTCTACTTCCCATCTCTATTTGCTCCCTCTCACTCTCATTCACCGTTCGTACTCTCCCTCATCTCTTCCATCGTTCATCACCGTGGTTCTCGCTCGTACCTCAACCTTCGTTTTGCTGCTCGTCGCTCATCGCTCATCACTGTGGTTCTCCGTGCCATCATCTTTGTAGTTTTTCTTCCCCTCGGTAAATCTTTCAACCTTACTCTCCTCTTCATGTCATTCTCTCAGTGTTGTGGTTTTCCTTGCCCTCATGACGTTTGTGAAACTCACCATTGATTCTGTCTTCGATCCGCTCAGAGAATTCGCTAACGGTAGG
The DNA here is from genome assembly GCA_039519185.1 of Astragalus membranaceus. Taxonomy (NCBI): domain Eukaryota; kingdom Viridiplantae; phylum Streptophyta; class Magnoliopsida; order Fabales; family Fabaceae; genus Astragalus; species Astragalus membranaceus. The sequence continues at coordinate 12,438,540 of CM076846.1, forward strand.
ATTGTGGTTTTCCTTTGCAATCGAGTTTGTAACAGCGCTTTGATGCAAAGGTGAAACCCTAATCCTAAATCTCCATCTTCCTTTTCTTCGATTCATCTTTGATTTCCTCTTTTTTGACTTGATTCGAATTTCTGTAATGTGGATCCTAAACCCGCTTAAAGCATTAAGACATTGATCAAAATAAAATATTTGGAGTTTAATGGATGGATGTAGTTTCTGTGTCTGCAGAAAAAGGTAGTATTGGTTATTAAATGATTGATGGATTTCACATTACTTAATTAAAAGGGGAGAAATTATGATTCCAAGATGATTCTGGAACATGCCCTTGACTGTATGTTTTACGTTCCGATTTTTTGTTTGGTTATTTCACAAATTTGAGATCAACAAGAGCGTTATGCTTTGGTGAATCGTTGTGAGGAGTCCACAGTTCTTGATTGAAGAATCATAAAAAATTTCATTTGAAACGAATTTGGTCTTTTATGGCGCCAATAGTGTCTGGTCTTCCTTTTTTAATTTGTTACTGAGCCTCATGGTGATGCTTGAGCAGGTTTCTTTCAATGTCAAAGCTGGGGATGAGATCAAGTGCACAATTGCAGAGTTGCAGAAGTTGAGAGCTGTGCCAGAAAACATACCTCTGGATATAGTTTATGAAGATGAGCATTTGCTAGTCATAAATAAACCTGCACACCTGGTAATCTCAAGCCCCTTGCTCTCTAAGTTGTAATTTTATAATCTTGCATTAAAAACTATCATGTGTATAACTGTACAGTAGATAGCGTGAGGCGCTTGCTTTTGGTTTATAAAATCAATTTCTCTTGATTTTCAAACTTCAGGAGTTCTATACTTGATGATTAAATTCAGGATTTTTAAACTAACCAGCCACTCCGCTCTGTACTGCCAGGAGCTCTTTTTGTTAAATTGATTTGATTTCTCTTGGTATATAAATGAATCCACTGCCTGCAAAAATATTGCCTGTTCAACTTATTCCCTCAATTCTCGTGTCCCCTCTCCCCTTGCAAAATTATTGGAGGAAAAGAGAGGGAAAGGAAAGTGAAGAGAAAGGAGCGAAGTTGGATGACCTGTGGAAAAATTTAAGTTGTTAAGATTTGTAGAGTTTCAATATTTATGTTTTTTAGGACGACAATATCTATCTTTCTTACCTCGAGATGATTGTATTATCTGAATTCTGAAGTACTTCTGTAATGTTAAGGGAATCTTATATCTATTGTAATGTGTTTGCCATTGACTAGACATGTCTGGTGGGAAAAAGAGGGCTCCTCCTAAGGCAGAAAAACTGGTGGAGTTTCACTCAAATATTGTCAAGGAAACTGCAACTAACTACCCTGGCCATCCCCTCATACTCGCTGGCAAATCAATGGGTTCAAGGTATCTTGTGATTTCCTTTTTATTTATATATTGGTGGGAGCAGGAGGAAGTCCAAATTATGACATGATTATTTTGTTGTAGAGTTGGATGTATGGTGGCTAGCATGGAAGACATTAATGTTTCTGCATGTGGTCTGTAATTATAACTTTGGTAGTTTGGGTGTGTTTTGTGTTTCCATGTTATCATAACAGACAAATATGAATTCGTTGCTGGCAGGATTAGAAACCTCCTTGGTGAGGACAGCGTTGGTTTAACTAAATGCAGTTTATATATTCTGTTTGACTTGGTTTAACTAAACCTCCTTGGTTGTGACTGCATGGATCTTTGAGCTAGTGTCTACATCTGTTGTCATTTTGCTGAGTAGTTCATTGTTTGATATTCTGTTATTCCTTACTGCTATTGTAAGTTGTATGTGATTGAAATGTAAGATAACCTACATATTTTTTATGCAAAACTCTGCTGTATTTCTTACGTAGTTCAGTGAGAGGTTGTGGTGAGTTTTGTGAATCTATATAGCATAATATGATTAGACATAGAAATGCATCCGCCCATGGCTTTGATACTTTACTATGTTAAAGGCCTTGTCACAATATAATTCAAATGACATTTATTTTTAAACTTAGTATACTTTCTGCATTTTAGTTTCATTCATGTCAAATGAACTCGTTGAATATGTGAATCTTTAACAATCTTACAAAAAAAATTATGCTTGGACCTATGAGGTTATGTTGTTATTCACCATGAGGAATTTATATCGAAGTTATATTGTGACTAGATAAATTAGCTAAATCTTGTGTAAACATTCTAATCCTTCTCCTCATTTTCCCTTCACAGTACCCTCCTTGCTACAAGGACATCCGTTTCTGGATCAATGAATCATTTACTGAAAACAATCTGTGTGAGGTTGTCAGAGGAATAGTTGGGAATCTTGTAGAAGAGGTACATAATGAATCTTTAAATAGCTGGGGATCTTGTCAAAGGCGGTAGATACGGTGAGGAAGAAAGTATGGAGCATCTAAATCTTAAATTCTTCACTTTTTTTTTGTGTGTATCCTGACCATAGTTGTTTTTTTGCCACAGTTCTTGCCTCTATAATACAATGTATCAAATTTTTGATTTGTAACTTGCATATCTCCTTGTCATGTTGATTTTGGATGTTTTTATTTAATATTGGTGTTTATATTTTCAAACAATATAAGTGGTCCATAAAAGAATTATTACAGAAGGATCTAGAGTTGATGGAAGACAACCTCACTTTTTTTTTGAAAAAAAAGAGACTTTTCATATCGGTTCCCATAGAAAACCGATGTTAAAAATCATTTTTTTTTAAAAAAAAGAGACTTTTCATTTCGGTTCCCATATAAACCGATGTTAAAAATCATTTTTTTTTAAAAAAAAGAGACTTTTCATATCGGTTCTAGAGGCAACCGATATAAAAACAACTTTTCATAACGGTTCAAAAGCCGATATGAAATGTCCCTATTTTTTATATCTCATTTTTCGGCATCGGTTCGGGAACCGATATGAAATGTCAATTTTAACCACAATTTTTAAGTATTCAAATATAATTACTACACGTATATTTGAACATCTAAAAATTGTGGTTGTATATATCTAAAATGTTGCGACAACTTAATGCATCCATTAATCAAGTTCAATACTTATTTACCAAATGTAATGTGCCACCTAAGCATTTTAAAAAAATTAAAAATAAAACTTGGAGCGGAGCCCACCCCTAACTTTAAGTTGTGTTACTTGAACATAGAAAATCAATTGAGCAAAAAACGAAAATCAAAATATGTCGATTGTCAAAAAAAAATCAAAATATGTGGATAATACAATTCACATGTGTTGTTAATGAAACATGATTAATTTTTTTGTAAGCAAAAAACTCATTCAACAAGTTGATGATTAGTACAAGAAGTACTAAGCATCAATAGGAGAGCTATAGAGTACATCCAGCAAAATCAGTATACTCGCTATCACGGTAGTAGCAAATCTGTAAAACAAGCTATTACACTAACAAGTATGCATAGCACCGTTACATTCTCTACCTTTCTTTCTATCTCTCTCTTATTTTGCTTTCTCTCTCATATTTCTTTCTCCATCTTAAATTACTATATTACCCTCATTTTGGCATAAAGGTAGGGAAAACTACGGGATCCAATATTAGAGGATCCATTTCAAATGGGGGCTGTTAGCATGGGAAAATTATTACTTTAAGGATGATGGACAAAACCTTTTGTAGCCAGTTGTCCCATTAACTACAACATATTTGTATTTTTGCCCTATAATTTGTGTAAATCAAACATTGAACCCTCTGCATTTTTTTTTTGTCTTTTTTTTTGTTACGCAGCCTTTTCTTTTTTTCGATAGTGACTTGTGCATCAGACTTTAATTTCCAAGGACAACTTTAGCTTCTGAAAGTGCACTCCTATGAGAGTAGTCCAGCCTATATTTTTAACTTGATTATGAGGTTGTTTATGGACACTAAACATATAATTTTCACTTTTGATATAAATTAACAAATATAATAATTTTATTAAAAAACTATTATAATAATACCATGAAAAAATAATCTTACATGACTATTTTTTGGAAATTATTTTAAAAACATTCACACTAGTCTTATAATTTCCATATTTTTAAAAGGTTGTTATCAACAAAATTTGTATGCATGACTAATTGGTCCTGGAAACTGTGTTGCGGGGGTTTCCAGAATGTCGAGATGAATAGTCAGAATTGCTTCTCGTGATGGCTTTGTCGCGTTGTTCCGACGAGGAGGTTGGTACTGACACACACTTCAATGCTTAAGTCAGCACAAAGGAATGAGAATGAGGCAGTAATAAATGTGTACCTGATGCATTCATTTATTGGACATCGTATTTATAGAGAACTGTGTCAATGACGTGGATTCACCTACCAGATGCGTGTGAACACGTGAGGTATCCAATGCCGTGGTAGTTAGGTTAGCGGTGTCGAGGTCGCCTCCTGACCGTGCGATGAGATTCTGGGTGATCTCCATCGTTGCTAGTCCTTGGGGTGCGTGATTCTCATGCAAATCATGGATATGGGCCTACATTATATAAGCATAACTTCATTTTAAAAAATTTGTGGGGGCCATGGCCCTTACCACCCGCCTTTACTAAGATCCTCCTCCGACTACTCCGAAACTTCAACCCTATTACAATGACCAAATACTCCAGAACCCCAACTCTATCACTCACATTAAACAAATTTGAAACCCTAACCATTCACAATTAACCACTACTCTTTCGGATGACTCCATATAAAATTGGATGACTCCATACAAGACATATATAAACCTTTAATTTTATTTTATTTTTGACAAAAAAAAAAAAACTTTTCAGAAAAGGTTAGCCCCATTCATGGTTTATTTCTGTTTTGAAATTTTCAAAAATCAAAACCAGATTCTGTTTTGAGTTAATCTTGTTTTGAGTTTTAAAATTTTCAAAAACCAAAACCAAATTCAATTTTTGAATTATGAAATTTTCAAAAATTAAAATTAATTTCAGACATAAAAATAAATATTCATCATAAACTTATCTTAATCAAAACAATATATAACTATTCTGGTATATAAAATTGGGGGTGGGGTGGGGGGTGCAACCCTTATGGGTATGTTTGGGAGGGGAGGACATATTTTTCAATTATAAATTGAGGAAATTATAAAATGTCTTTAACCATAAATAAAGTGTCATTAAAATGTTATATTATTCTTTAATTTTTTTAACATCATAAATATATATTAAAATATAGACTAATCTTTTTCAATCACTCCCCTCCCTTCTCAAAACCCCCTCCCAAACATACCCTAAGGATATAGCCTTACTAAAGGAGACCTCCCAAGTTACATGAACCAAGGGATCCTTAATACAACAGTAACACAGATTATTTATAATACAAAAGGGGCCCTAGGGTGTTCTAAGCCAAAAGGGGAAAGTTTTCCTGCGGCTGTCACCAAGGTACGAGCCAATGGTAGGTCGCCTCGCCCTCCTCGTTTGTCTCCTTTGTGGCCGCATCTTGGTATGTTCATGGTCCATATGGATGCGCACACGGTACGAGGCCTCTTTTGGAATTATTTGTACCTCCTCGGGCGTCGATTTCGCTCTTGGGATGCTTCACCTTGGTTTGCCAAGGTCTCTCTCGACGAGTTGGAGCCCTCCTCAGTCTTTGGGGGTCTAGGTCAGCATTTTCCAGACACCCTCGATACAATAACATTAAATTTGGAGAAAGAATTAAAAAAAATTAAATATATAATGTACTTATTTAGTAGTCAGTGGTGGTTAGTGATTGACGGTGTTCGAAATGTTGGTCATAATGGTAGTCGGCAGTGGTCAAATTGGATATCATAGGTGGATAAAGTGGTGATCTGAGGTGGTCATAGTGGTGGTCGGCAGTTGTCGAAGTGAACATTAGAATGGTGGTTGGTGGTGCTCGAAGTGATGGTTGACGATGGCCACAGTGGTGGTCGGTGGTGGTTGGTGGGGTTGGGAGTGGTAGTTGGTGGTCAAAAATAGAAATTATTGAGAAAAAAAAGTAAAAGAAAAACTATAATGACAAATCTAATAAATTTGTCATTATAATGATTTTATATTATTACCTTATTGAAGCAAATACAATATTGATTACAAAGTAAAATTCAACAATGTTGTACTGCCATGTTGAACAAAGAGTGTCCACCTATCGCTTGCCACCCTCCCTTGCAAGTTGCAACCCCATCCATGACTCCACTGCTTGCCAAAGACACGACAAAAACGGAACAGGAAAAAAAAGGTGCTCAGCGTCTTCTTCATGCTGGAAACAGAACACGCGTGAAAGGCCTGGATCGTAATGCAACTCTAATTGGAAGAAGCTGCAATAGAATACTATTGACTTTGCCACTATATATTTCCCCATATTTTCTCATACGTTTACAATAAGTTATAAATGATAAATTTGTATGAGAACGAACAGTTAGGCATATATAAACCTCTAGCTTAAGTTGTGAAAGGTCCCTTAGCTTAGACTATGTAAAGAAAAATGCCAAATAAGCATGCTACAAGTACAACATGATCTTAAAATGACACTTTATTATGTTGATCTCCAAAAATAGAAAATCGCATATAGTATCCACAGTACCAAGAATTAGGGAACATATTATGGTATGGTGGGGGGTAGTTTGGGAAAACTGTGGGGAGTACATCTACTGCATAAAATTAGGGAACATATTATGGTATGGTGGGCGGTTGTATTGGGGAAATTGGGGAAATGTAGGGTAGGATGTTGTGCCATATATGTTGGGGGTGGTGGGGTGGTGGTTCAGATCCAGCAAGGGAAATAGTGGGTTGACTCGAGGTGGGTTGAGTCAAAACTGTGGGTATTGGAGTAGAAACAGTGTGGGTAACAGCATGTTCATAACCAGGGGGTATTATAGGGGAAGAATGGGTACCTGATGAAGGAGAGTGCTGTTGTGCAGGAATCCTGTCATTAATCAGTTTTGTGAGTGTCTCAAAACGTGAATCCATGAGCTGTTGTTGATTATCCAGCCTTGTATTCACAGTACCCAGCTGTTCGCCCAGTTGTTGTTCAAGCTGCTAGTTGTTTTCATGGAGGACAGCATCCATATGTTGATAGGAAGCTTGAATGGCATCATCAAGATCCTTGGATGTTGGGTTGGTAGCTTTTGGAGGCATTGAGAAACATAATGAAAGCACCAATTGATAGACTACACTAAGCTAATCACTAGATCTAGGGTTGCAAGAGAAGAAATAAACATAAAACAACTTCTGATATTTCATATCCCTCAAAGGAGGCAGCAAATACACTTAAATACTTAGGGTTTTCAAAGGCTAATGGATCAGACACAACAGGGCCACAGGCCACTTAAGGCAAACATAAACTAAATAAAAACAGCATAAGGTTCGTTACTAATTTCACCCCCCAGAATTATTGAACAAAGCCTTTCAACCATCCAAGTTTTTGGGCCAAACGAATGGGTCTGTTGGTTGCCACCCCGAAATTATGTTATATATATATATATATAAACCTCTAGCTTAAGTTGTGAAAGGTCCCATGCTACAAGTACAACATGATCTTAAAATCACACTTTATTATGTTGATCTCCAAAAATAGAAAATCGCATATAGTATCCACAGTACGTACCAAGAATCTTGATCACAATGATTTCCACTTGAGTGTTAACTGAGAAAGAGTCTTTGTAGAAGATCCATCTTCTTTCAGTGCATTAGTAGCAGCTTCTTTTAATTCCTTTATATTATTGCGCAATTTTCCACCTTTTTCTCCTTCCATTAGACACTTGATCAACTCAACAACTTGTGCCCTTTCCACTACGCCTTTTTCACCGACTCTTGGTCTTAGTCCCACTTTTAGTCCCTCACTCAGCACAACAGCATTCATTCTCTGCTCTGCAAATAGAGGCCATGTGATTAGTGGCACACCATGCATGAGGCTCTCAAGGCTTGAATTCCAGCCACAATGACTCAAGAAACCACCAACTGAACTATGACTAAGGATTTCAATTTGGGGTGCCCATGATGTAATCAACAAACCTTGCGCCTTGGTCCTCTCCAAGAACCCGGATGGTAAAAACTCCAAAGGGTTGCTACTATTTTCTCCTGAAAGATATACACCACTAGCTGAACTACTTGGTGCTCTTACAACCCATAAGAATTTATGATTACTTAATTCCAAACCCAAAGCAAGCTCAACCATTTGTTCTTGTGATAGTGTACCACCACTTCCAAAAGACACATACAAAACTGAACTAGGTTGTTGTTTGTCCAACCATGTTAGACACTCCAAATCACTAGCATCATCAACAGACCTCGTCCTTGTTCCTGTTTGGATAATGGGTCCAACAGGATACACATACACGGTAGGGTTTCCACTTCCCTCTTCTGCAAATGCTCTTATGGGGCCAACTTCTAGTTCTAAGAAGCTATTAACAAGAACCCCATCAACTAAATGGAATCTTTTAATGCGTTGGAGTGAAGTTTTGTAAGCTTGGCTTGATCTATCTTGAACTTGGTTGTTGAGATCCCTACCATGAAGTGGTACACAACCTGGTACTTTAATAGGTTCTAGAAGATCTCTATACTCGCATGATGTTTCCTCATCCAACTTAGGCAAATAAAAGGCCACAGAAACAGTAGTAGCTGATACAGGGAAGTAAATATAGGACAACATGTTGAACTCCTTAGCAAAATCTAGTGCTTCAGCGGCAAAAGGATCAACCACTAAGGCCACAAGGCGAGTCCTTAAAGTTAAGGACTTCAAGGCTTGATGTATGGATGACATTGAGTGATTCAGTGTGAGTTGAAGTTGCATTTCTAAGGTAGTACCTTGTGGTAGGTCCTTGGGGTGCACTGGTGGAAGGAAAATGCAATCGATGTTTGATGGAAGAGTTTCAAGAATGGCTTTTGAGGCACTTGAGGGAGACCCAAGTGTGGGAATGAGACAATGGACATTAAAGTCTGGATGGAGATGAACAACTCGCTTTGAGAATTGAAGAATTGGAACTAAATGGCTATAACCAACACTTGGAATAACTGCAATGTGAATTGTTTTCTCCATGGGAATTCGTAATCAAGTTCACAAGTGTTTCTTTTGTTTTGTAACTTGTGAAAGGACCATTAATAATAGGACTCACTTTTTTATGCATGCAGATGCTAGTATCAACTAGAATGGGTTCTGAAGGGATGATTGGACCCTTAAGGTATACTATAATTTCAGTAACAGATTTTTTTATCAATGGATATTGATAATTATATATATATATATATATATATATATATAAATATATAACACTGATGTTACAGTATATATGATACAAATTTGGGTGTAGCAACAAAAGATTAATTTGTCACGACACTTTGAAATTTGAAGAGGCAATAAATACCTTAACTCTTCAACGTGACCAAATGATTATATCAAAATAACATGTCCAAAGTTAATAAAGAGATCTACAATATTTTAACCATTTTATCCTCTTGCTGCCCCCAAAAATCAATTTAGAGTTTTTAGGATTGTTTCATTCATGTTAACTGTAGTTATGTTTGTTCTAACCACTGCATCATATCTTGTTTATATTATAACATTTGATCCTAATTGTCATATTCTTGGATAATGCATATCTTTTAAATAATACCATTGCTACATGTTACTTTTATAAGGGTGAGAGACTCTCAATTTAATCCACTTTATCTCCTATGTAGTTTATGAACAACGAAAATCTATTAAATAGTTTCTAAAGTTTATCTTCCTCCATCAATATATTTAGTCCCTAAAAGTTTCTGAGAGGGACTAAATTGATGAGGGGAGATAAATGTTAGAGACTAATTAATATGTTTTCATAGTTAAGGGATTAAATAGGTGAGAGATTAATACTTTATAGACTAAATTGTAGGTTTATTCTTGTAATAATTAAAATTTCTAAACTTACAACAACACATAGTTTTACACATAAAAAACAGAAATGAAAAGTATCACTTGAGTTGGGACTAATAAACCTGTCCCTATATATGCCCTAAATTAACACAACAAGCAACTTCAAGTCTGATAGGAGTTGGCCTAGAAAGATAATTAAAAATATATTCTTGTAATAATTAAAATATATTTCCACATAAGTTATATATGTTGTACTTTGTTTGAAAACTCCTGATCACAGATCAGCTCAAAGCTGGAAATTCCTCTAAAGTACAATTCAATTCATTCAAAAATCTGACATATAACATCTGATGAAAGGAAACGAGTATACAATGATTATAAAGACTCAGATGGACCAAAAACATTCCACAAGGGACCAATTTACTATCACTAATCTTATTCTTTACAGGCATGGTTGTTTGGACTTCACTCAAATTCTTATTTATTACAAGCTTTTCTATGCATATTATTCATTTTACTGAAGTTGGCAGCATATTCATCAACAATTAACTTAAGACTTTTCAAAAGACGGGTTTTTTTGAGAAGTAGGAGGCCTACTCTTAAAACATTGCACTTATAAAATAAAAATTTCTTCCAACTTCTTTGTGTGATATATGGAAACAAACTTTTGAATTAACAGCTAGCAGAAATGTAAAGATATGATTCTCAGCAAAGGTGTAGCTGTAAAGGAAGTGACAATTTACCAACATACAATTACTTCATATACAGACAAGTGCATTACAAGCAGTTATTAGCCAGTCAAAGGTTCACTAAATCACTACAAGAAATAGGGAATCAAAGGTAGGATTTAGACAAACACTTATTCCATCCTTCCCAGCAACACACAGAATAATTCTAGAACACCCATCTACCCAAGCTAAGTTCCCCTAGACACAACCTTAACCAATACAAGTAACTCATTTCCTCCCCTATCCCCTTCAAATATTTGCAACCATTTCTTGTTTCTTTTACTTATATCAGGTCCCCTTTCATGTATTACTTATTCTTTCCCCACTTTCCCCCAAAATACATCCATTACATAGTATCAAATCCAATTTCAAGTGAATGCAAATCTGGAAATCTAAAAATCTAGATTTAATTAAAAAGAAACACAACACCTTGGATTATATAGAAACAATGGAGCAAATCGATTGATTAATTTCAACGAACAACAAAGCATGATAGGGAGCTTAGTTATAATATTTTAGGTGTAGAATTTTAATTAATTGGGCTTTTATTTTAGTGTGTTTTAATTGGTCACTATAGTCTATATGTAGTCTCTTTGGATATTTGAGAAGAAAGCCAATCAATGAAGTACTAGTAAGTCATTAATTTTTAGTAGCTAATTTGTCTCTTTCTTTGCTCTGTTGTTCTCTTTTACGCTTGTTTTTCCCAATTTCTAGTAGAATACAGAGGCGGACCGACATACACATCTCAGGGGTTCAGTTGAATTATCCCCTGGAAAAAAAATAATTCTACTTACCACCCTATATAATTTTTTTTTGAACCACCTGAAAATTTTAAATTACACTAGTAGTCCAAATTTTGCACCCATTTACACGAAAGACCCCAACACTCAACTTACCCACTCTCTTGCGACCTATTCTGAGAGTGAAACAGAAACCTTCACTCTTCTTCTTCTTCTTCCTGGCTTCCTGCGACGACCACCATCACGACACTACCCACCAACGCGACGACCACCACCACGGACGACCCCTCTTCTCTCTTCTCTCTTTCTGCGAGGCTGCGACTGAAGTCTGAACTCATTCTTCTGCTCTTCGCCTTTTCCTGCGACTGTAACCAGCAACCCAACAGCTTTTATTTCATCTTCTCCTCTTCTTTCTGGTAAGCCCCAAACTGTAATCCCTAATTTATGTGAAAACTGATAACCCTAATTTTTGTTAAATCCCCAATTGATTTGGTATTAGTATTAGAAATTGAAATTGATTTGGTATATGTGAAATCCCTAATTTATGTTTAATTAGTATTAGTATAGAAATTGCAATTGTTTTGGAATAATGAAGTCTGTTTTGGTTTTGGTAACAATGGAGCTTTTTTGCTCTTCTCGTATTATATGCCCTCTTAGAAGTGCGATGCCCAAAAGCTTTCTATGCTTGTGTTTTTTCTCCAATACCTGACCATGGATCTAATTTTTGTATAATTCAAATTTTATTGGATGTAATTCTTTTGACTGATTTTTACTAGAATATTTATTCTGCTTTCACCCTTTTCTAATTAATATAGGGAGCTTGCTATTGAAATTGCTGATCAGTTTGAAGCTCTAGTTTCTAACATGGACATACTTTGGTGAGTTCTACTATGTCTTCTGTTTACAACATAGCTCAAGTTGGTTTTGTTTTCTCCCCTTATGAAATGGTTGTTATTTAAATGCATACTAAATAATCTATTTGATTGGCATCTCTTCATTTTCTATAGGTTGTTGGAGGGATTGCCATGATAACAATCCATCAAGATAGCAAATCAACTTCATATTGTAAGTGTTACTATTGCTGTAGCCTGTAAGCATTCAAGTGCAGAAACTTAGTTATTAGTTTTACTTGTTTTACTGTTTTGTTAGTAAAGTCTGTTTTTAATTCTAGGAATTTAGGACTTCAACTTAAATCATGAAATTTGTATAGAAATTGATTGGCAAAATATCTCCCCAGGTCCCTTAACTTATTTATTTGTAACGAATAGGTCTCTTAACTTTTTTTTGTAACGCATAGGTCCCTTAACTTTTTAAAACGTAACACTGTTGCCCCTTTTAATGTTTTTTTGTTAAGACCGTTACAAAAATGCTTAAGTGACTGTTTGGACTGCTTATGTGGCTTTTTTTATGCTTACATGGAAATTTTATTTGTTGACTTGTTATTTTTAATTATTTTTTAGGCTAAATGACACTTTTGGTCCTTTATGTTTGCTCAAGATTTCACTTTGGTCCTTTATCTTTTTTTTGGTCCGTTTTGGTCCCTCATGTTTCATTTTTGTTTCATTTTGGTCCCTCACGTTAGTTTTGACTAAAATTAATATTATTTAATTCAATTAAAACATTAAAACAATTAATTCAATTAAAACAATTAAAAAATAAAACATAAAGGGGGATGCCACCGTCAGCCACCAACAACCACCACCCACCACCACCTCACAATCTGTCTCTCTCTCACCGTGAACCCCTCCCCCCACCGTGACCCGTTTTCCGCTAACTGGGTGAAGAAGAACCGATTCGGAACTGTTCTGCTTATCTTGATTTTCGTTTGATTTTCAGTTCCATGAACGTTTGGGTATGGACGTTTACAGATTTCCAGCTGCAGAAACAATTTGGATTTGAGTATCAATTTGAATATGCTATTTCAGATTTAATCTGGACTTTTATTTTATTAAAAAAAGAATATTTATTCTTTGTCTCTCTGTAAACTACTTTCCCTTTGTCTCTCTGTATGACTATGGCCACACCACCGATGCTTGAGTTGGCCATTCCAGAATCAAAATATAAAATTGTAACAAAGAGATCAACACAAATCATAATACTGTTTCAAACCCACATTAACATCATTAAAAAAATCCACATTATTGGTTTTGCAATTGGCGATAGTCGGGAGGGGGTCACGGTGGTGTGAGGTGGTGGTGGGTGGTGGTTGTTGGTGGCTGACGGTGGCTGTTGGTGGCAGACAGCGGCATCCCCCTTTATGTTTTATTTTTTTAATTGTTTTAATTGAATTAATTGTTTTAATTGTTTTAATGTTTTAATTGAATTAAATAATATTAATTTTAGTCAAAATTAACGTGAGGGACCAAAATGAAACGAAAATGAAACATGAGGGACCAAAACGGACCAAAAAAAAGATAAATGACCAAAGTGAAATCTGGAGCAAACATAAAGGACCAAAAGTGCTATTTAGCCTATTTTTTAATTAAAAATTAAAAAAAAAACCTGAAATCGAACAGCTCCTGTTCCTGGCTAGAAGCCGTATCTGACAGAGTTGAAATGCACAAAAACGTTGGTGAACAATGTCAAAATTGGAACAACTTACTTCTCAACAACATTAACATGATTACTCTCACTGCAACAACTTTAGCTCGTGTTGCAGCAGGAAAAAGTAGTGGTGCAGGTGCACCACTTTTAGCTATGAAACTATCATCAACTCTTATGCTTTCTGCAGCCACTGAATTGTTGCTTATCATGAACAAGATTCAGCCTTCTCAACTAGCTGAAGAACAACGCAACGCTACAAAATTGTTCAAAAAGCTTCAAACTCAAATAGAAACTAGACTTTCTCTTGGATACTCTACAGAAGAAGATGTTGAAAATTCAATGGAAAAAGTTTCGGCTCTTGATAAAGCTTACCCAGAAATCCATTTCAACTCTACAAAAATTAAAAAAAAACCAAAAAAACCCAAAAATCACAGAAATCGAATTATGGAACCCAGAATCGAATCTCAACCACAAAAACCCAAACGAAGAAAACGCTGAAATCGTTGAAAACCCAGAATCAAAGAACCCAAAATCGAATCTAAGATTAAGCTCATTTCAGAGTTGCTCGTTTCAGATTAGGGGATATTTTAGGGTTGATTTTGTGCAAAAATTAGGAGATTTTGTGAAGAAATTAGGGTTCAATTTGAGAGATGTAGAAGATGGGGAAAAAACAGAATTTTTTTTATTTTTAATCAAACTTAATAAAAAAATATGAATCATCGGCCACATAAGCGGCCCAAACAGTCACTTAAGCATTTTTGTAACGGTGTTAACAAAAAAACGTTAAAAGGGGCAACAGTGTTACATTTTTAAAAGTTAAGGGACCTATGCATTACAAAAAAAAAGTTAAGAGACCTATTCGTTACAAATAAATAAGTTAAGAGACCTGGCGAGATATTTTGCCAAATTGATTTGGTATATTTTTTTGTTGATTTAGATCAAGTTCACAACAACAACAACCACATGTTGAAGTTGATTGAAGTTGATTTAGACGAGTTGTCATCGGATTCCGAATTGCAAAGAAAAACTACAGCATATCATCCGAACGATCAAGAGAAGATACAGTATTTGCAAAACGTGTAGAATAGGTTTACCTTCCTATCAAAACAAATCTGGAAAATTAGAAGATAAAATTGACACAACTCCTTCTGATCTATGCAACAAAGAAACAACGCCTTGGAAACACAGAAGTGGCACAACTCCAAGAATCAACGCAACAAAGAAACAACACAAAGCAGCAATTTATAGTCACAGACAAATATCAAGAGGCATGGAGCATAAAGCAGTAAGCTGATAAACATTTAACTTTAAATAGGTAGAAGTTAAAGGGAAGATGATTGGAAAACACACCTATATACGGTGGAAATAGTGGTGGGTGACGCGAGAGAGAGCACACGAGGATCGTATTTGACACAATAGGTAAAAAAAATGCGAACGACGGCGTAACACTAGCTCGACGACGGAGCAACACTGGTACACAACGACTATTTTCTCAATTTTTTTCTGATCTTAGTATTTTTTTCTCAATTTTTTCTCTGCTACTATTTTCTTATATGCTCACCTACCATAAAGACGTTGTTCCGGATCAATTTTTTTATAGGCAACCTGGTGTGGAGGAAATGTTAGTTTCTATGGGTCGAACTCGAGACATCCTTTTTCACTTTTTTGGTGTACTCTTTTGGTATCCCTTAACTCGTCAATTGGGCTACTTACTTGGGATTTGTTCTGGATCAGTTTGTTTGCTCAGAATCACTTACTAGATTCTATTTCGTATTTTTTTATAAGTTCGTATTTTTTTTGTTGATTGTATTGTCTTTGTGCGATGTTATTGTCGTTCGTCGTCTTGGTACGACGTTTTTGATTTCTCGTCTTGTTGCGGTGCTGGTTTGGTTTAGATCGGTAGATCAACTTCGATCTATTGTGGATTCAACCAATGACGAAGGCTCATAGTTACAGATTTGGAGGCATGGGTATTCCAGTGCCTTTTATTTTATCACGCACATTTTGACATTTTATGTTATTAACTTGGGTGTTGTGAGTTTTTTCGTAGATTCATCTTTTTCAGTTTTAGCGATGCTAAATTTTTGTTATTATTGATGTAATCTATCAGTTTTAATGAATCGATATCTTTTTTTAGGTAAAAAGTACAAATTATGGACCACATTGCAAATTAATAAATTTATCAAATTTTCAACTCATTTATCTTTTTATTGATATGTACAAATTTATTAAAATTTTGTAGATAATTTTTCAAAATATAAAGGACAATTTTGCAAATAAAAATGATTGATGGACCATATTGCAATAACTTTGCAAATATTCATAAATAAAATATGGACCAAATTGGAACATAAAATAAAGATAAATGATTGAGATTATTCCTTTGCCAAAACTATAGATTAGATAATATATTGGTCGCATAAATATTTTATGTAATATTATATATAATGGTATATACAGTTATATAATTCAAAATAAATGTATAATATTAATTCGTTTAAATATATGTTTGGTCCCTGCAAATATATATTTGATACAGTTTAGTTCTTGTAAAAATAATTTTTTTTTTCGTCCTTACAAATATACATTTTATCAAATTTAGTCTTTGTAAAAAAAATTGGTTTTTTGTCCCTGCAAATATATATTTTATCTAGTTTGGTCCCTGTAATAAATAAAATATTTGATTTTAGTCTTTTTTTTGCTAGTACTGGAGGGACTAAAATCAAATATTTTACGTATTACAGGGACCAAACTAGATAAAACGTATATTTACATGAACGAAAAAAATTATAAGGACTAAATTTGATAAAACGTATATTTGCAAGGATGAAATATATTTTTTTACGGGGACTAAATAGGATCAAACATATATTTACACTAATTAATATTATACATTTTGCATACATCACCACACACACCACATTTTTTTATACTATTAATAATTAATTTAAGTAGTGCACAACATGTACAAAATTGACTACAAATAAAGTTTAGTATAAACGAACAACAAATATTTTTAAGATAAAATACATGATTAGATAATTTACAAAAAATTTATACAATTCTAACATCTTATTAAAATCACGTGCAAGGCACATGTACACATACTAGTTTTTTTTTGGTAGAAGTTAGAAAAAAACAATACTATACTAGTTATATACAACTGCAAACAAATTCAAAATGAAATGTTACAAATGTCACACACATGCAATTTTCTCGAATGATTATACTCCATGTGTATTCTTTAAATCAACCACCTTAACAAATTGATGATATGTCCTACAATTAAAAAATTTAATTACAAACTAGTAAGTAGTGACATACCCATGAATGCGCACGAGTTATTGCGTTAGGTGGTACGATTAGTCCTCAATTTGAAATTAAAATTTTCAAAGCTTAGTCTTTAAAAAATGGAATTTAATGAATGAAATAACAATGGAGATTGTAAAGACCACAAATGGCCTATATCAACAAATTAAATAAAATTTGTCAAAAAATAAACAAATTAAATTTGTTCAAAATAACGGTTAAAATCATCGGTAGTTTGAATAAAATAACACTGCATAGGAGCAGGAGGTGGTTGATTTCTTTAATGAGTTCCATTCCAAAGCTCATCTCCCAAAAGCTATTTCGGCCTCTTTTATTGCCTTAATCCCCAAGAATGACAATCCCCGGGGTCTAGGCGAGTTTAGGCCTATTTGTTTGATCGACTGCTTGTATAAGATTTTGGCGAAGGTATTGGCTAGCAGATTGAAGAAGGTTCTTCCAAATATTATCTCTAATTATCAGTCAGCTTTCTTGGGTGGTAGACAAATCTTAGATGGCGTTGTGGTGGTCAATGAGATTGTAGATCATGCGAAAAGAAATAAGGACGAATGCTTATTTTTCAAAGTTGACTTTGAGAAAGCGTATGACTCAATATCTTGGGATTCTTATTTTACATGATGCATAGGATGGGATTTCCGCGTATTTAGATCAAATGGTTGGAGGCTTGTGTTTGTTCTAGTACTATGTCGGTGTTGGTTAATGGTAGTCCCACCAGCGACTTTAGAGTGCATAGGGGATTGAGACAATGGGACCCTTTGTCTCCTTTTCTTTTTCTTATTGTGGCGGAAGGTTTGGCGGCTCTTGTAAACCAAGCGGTAGCGATTGGTTCTTTTAAAGGTTACGCCATTGATGACAATTCGAGTCTCTCAATTATGCAGTTTGCGGATGATACCATCTTGATGGGGAAGGCAACAGATGAAAATCTTTGGAGTATTAAGACTATTTTGAGGAGTTTTGAACTTGTGTCGAGGTTGAAGGTCAACTTTCATAAAAGTAAGCTTATTGGTATTAACGTGGCGGAGGATTTCTTAGCAGTGGCTTTAACTTTTCTGCATTGTAGAACAGAATCCATCCCTTTTAAATTTTTGGGGATTCCGGTTGGTGCTAATCCTAGGAGGGCTACCACTTGGAAGCCGGTGATCGATATGCTGCGCAAAAGACTTTCCTCATGGAAGGGTCGTTCTCTCTCTATTGGTGGTCGGGTTACTCTCATCAATTCGGTATTGATTAGCATCTCTCTCTATTTCTTCTCTTTTTACAAAGCTCCGAAGGTGGTTATCAATTCTATGGTGAAGATACAAAGGGACTTTCTTTGGGCTATTGATGAAGGGGATAGAGGTATGTACTTGATTGCTTGGGATAAGACTTGTCGTCCGAAGAATGAGGGTGGGTTCGGTATTAAAAATCTTGAATTATTCAACTCGGCTCTTTTGTCCAAATGGAAGTGGAGGGTGCTAGTGGATGTTAATGCTAGTTGGAAGGGCTTAATTTCGCATAAATATGGTGATGCCTCGGCTGCCTTTATTCACGGGTCCGTGGAAGCAATCAATAGGGGTATGCGTGGTTCTATTTGGTGGCGTGATTTGCTTCTTTTGGATCGTGTTCATTCATCCGTTGGTTGGTTTGCTTCTTGCATGAGGAGAAGGCTGGGAAACGGTGACAACATTCACTTTTGGAAGGATCATTGGATTGGATCAGCCCCCTTATTTTCGGTTTTTCTTAATCTTTATGCAGGGTGTGTTGGTGTGCGAAAAAGATAATGTGCAAGTATACACAGTCGACAACAAGTAATAAAGTGAAACTAGAGTATCGTACCCACAGAGATTGGATTAATCTTTAGGATTTAAATAGATAGATAAATTAGTATTAACTAACCAAGTAACAAACAATAATTGGTGTTGTGGAAACAGAAAGTAAACAATTAAATAAAATGAGTTTGTAGTTAAGTGAGAAAGATAGTTGAGATGTTCTTTACCAAATAAGTCACTTTTAATAATTTTGTGTTTATATGTGATGCAGGTGCACTGAATGTCGTTGCATTAGAAATGTGCTTTTCAGTCACTGTGTTTAGAGTTTCATTACAAGCTCTTATGTCTAAGTTGCTAAATAAGTTCACTCCTGTATTTTAAGCACCCACAGTATCACCCTATGGACTATGCTATCCTATGTCTAGGTTTTAGCATGGTTTCACCAAAATTTCCTTAATTAAAACACTTACCCATATTAGTTCTTGAGTTCTAGTTATAAACCATGTCTGTATTTATAACTCTACTTGTTCTAAGTGATCAATCTCAAAATAAGTGTTGAAAGAAGTATAAAACAAGAACTAAAATGCACACATCACATATGATCGCAATAACTTATTTAAAAGATCATTATAAGGTTAGAACATCCCAACTAAAAGAGTTTAGTTCATGCTAGATATTACGAGGCATATATAAATAGAATAAATCATATTCATATATTTGATATCACAAAAGGGAAACAATAAGGTAAGAGTTTACACGGTTGGAGTTCCCTTTGTAGGAAATTTCCGAGTAATGCATGTGCATCAACTCCACTGCATTCAGCTAGCACTACTTACTTGTGTGGAAGTAAAGAAAGAGTTGTCAATTCCTTTCTTGCATTCTTACAAGAGAATGAAAAACTAAATCTAAAACTATCTATATTAGTGTACGGAAATGAGAGATGAGAGATGGAGGTCTTTATATAGGCTTCAAGTGGAGCTTTCCTTCATAAGAGGGTTTGCTTGATAACAAAGTTAGGGTTGCCTTTAGTCACTTCAGCCCAAAAGTAATGAAAATCCTCCACTCAACCAAGAAGGGAGGTCCTCTAATGGATAGCCAAGTGTCCCTAGGTGAGTGACTCTTCAAAGCTATCTTTTATGGTAGGCGCCGAAATTTGTGACTTGCATGTGCTTTCATGACCAAGCATGATATCATCAGCTGAGTGCTTGAGCATCTTGATGTTCTAGGATTTCTTCAAGTATTGTAGTCTGTTTTGAGTGCAGGTGCATTGTTGAATTGCTAATGCAAGGGTATCACATGCAACTTTGAATGTTGTTTATTTTATTTAGGCTTAAATATGTTTTAGGCCCCTGCAAATATAGGGTGTTTTGGTTTAAGCCCCTGCAAAAAATAAAATTTGTTAAAAACCCTTGCAAAATGAAATATTTTGTTATAAGCCCTTCTCAACATATCCAGCAATCATAGCATTCCATGTTAAGGCTAACATTTTAGTCATAGAAGGGCTTATAACAAAATATGTCATTTTGCAAGGGCTTTTAACAAAAAAATTTTTTTACAGGGGCTTAAACCAAAATACTCTATATTTGCAGGGGCCTAAAACATATTTAAGCCTTTTATTTATAATACTTTATTTACTATATATTTTTACTTAGAACTGAGCAATTATTTAGGTTTAGATGCGTAAATAACTCTATATAAAATAGAGTTATCACACCCTCAAACTTAAACCATTGCTTGTCCTCAAGTAATGACAAAGAAAATCACAAACAATATTTGAATAATCAAGAAGAACAGATCAGCTAATTTCTTTCTAAAATGATTTGTCCAATGATGCACTCTATGAACTTCATTTTTCAGGAATTTTTCTTTAAGCCTTTGTTCTCAAAATATCCAAGGTTATTATCGCTTATTTGTGTGAGTGTGTGCCCACTGAGTCTAGATTTAGTTCCAAAACTAAGTAAAAAAGTTCTCTTAGCTTTTGAAAAATTTAGTTCACGTTTGGTCAAGCTAAAGATTTTTCAAAAGATGGAATAGACTAACAACTTCCTCAAATATTGGGGGGTTCTAAGCACAAACAAATGGCTTTGATTTGAATATTTCAGAATTGTTGAGTCAATGCACTATTTCCTATTTTTGGTGGTTTTCTTTATGCAGATGCATTGAGTGCTCATGCATTGAGACTACATACATGACTTTTTAGCATATATTGCCCTCCTCACTGACCCCATTTTGCATACTTTTTACTTTGTTTTTGTATTTTTCTTCTTTTTCTAATGCATTATTGAAACGGGTACAGTTTCTGATTTAGGCAAATATAGCTATTTTACAATAACTTTGGTACTTGTAGTACTCTTAATAAACCTATGGCATTGACTTCTTTAAATTCTTCATACTCAGCCTTAATTTTCATTGAACTACCCCCAAACTTAATTCTTTATGCTATTCTAAATTTTTAGTAAAAATTTTGCAAATTGATCTTGGCTTACTAACAATTTCTTTTGCATCAGATTGTTTTCTAAATAGCAAGGATCTTTTCTAAAACTCAGTTTTGATGTGTAGAAGTAATAATAAAATTGGTTATTTGTAAAAACAACGCTTCTTTCTTTTTCTTTCTTTCATCATTAAAAATCAGATCAAACAGATGCATTTGTTTTGTTGTGAATGATTCTAAGCTGATCACGCTTCAAAACTATCAAATCCTATTTGAACTTTTTATACTAAAACAGAATTCATACACCTACTATTTTTGAAAAGAGAAGTGGCACTTTTAAAAATAGTTAAATGCATTTCATTCTACTTTGTTAAGTACACCTAATACTAATATTTAACTATATCTATCATATATTCGAACAGATAAAACATATATCTAACATCAGATAAAAACAAACACACATATATATAAACTGCTCCCCCCAACTTAAAGTTGAGCAGTGTCCTCACTGCTATTTGAAGTTGAAAACAGCTTTTTCAAAAATGGGGAGAGGGGTTAGTAACAAAGTAGGATAGTGCAAAATATAATAACCTATAGTACTAATAGCAAAATAGTTATAACAACATCAAAAGTTTACTGTTTCTTGGCTCCACTCCTGAGCCTTGAGCTTGACCTCACTAGTATGTGCTTGACCTTCTGCTTCTTCTTCTTGTGCTCCTCAGCTTTTGGTGCACCTGCACCAGATGCAGTTGCATCAGCTACTTCTGTGGTTGTTGCTGGTTCTTCATGTTTTTGGGATGCAGGTGCATCAGGTGCTCCTGCATCAGTCCTTTCTGCAACAGTTTGCTCAACAAGTGGCTCTTCTTCAGTTGGGGTCTCCATGACAGATGTGGCAACCTCAGCAGCAATCTTCACTGTACCTACAAATGATGTTTGTGTAGCCATCATTTCTTCACGTCTATTGGCACCAAGTTGTTCTAAGACAACTTTCAGTGTGGCATTTTTGTTGGCAGGAATGATAGTAACAGTTGGGATTGGCTGGGATGCACCTGCATCAAAGGCAGGTGCATCAGTTGACATCTGAACAGGTTCTCCTTCTGATGTCTTTTCAGAGTTTGTCTTTTCTACTTCTGTTTCTGGTTTTTCTTGAATGACCTGCAAAGTTTCATTTAAACTAACAAATGTAGTGTTAGTAGGAGCAATAATAGGTTCAATAACAGCAAGTGGTGATTCTGGTTGTTTTTCTGGAATTCTAGGGGATGGATCACTGGTGGTGGTTCCATGTGTTGGTTCTGATTGGGTGGTGTGGGGTGGTGGTGTTGGTGCTTTGGTAGGTGATTTGGGTGGGAAATTAATTTGTGGGGATTGATTATGGGGTGGTGTTGGTGATTTGGGTGGGGCTTGTGCTGGTGGTGGGGATGTGGGGATGGTTGTTTGTGATGGTTGGTTGGTGGTTTCAGAGGGTGTGGTGGCATACTTCTTTCTTGGAGCATCCTCCATGATCACATCTCCTTCTTCAGATTTATCACTCTCCTCCTCACTCTCTGTTTCACTTCCTCAACATCCTTCTCTATCTCCTTGACTGCCTTATTAGCCTCTTCATCGTCCTCACCGTCTTCTATTTCCTCACTTTGCAGTTATGGTTCTTCCTCAAATAACTTTCTCTTCCCCTTCTTTTGTTTCTTACTCACTTCTTTTTTCTTTGGTCTTATCTCTTTTTCCACAACCTCTTCTTCTTCAATTTCTTCTTCCTCTTCCCTGTCTGATATTTGTAGAACCCAATTAGGAAATATTGGAGCTTCAACATGTGTTTCCACATTAGAAATCTCATGAAACCTTAACTGTAGCCAATCAAATTGTTCCTTTTGAAATTTCCATATAACTCGTTGCTGGTGCATGAAGTGCTTATGCATTGAGCTACTGGCAGCTTCCTTAACAGTTTTGGCTTTTTCCATGAATTCAGTAGAGAGAGCACCAGGGGGAAATTTTCTTACTTCTTTAGCATCAATTGGCACCCCAGTTTTGATGCATAACTCAGTTATCAAACATGGAAAGAATAAAAAGCCTTTTGTTTTATTCCTCCTACAACTTAGGATTTCTCTAACAATGAGTTTTCCTATATCCACATTACTTTCTGTTAAGATTGAATCCATGAGGATCAATCTATCTTTTGAGAGGGTGTATGTGTGTGATGTAGGGAGAATTGATGCAGCAATGAATAAATGCCAATTTCCTAGTTCATTAATGATGTATATACTTTTCAATTTGAACTCAGAATTGGTAAATTTATCCCATTCAGCATCTTTATCAGCTATCCTAGACTTTATCCTAGTCATCTCCTTCTTGGCAACTTTCTCCTTCTTGTAGCCTCGTTCTGGCAGTAGCTCCATTTGCCAGAGATGTGTATTCTCAGGGGTTACTGATGCAGGGATATTAGTGGTTTTCCTTGATGTTTGCCTTGTTGATGCTCCAGCACTGATTGAACCCTTGCCAGAATTCTTGCTTGCAGTTTGTTTGCGTCCCATTTCTGAGTTTGATTTCTGAAAATAAAACTTTGATCTCTGAGGTTGAAGGCGAATGTTTAGGTTTGGAAATGGGAAAGTTTGCTTTTTGAGAGAAAGTTTAAAATGTGAGAGAAACGGTAACTTGGGTTTTATCGAAATGGAGGTTATAGGTTAGGGGATGGATAAGTTTGAGTGGGTTTTGATTTGATGGCTAAAGATAACCGTTGTGGCTAAGTGGTATCGCATGCATGTTGACACGTGCCCACTTAGGCAAGACAGCGCACTTCCTTAGCCTTAACTCGTCTGATTACGCCTTGATGTGCTGGCAGTTGAAAAAAATTTCTTCTAAGTGTGATGTTGAGTTGATGCAGGAGCATTGGATATAGGGAAATGCAGACGCACTGGATGCAGCTGCATTAGAAGTCCATTCACCTATTTTCCTACAAAATACTTCAAAACATAAAACTAAACAAAAAGAACATAATTAGTAATTCAAAATCATGGGTTGCCTCCCACAAGCACTTGATTTAAGAGTCTTTCAGCCTGACTATCTATTTGAATTTAGATATTTTGAAGATGTGTGGTGACTTTACCTCTCACCACATGTTCACCATAGTACATTTTTACTCTCTGACCATTTACTTTGAAGGTAGTGTTGTTGTTTGGTCAAACAAATCAACTGCACCATGGGGATATACTTTGACTAGTTTAAATGGTCCTAAGTTCTCTTCTTTGTATTCTTTGATCATGCCAAGCTTTTGTTTTTGTCTTATAAATTTCAGCATTTTCATAAGAGAATTACCTTATTTCTGCTAATTCATTAAGTTCAAAAAGCCTTGATGCACCTGCTTTATTAAGATCGAAATTTAGCTTTTTGATAGCCCAATATAACTTGTTTTCTAACTCCACAGGCTGGTGGCATGCATTGCCATAAACTATCCTATAGGGAGACATACCTAAGGGTGTCTTGTATGCTATCCTATATGCCAACAAAACTTCATCTAAGTGTAAAGACCAGTCCTTCCTTGTGGGGCTAACCATCTTTTCTAGCATTCTTTTGATTTCCCTATTTGATAATTAAGCTTGCCCACTTGTTTGAGGGTAGTAGGCTGTAGCAATTTTATGTTTTACCCCATATTTAGCAAGAAGGTTTTCAATAAGTTTGTTACAAAAATGTGAACCTTCATCATTGATGATTGCTCTTGGGGTACCAAATCTAGTGAAAATGTTTCTTTGAAGGAATTTGCTCACAGAATTGGCATCATTATTTGGTAATGCTACTGCCTCTACCCATTTTGACACATAATCCACAGCTACTAAGATATATAATTTGCCAAAAGACGGTGGAAAATGTCCCATGAAATCCATTCCTCATACATCAAAAAGCCCAATTTCTAAAATATTGGTTCTCGGCATTTCATGTTTCCTACCCTTTGACATTTATCACTATTTTTGACAAAAAAATATGCATTTTTAAATAAAGTTGGCCAATAATAACCCGACTGTAATACCTTAGCTGCTGTTCTGGTGCTCCCAAAGTGTCCTCCATATGGTGCAGCAGCACTGACTGCTGTTCTTCTTCTGGAATGCATTTCCTCATTAGCTGGTCTGGGCACATTTTGTAAAGAAAGGGATCATCCCAATAGTATTGTTTGACTGTATGGAAGAATTTCCTTCTTTGTTGATATGTCATGTTCACTGGCACCACTTTACTTGCAAGGAAATTTATTATATCAGCAAACCATGGTGCAGCTGCATTTGATGCACCTGCATTGGGTGCAGGGGCATTGGTTGCTGTCATGGTAACTGCTAACAGTTTTTCATTAGGGAAACTTTCTTTGATCTCACATTCCTTTGTACCTGTACCTTCACTCTTAAGTCTAGATAAATGTTCAGCAGGTTCTCTACCCCCTTTTTGTCACGAATTTCAAGATCAAACTCTTGAAGGAGGAGAACTCATCTTATTAACCTTGGTTTTGCATCTTTTTTTGAAATTAAATACTTGATGGCAGAATGATTTGTGTAAACAATTACTTTGGTGCCAACCAAGTAAGATATGAATTTATCAAATGCAAAAACCACTGCTAATAATTATTTTTCAGTAACAGTATAATTCATTTGAGCTTCAATTAATGTTTTACTAGCATAATATATGGAATGAAAGACTTTGTCATACCTTTTGCCCTAGGACAGCTCCCACAGCAAAATCACTAGCATCACACATTAATTCAAATGGCTTGCTCCTGTCTGGTGTAACAATCACTGGTGCTGTTACCAATGCTTTCTTGAGTTTTTGGAATGCTTCTATGCAAGACTCATCAAAGTTGAATGGTGCACCATGTTGTAAGAGTATACGTAATGGCTTGGATATTTTTGATCAATCTTTGATAAATCTTCTATAGAAACCTGCATGGCCTAAAAAGCTCCTGATACCTTTAACATTTGTTGGAGGAGGTAATTTCTCAATCACTTCAATCTTGGCTTTGTCCACTTCAAGCCCTTTCTTTGATACTTTGTGGCCAAGCACAATGCCTTCTTGCACCATAAAATGACACTTCTCCCAATTTAGAACCAAATTTGTTTCCTCACATCTGTTGAGAATTTCTTCCAAATTTCATAAGCAAAGTTGAAATGTCTCTCCAAATACTGAGAAATCATCCATGAATACTTCCATTGATTGCTCAATGAAATCTGAGAATACTGACATCATGCATCTCTGGAATGTTGCAGGTGCATTACACAATCCAAATGACATCCTTTTAAATGCAAAGGTGCCATAGGGACATGTAAACGTTGTTTTCTGTTGATCTTCAGGTTCTATTGCAATTTGATTATAGCCTGAGTAGTCATCTAAAAAATAATAAAACTCCTTGCCTGCTAATCTATCCAGCATTTGGTCTATGAATGGTAAAGGGAAATGATCATTTTTTGTAGCCTTATTGAGCTTTCTGTAATCCATACATATCCTCCAACCTGTGATAGTTCTAGTAGGTGTCAATTCATTTTTTTCATTGGCTATAACTGTCACACCCCCTTTCTTTGGTACACATTGCGCAGGGCTAACCCATGTACTATCTGATATGGGGTATATTATGCTAGCATCTAGCCACTTGATTATCTCCTTCTTTACTACCTCCTTCATAATTGGATTTAGTCTTCTTTGACTTTCTATGTTGTTTTTGGAGTTTTCCTCCAAACTGATTCTGTGCATGCATATGGAAGGGCTGATTCCTTTTATATCTGACATTTGCCACCCTATTGCCTTTGTATACTTTCTCAGGGTATTAATGAGATCATGCTCCTGCTTTGAGGACAAGTCAGAAGCTATGATCACAGGGAGAGTATCATTCTCCCCTAAGAAGGCATACTTGAGATGTTGGGGCAATTCCTTCAATTCAAGTTTGGGAGGTTTTTCTATTGAAGGTAGATTCTTCTTGAGGTTTGGATCTTCAAGATTTAAAGACTCATAGTTTCTTGACCATACCTCTTTAATTGAATTTTCTTCTGGCATAATTTCATTTTCTACCATGTCTTCACCTAGCAGTGCAGGAGCATCAAATACAAGAGCATTGATCAGATGATCCTGTTGTTTGTGAAATTGTTTCTGCACTAATTGATCCAGAGAGATTATGGCTGAACACTCCTCAATATTCTCTGTAGGATATTTTAATGCATTCATCACATTGAATTTCACCTCTTGATTATTCACCCTCATGGTTAGTTCACCTTTTTGTACATCAATGAGTGTCTTTCCAGTTGGCAAGAATGGTCTTCCAAGGATGACCGGGACTTCCTTATTTGCATCAAAATCAAGAATAACAAAATCTGCAGGAAACACAAATTTGTCAACTTTAACCAGAATATCTTCTATAATTCCTTCAGAGCATGCTATTGATCTATCTGCTAATTGAAGTGTCACAGTTGTAGGCCTAGCATTTCCAATTTCAAGTTGTGTAAATATTGATTTAGGTATCAGGTTGATACTTGCACCTAAATCACATAATGCACGACCAGTGTAAAATTTTCCAATTGAAAATGGAATTGTAAAACTGCCAGGGTCCTTCAACTTCCTATGAATTTTGTTTTGCAAGATTGAACTGCATTCTTTTGACATAGCAACTGTCTCAAACTCCCCTAGTCTTCTTCTTTTTGTTAGCACATCTTTCATGAATTTTGCATAAATTGGCATTTGTTGAAGTGCTTCCATTAAGGGCACATTGATGTGTAACCGTTTTAATACCTCAAGGAATTTGCTAAATTGCTTCTCATCATAAGCTTTTTTCAATCTTTGTGGATAAGGAGGAGGAGGGTATTCAGGGACTAACCTGGGTATCTGAGCTGAATCAAATGCAGAAGCATCAGATGCTTCAGCATTCTTTGAATTTTTTTCTCTTCTGTTTTCCTTATCTTTTTCTTTTTCTCCCTTACCTTCACCTTCTATCCCACCCTCATATGGTTCTGATAGATCTTTCCCATTTCTTAGAGAAATGACTTTTACCTGTTCCTTACATTGCCTTTGTGAGGTGGAAGCTTCTGTGTTGGATGATAGTGAACCATTTGGCCATTGATACAGAGCTGTTGCTAATTGACCCACTTGATTTTCCAGATTTTTGATTGAAGTATCTTGGGCTTGCCAAGCTGTTCTTGCTTCACTTATAAAGGATTTGAGCATGGATTCTAAGGAGTTATCATTGGCAGGTACAAGTGGTCTTTGATAGTTCTGAGATTGGAATCCTGGTGGTGAAACAGGTGCAGCTGTATTAGGTGCAGCAACATTGTTGTTGCTCCATCTAAAATTTGGGTGGTTCTTCCATCTAGGGTTATAGGTGTTTGAGTAAGGGTTATTATTCCTTTTATATCTTACATAATTGACAGAAATAGGGTTGCTAGGACATTCCTCATACAAGCGACCTCCTTCACAATATACACAATTAACAGTTCCTGGAGGGGTTTGTTCTTTTGCTGCTACAGGTGTTTCTGTTAATGCATCTGCATTGAATGCAGGAGCATTAGTAAGATTGAGGTTTTTGATCATGTTAATTAGTGAGGCTACTTGAGCAGACAGGGCTGATGCTTCACTAATTTCATGCACCCCTGATGTTTTCTTTTGTGCACTCACCCTCTCAATAGGCCAACTAGAGCTATTGGTTGCAATTCTTTCAATCAATTCACAAGCCTCATTGTAAGATAGGTTTAGTAACACTCCTCCTGATGATGCATCAAGCATTATTCTGGTTTGAGGTTCCAAACCATTGTAAAAAGTTTCCATTTAAATAATGACAGGTAATCCATGATGGGGACATTTTCTTAAAAATTCTTTCCATCTTTCTCATGCTTCAAATAATGATTCAAATTCTTTTTGTCTAAAATATGTAATATCATTTCTCATTTTGGCATTTTTAATGGGTGGAAAGTATTTTGCCAAAAAATTTTCAGCCTATTCATTCCAAGAATGGATAGAGTTTAGCCAAGCCTTAGCTTTATCCTTCAGGGAATAAGGAAATAGCTTCAATCTAAAAGCATCTTCCGTAACACCAAGAATGACAAAGTTACTACATACTTCTAAAAATTGTTTTAAATGCAAGTGGAGATCCTCATGAGGAGATCCACCAAATTGACCTATTGTTTGAAGTATTTGGAACATCATGGGTTTAAATTCAAAGTGCACAACATCTATATGAGGTCTGGCTATGCTAGTTTACATATTTTGATGATCAAACATAGCATAGTCCCTCATTGACCTATCTTTATCATTAATCATACCTATGGGACCCATGTTGATGAATTGATTTTCGTGATCATCCTCAGGTTCATGATGTGAGCCAGGACCACCTCTAACTGATCCTCTATTTGAGCCTAATCTAGATCTTTCTCCTTCTCCTTGTTGAGACATTGTAATTCTGTAGCTTTGGAGTCTTTGTTTCTGGAGTCTACGCAACTTCCTAAATCTTCTTTCTATTTCAGGATGTAATCTGAATTCTGGTGATTTGATCCTGTGCATATGTTAGAGCATCCTGTGCTCCTGCATTCAGAAACAAAATACCAGAGTAATAAACACTAATTTACCATATATCTAAACAACAAAAATTTAATGGCAATCCCCGGCAACGGTGCTAAAAACTTGGTGTGCGAAAAAGATA
The DNA here is from genome assembly GCA_039519185.1 of Astragalus membranaceus. Taxonomy (NCBI): domain Eukaryota; kingdom Viridiplantae; phylum Streptophyta; class Magnoliopsida; order Fabales; family Fabaceae; genus Astragalus; species Astragalus membranaceus. The sequence goes on from CM076846.1 coordinate 12,468,497, forward strand.
ATGTGCAAGTATACATAGTCGACAACAAGTAATAAAGTGAAAGTAGAGTATCGTACCCACAGGGATTGGATTAATCTTTAGGATTTAAATAGATAGATAAATTAGTATTAAGTAACCAAGTAACAAACAATAATTGGTGATGTGGAAACAGAAAGTAAACAACTAAATAAAATGAGTTTGTGGTTAAGTGAGAAAGATAGTTGAGATGTTCTTTACTAAATAAGTCACTTTTAGTAGTTTTGTGTTTATATGTGATGCAGGTGCACTGAATGCCGTTGCATTAGAAATGTGTTTTTCAGTCACTGTCTTCAGAGTTTCATTACAAACTCTTATGTCTAAGTTGCTAAATAAGTTCACTCATGTATTTTAAGTACCCACAGTATCACCCTATGGACTATGCTATCCTATGTCTAGGTTTTAGCATGGTTTCAACAAAGTTTCCTTAATTAAAACACTTACCCATATTAGTTCTTGAGTTCTAGTTATAAACCATGTCTGTATTTATAACTCTACTTGTTCTAAGTGATCAATCTCAAAATAAGTGTTGAAAGAAGTATAAAACAAGAACTAAAATTCACACATCACATATGATCACAATAACTTATTTAGAAGATCATTATAAGGTTAGAACATTCCAACTAAAAGAGTTTAGTTCATGCTAGATATTACGAGGCATATATAACAGAATAAATCATATTCATATATTTGATATCACAAAAGGGAAACAATAAGGTAAGAGTTTACACGGTTGGAGTTCCCTTTGTATGAAATTGCCCAGTAATGCATGTGCATCAACTCCACTACATTCAGCTAGCACTACTTACTTGTGTGGAAGTAAAGAAAGAGTTGTCAATTTCTTTCTTACCTTCTTACAAGAGAATGAAAAATTAAATCTAAAACTATCTATATTAGTGTACGGAAATGAGAGATGAGATATATATGTTGAGAGATGAGAGATGGAGGTCTTTATATAGGCTTCAAGTGGAGCTTTCTTTCATAACAGGGTTTGTTTGATAACTAAGTTAGGGTTGCCTTTAGTCACTTCAGCCCAAAAGTAATGCAAATCCTCCACTCAACCAAGAAGGGAGGTCCTCTAATGGATGACCAAGTGTCCCTAGGTGAGTGACTCTTCAAAGCTATCTTTTATGGTAGGCGCCGAAATTTGTGACTTGCATGTGCTTTCATGACCAAGCATGACATCATCAGCTGAGTGCTTGAGCATCTTGATGTTCTAGGATTTCTTCAAGCATTGTAGTCCGTTTTGAGTGCAGGTGCATTGTTGAATTGCTAATGCAAGGACATCACATGCAGACGCATTGAACAAACATATGAAAAATACCAAAATATATGCAAAATGCTAAGTTATGTGCATAACCCTCTTTTACTTAGGAGTTAGTAATTATTTAGGTTTAGATGCGCAAATAACTCTATATAAAATAGAGTTATCATGTGCTCAAAAGTCTGTTTCAGTCAAGGCAATCAAAACCGGACCGGACATTGAACCAAAAGAGGTAGCGGTTCAGGGGTTCTTGGGTTCAACCGGTTGAATCGGGGGTTCAACCGGAATTAATTAAATATATTATTTAATATTTTTATTAAATATATATAGGATAAAAAATAATAAAAAACCATAATACTCATAATAATTAATAATACAACATATCCAAGTCAATACAATATTTATCCATTAACAACTACTCATAAAATTCATTGAGGTTGCGTCCATCAAATTCAAATATGTTGGGATTGGCATCATGATCTTCATAAGTTCCACCATCATTAGTTCCACTTCCACCATCATCAAGTGGAAACGCCGTAGTGTCTACTTCTTCATCACCTAGTTACATAACAAAGGCAAAAAAAATTGTTGGGTCTATAATTAATAATTATAACTTATATACAAACACATATTCAATGTTACTATATATTACCTCCATTATTTGGCAATATATCATCAACCGGCCTTGCATTAGCATTATAAAGAGCATTTTCAATCTCATCAATATCAAGTTCAGGGGGCTCTTCTTCTTCAACCACCCAAAAGTCAATGTCGTCAATGGATTCATAATCAATGGGATCATAACTTGTCCTTTTGGATATACACTTATTCTTCAAACGCAAGTTATAAGCAACATAAACAAGATTATTCAGTCTTTGGTGTTCAGGCCTGTTTCTCCTCTTCGTATGGATGCGTTCAAAGACGCTCCAATTTCTTTCACACCCCGAAGAAGAAGAAGTTTGACTAAGAAGTCGCATTGCTAACTTTTGCAAAATTGGGGCACTACCCCCATAATATCTCCACCATTCATCTACAAAAAAAGAATTAGATAAAATAAGAAAATACACCTAACTATTAAAGTTAAATTAATTTAAATAAAATATAGTGGTGCTCACCGGGTTGCATTGTCTTCCTTAACTTCATAGCACTTTCTTTACCGAAGCTTCCTTCACGACGGCGATACGCTTGCATCTCCTCTATAGCTTTGGCCATGTTAGGACATATAGCTTTTACTTCAAGCATTTCAACGACCGATTCCACAACTCTACTCTTCTCTTTGTATGAATCATCATAAAAGACTGCAGGATTTAAGTAGTAAGCAGTAGCATGAAGATTGCGCTTTAGGTGTTTATCCCATCGAGCCTTAAAAATTTCGGTGTATTTCTTATACAAAGGCTTCCTATTCCTAAACATTTCCTTGATTGCTTTCTTTGCCCTATACATTCCATCATAAACATAACCCATTGAAGGTTTTGCATCTCCATCTACAATTTTTAGTAATTTAATGACCGGCCCCATAATGTAACACCCCGGTATTTCTAACATGTAAAGACACCAAAAGTGCACAAAATGCGGAAAATTCAGAGGACACAGTTCCTGTTTAAATATTGGACATACAAACTTTTTCCGAAATAAAAACATACTCGGAATAACATCACTTCATCAAATAGAAGTTTATCGGTTCCAAACCGAGTGGATTACAATATCCAAGTCCAAATACCAAACAGAAACATAAACGGTTCATATAACTCATAATCAATACAAGTCTATACAACCAATTAGGACAACAAAAGAACAAGGGATCAAATGACTAAGTCTCCGGCACCTCCAAGAGTATTCCAGCTACTCGTGCACAATAGTCTTCCTTTTTCCCTGCTTCTCTGAAAAACAACAAATATGGATTGGGTGAGATAACATTATCTCAGTGAGTCCTACCGTGCCCCCTCACTGACACTCGGTTCAATTCATTAAACCGTTACATCCAAAGTTGACATAACAATGTCTTATATATAAATCGAAATGCCAAGCAAATCGTGTTCTCTTTTATGTAGTATAAACCGGTTGTGAACCCAACGTCACGAATATCGGAAATACCATAGCTTTATTTTATCATAAACCGATTGTGAACCCAACGTCACGAATATCGGTAACACCATAGCCTTAGTTTAGCATAAACCGATTGTGAACCCAACGTCACGAATATCGGTAACCCGTGAGTTGACCACGCCAAAACACATTCAGGGCCATAGGTAAGGGGTCATGACTACCCTCCCTAGTATGCTACTTGTCGGGTCGTCACCCAACGCAATACGTATGACAATACGCATCAAGTTCTCGAGAGTTAGATAATTTATATCATCTTTATTTTGATCACCAAAGGATCAGCCATATAAGCTCATTAGATAATTTATATCTTTTCGATCACCAAAGGATCAATCATATAATAATCGGATAAACACTATCCATATCGATCTATAACCCGTTTTGAGGAACTCATAATTTAGACCTCCGGCATTATAATCATTTTCATTTGATATATATAAACATATATATATTCAGTCAGTGTACCCACACGTATCCTAGGGTTTCGGTTTTTCACTTAAATGTGTTTTCAAAACTCTTTTCAAAAACATAAGTGGAAGGGACTCGAAATACGGTTTTTAATAAGGCAATCCCTTTTTGAATGGTTGAGAACGAAATTAGAAAAGGTTCGGGATCGAACGGAGCGACAAAACGAGAAAACGGAAGTCAGTAACAGGTCCTCACGCACGACCCGTGCCCAGGGGCGCACGACCCGTGCGTGGTGCACTACTCAGAACCCATCTACCAGAAAGAAACGCACGACCCGTGCCCAGGGGCGCACGACCCGTGTGTCCCGTTCTGTTTCTAGTACTTCCAACCCGAAGCAGGCGCACGATCCGTGCCCAGGGGCGCACGACCCGTGCGACCTGTGTCTGTTACCAGAATTTCACACTTTTCCCATTTTTGGTCTCCGTTCTCATCCAATTCGATTCCTAATTCCGATCACCTGAAATCCAGAAAATTTCCAACTATTCCAGAATATATATAAAGAGTTTCGTTTCAATGATTCATTAAAATTCTCAATAAACCGTAAATGCCGTTTTGACTTAAAAATCGCTTTTCGGTTCTAAGTCTTTTGAAAAACGGGATTGTTGCCTTGTCATTCGAAACCACAAGTTTTCAGAATACATAAAAATGTCCCTAATCCGTGAGTAGTAGGGGTGTGCAAAAACACCGGTAAACTACATCCATACCAAAAACCACACTGTACCGTCAAAAAAAGCCCATACCACATATTAAAAAATCCAATCCATAAATAATTTGGGAAACCGGTATTTCATTATCAAAACCAGTACGGATACTGGTATACCACATAACAAAAATAGGACAAATTCCTTTTGTCTTTAGCCTCTTCGTCTCTCACATCTAACTTGTTTTTCTCATCAGTCATCACTTCGCATGTGTTGCTCACCAAAAAGAATCAGTCATCACCAATGGTCCATTGTTGTCCAAGGAAGCTCACGTCGCTCCTCCCATCGGTCACCTCGCTCCTCTCGTCGGTGACGTCGCTCCTCGCGCCGCTCACAGGACCACCTCATCCCATCGCCCCTTCCGTCGTCGCTCCCTCCGCCATCGTTCACATCCTGCCGCCCTCTCCAAGATCTGTTTCTCCATCTCTCTCCCATCCTCTCTCTCTCTCTCTCTCTCTCTCTCCTTTTCCCTCTCCCAGATCTGTTTTTGTCTCTCTCTCCTAATCCCTCATTACCTTCTAACCTCTGAACGTGTCTTCCTCTGAGATCTAATTGTTGATCTGAAACGTACACGATCTTTTACAATTTGGTTTTTATGCAACCACTATCAAATAATTTACTGGTTATTTACCGGTTCTAATCCGGTTTAAAATTGGTTTACAAATATGAACCAGTATATGCAAAACAGTTTACTAAAACCAAATTTTAAGAGTGGTATGGTATGGTATGGTGTGGTTCATGGACCATGCACACCCCTAGTGAGTAGAACTCACCCGTTGACGAAATCCGAGAGTTGAACCGAGAGACGAGATCGTCGAACCGAACACAACGAACTATCCTCGCTAGAAACCGAATTCGAACCCGGACAGTGGCTTCCTTTTCTCTCTAACTTAAACAGCAACCCAATTCTTTCACAACTTCCTCCAAATCGAAATGCAAGCTTGAGTCTCCCCCCCTCTTAACAGCAAAACTGAACATGCAAGCCATCAACACATAGTTCCACCATTTTCACCACTTGGAGCTTCATGGGCATCAATGGAGATGAGAGAAAGAGTGAGAATCAAGCTTTGAAAGTGGTACCATTGGATTCAGAATCAAAAATGGAGTGGAGTGGAGGTTAAAACACTTACATGCAAGAAGGATTTGAGATGAGCTCCTCCTTCCTCCTCTTCTCCTCTTCCACGCCCTCTCTCCCCCTTATTCTTCAGCTTTTCTATTTCTGAAATTTGGTGGAATGGCCAAGTGTGGCTGGAGTTTATGAATTAGGGAGTATATATATTGGGGGTGTGAATTGACCAATTTGCCCTTCAGCTTAAAGTGCCTAATTAAATTATGACTAAGCACAATTAATTAGAGAAAGGGGGGTTTATTTTGAGGATTTCCTCGACTATAAATGCCCGGGACACGAATAATTATTCCCATAAATAATTACTCGGTCCTAGATACTATAATACGAGTTTTTAAAAATTAGGGATGTTACAATCTCCCCAACTTTTAAAAATTTTGTCCTCAAAATTGACGAAACATACCTTACTGAAAGAGATATGGATATCGATTGCGCATGTCTTCTTCCAGTTCCCAGGTAGCCTCCTCGATTGAGAACCCATCCCAGACCACTTTGATAATAGGGATAGTCCTTGACCGTAGCGTCTTCTCGCCACGCTCCAAGATGTAGCTAGGATAAGGTTGAAATGACAAATCCGGTTGCAGGTCAATGGTATCAACACTCAATGGTTGATGCAGATCGGAAACATACTTCCTCAACTGAGACACGTGGAACACATCATGGAGGTTCGATAGGGCCGGAGACAATGCGAGGCGATAAGCAACTGGCCCAACTCGCTCGATAATCTGGAAAGGTCCAATGTATCGAGGACTGAGCTTCTTCGCTCGTAAAGCTCTCCCGGTGCCTATGGTTGGGGAAACTTTCAAGAATACATAATCACCAACCTCAAACTCCAACGGTCTCCTTCGGTTGTCAGCGTAGCTCTTTTGTCGACTCTGTGCAACCTTCATCCTTTCTCGAATTAACTTGACCTTCTCTGTAGTCTCGCGAACCATATCGGGTCCCAAAAACTTGTCTTCACCAATCTCCCACCAACACAATGGAGTTCTACACTTCCTACCATAAAGTGCTTCAAACGGTGCCATTCCAATGCTAGAGTGGTAACTGTTGTTGTAGGAGAATTCTACTAACGGAAGGTGATCCTCCCATTTTCTCCCACTGTCGAGCACACAAGCCCGTAGCATGTCCTCAAGAGTCTGGATAGTCCTCTCCGTCTGACCATCAGTCTGAGGATGATAAGCAGTGCTGACCAGCACCTTTGTTCCCAAAGCTTCATTCAATGCTCTCCAGAACCTGGAAGTAAACTTGGGATCTCGGTCTGACACGATACTTGTTGGGACTCCATGCAGTCTGATAATGTTCCTCACATATTCATCTGCTAACTTGGAAACCTTATAAGTTGAGCGAACGGGAATAAAGTGAGCGGATTTAGTCAATCGGTCCACTACTACCCAAATAGAATCGTTGCCTGCCTGTGACCTCGGCAAACCCATAACGAAGTCCATTGAGATATCATCCCACTTCCAAACTGGTACATCTAGCGGTTGTAACTGACCGCCCGGTCTCCGGTGTTCCGCCTTAACCTTCTGACAAGTTAAGCACCGAGAAACAAATTCTGCAACCTCGGCCTTCATCCCAGGCCACCAATACATTAGCTTCAAGTCTCGGTACATCTTAGTGGATCCCGGATGTACAGAGTACTGACTCCTATGAGCTTCTTCCAATACTTGCCTTTTGATATCATCATCATCGGGAACACAAATCCTCCCATTAGAGCAAATCACGCCATCACTATCCTCAGTGAAATCTGGCGATCCCCTCTGAGACTGCAACTTCGTATCAGCTTCTTGAGCTACACGGATTTGTTCCCTTAGCACACTGGCTATCCGTATGTGCCGCAGCACTACGCGATCCCTCTTTCTTACCACCTTGAGTTTCAAGTCTCTGAACGACTCCAACAAAGCCATCTCGTGAACCATTAACCTTGCCGTGTGGATAGACTTCCTGCTCAGAGCATCCGCTACCACATTGGCTTTCCCAGGGTGATATTTCAATTCGAAGTCATAGTCCTTCAAAAATTCAGTCCACCTCCTCTGTCTGTTATTCAACTCCTTTTGGTCAAATAGATATTTCAAGCTCTTGTGATCACTAAAAACCTCGAAACGAGAACCGTAAAGGTAATGTCTCCAAATTTTCAGTGCAAACACAATAGACGCCAACTCTAAGTCATGAGTTGGGTAATTTCGTTCATGCGTCTTCAATTGCCTCGATGCATAGGCCACAACATGTTGATTCTGCATGAGAACGCATCCTAAACCCTTCCCAGATGCATCACTGTAAATCTGAAATCCCAATGACGGATCCGGAAGAATTAGGATCGGAGCAGAAGTCAACTTTTCCTTCAATCCAAGGAAGCACTCTTCACAATCGGTATCCCACGTAAACGGTTGACCCTTGCGAGTCAATCGAGTAAGCGGAAGTACCGTTTGCGAAAAACCTTCAATGAATCTTCTATAGTAACCAGCTAAACCCAGAAAGCTTCTGATCTCAGTCACTGACGTTGGCCGTTCCCAATTCAACACAGCTTCCACCTTGCTAGGATCCACTGCAACCCCTTCTTGGGAAATCACATGACCCAAGAACTTTACTTCAGACATCCAGAAGTCACACTTCGACGGTTTAGCATAGAGTTTCTTCTCTCGGAGTACTCCTAGGACAAATCGGAGATGCTGAGCATGCTCCTCAACTGACTTGGAGTAAACCAAGATATCATCAATAAAGACGACCACAAACTGATCTAGGTAAGAATGAAATACCCTATTCATATAATCCATGAATACGGCTGGAGCGTTAGTTAATCCGAAAGGCATCACTACAAACTCGTAGTGTCCGTACCTCGTACGAAAGGCAGTCTTCGGAATGTCTAAGGTTCTTACCCTAATTTGATGGTACCCTGACCTCAGATCAATTTTGGAGAAAACTTTAGCACCTCGAAGTTGGTCAAGTAGATCATCTATCCTTGGCAATGGATACTTGTTCTTGATAGTGATTTTATTCAGCTGACGGTAGTCTATGCATAACCTCATGCTCCCGTCCTTCTTCTTGACTAGCAATACCGGAGCACCCCAGGGAGAAGCACTCGGTCGAATAAACTTCTTGGAAATTAATTCCTCAAGTTGGGACTTCAATTCTTTCAGTTCAAGAGGAGACATCCTATAAGGTGCTATGGATATTGGCCCTGTGCCAGGCGCCAAATCTATAGAGAATTCTACCTCTCGTTCCGGAGGCAAAGAGGAGACTTCCTCGGGAAAAACATCTAAGAATTCATTAACGACTTGAATGGACGATACATCCAAGTCAGCCTCAGTTGATGCAGACAAAATAACAACAAAAGCTTCCGCACCTTGGAATAGAGACTGGCTTGCTGAAGCGAACGAAATAACACCATCATCTGCAGGTAGTGAATGTCCCGCTCCTTCAGAAGGAAAATTAATTGCCCGATTGAAACAGTCAATAGTAATGTGATTTGAAGTCATCCAATTCATTCCCAAAACGATTTCCATTCCTCTCATAGGCAAACAGATAAAATCTACGACAAAATCCCTGTCTCTAATTGTAAGCAGACAGTTAAGGCACAAAGATTGGGTTCGCACCCGACCCTTGGCTGCAGTAAGAATAGTTATTGGCTCGGATATAGGAGATACTGTCAATCCTAACCGTTCAGCACATGTTTCTGAGATAAAGCAATGAGTAGCACCAGAGTCATACAAAATATTAACAGTTTGATTAAAGAGAGAACCTGTACCCCTTATAAGATTATCTGCTGGTTTGATGGTCTTAGCATCCAAAGTGTTGACTCGAGCCTGTCTAGGAGCATCAGGGGACTCTAAGAAAGCCTTTCTCGCTGGGCAGTTGTTAGCATAGTGCCCCTCTTCATTACAATAATAACACTGGTTTGATTTTGACTCCAATTGACATCTCCCACGATGATTCTTCTTACACACCTTACAGTTCCGATACCCAGAAGAGTTATCCGACTGAATCTGTTTTCCTTTGTCTAAATTCCCTTTATACCTCGGGTTTGAAGAAGTTGACCCGTTGCCCTTTTTCTTATCCTTCCAAAAATCTTTCCTCTCAGCATACATTCTTTTAAGATCACTCTCCGCTGAATGAGCTTGTTGAACCAAAGCAGGATAAGTGGTCAGGGAATACGAACTGAGACCTTGATTCACATCGCCTCTAAGACCTTGTCTGAACATCACCATCTTCCACCTATCATCAGGAGCGGTGGTCCCCAATTCATAGAATTGTGACAATCTCTCAAATCTGGCAGCATATTCCCCGACTGTCATCTCTCCCTGTTTCAAACTCAGAAATTCCATCTGCTTGTCAAGTCTTTGGGAGTCGGGAAAATAATGACCCAAAAACAACTCCTTGAAGTTATCCCACTCAAGAGGAGTTCCTTGATTTTGAAGCATTCTACGAGCGTTAACCCACCAAGTGTGAGCATCCTCGTCCAGAGCGTTAGCAGCACAAATTACCTTTTCTCCTTCATTGCATTGCAAAGTTTCAAAGATCCGTTCCATGGCATCTACCCAGAAATGGGCTTTCATTGCCTCGGATCCTCCTTTGAAGGTTGGGGGTTTCATCTTCAGAAACCGGAAATACATCCTGTTGGGATCCTCAGGTGTTGGCACATTGACTGGCTCAGCTGGTTGTGGTTGAGGCATCTGATGCATCTGCTGCATTTGAGCCATTTGAGCCATCTGCTATTGTTGCATTAGCATCATGTCATTCATCATCTTCTGTTGAGTCTCGATGACATTCTGCATCCATTCTTGATGAGGATCAACAGGTGGGTTTCTTCTACCTCTCCCAGCCATGATTCTGCGAAGTATGCACAAAGTATTAAGTTGATCAGGCTCAATGTCTAATAGCATACTAAGAAAAATCAGACTTAGAAGACGTAAAAGACTCTTAACATCTAAGTCCGACTAGGTCGAACCGCTCTGATACCAAATGTAACACCCCGGTATTTCTAACATGTAGAGACACCAAAAGTGCACAAAATGCGGAAAATTCAGAGGACACAGTTCCTGTTTAAATATTGGACATACAAACTTTTTCCGAAATAAAAACATACTCGGAATAACATCACTTCATCAAATAGAAGTTTATCGGTTCCAAACCGAGTGGATTACAATATCCAAGTCCAAATACCAAACAGAAACATAAACGGTTCATATAACTCATAATCAATACAAGTTTATACAACCAATTAGGAACAACAAAAGAACAAGGGATCAAATGACTAAGTCTCCGGCACCTCCAAGAGTATTCCAGCTACTCGTGCACAATAGTCTTCCTTTTTCCCTGCTTCTCTGAAAAACAACAAATATGGATTGGGTGAGATAACATTATCTCAGTGAGTCCTACCGTGCCCCCTCACTGACACTCGGTTCAATTCATTAAACCGTTACATCCAAAGTTGACATAACAATGTCTTATATATATATATCGAAATGCCAAGCAAATCGTGTTCTCTTTTATGTAGTATAAAGATTGTCAACGTCCGAATAGATATAGTATATAAACCGATTGTGAACCCAACGTCACGAATATCGGAAATACCATAGCTTTATTTTATCATAAACCGATTGTGAACCCAACGTCACGAATATCGGTAACACCATAGCCTTAGTTTAGCATAAACCGATTGTGAACCCAACGTCACGAATATCGGTAACCCGTGAGTTGACCACGCCAAAACACATTCAGGGCCATAGGTAAGGGGTCATGACTACCCTCCCTAGTATGCTACTTGTCGGGTCGTCACCCAACGCAATACGTATGACAATACGCATCAAGTTCTCGAGAGTTAGATAATTTATATCATCTTCATTTTGATCACCAAAGGATCAGCCATATAAGCTCATTAGATAATTTATATCTTTTCGATCACCAAAGGATCAATCATATAAGCTCCTTAGATAATTTATATCTTTTCGATCACCAAAGGATCAATCATATACTAATTGGATAAACACTATCCATATCGATCTATAACCCGTTTTGAGGAACTCATAATTTAGACCTCCGGCATTATAATCATTTTCATTTGACATATATAAACATATATATATTCAGTCAGTGTACCCACACGTATCCTAGGGTTTCGGTTTTTCACTTAAATGTGTTTTCAAAACTCTTTTCAAAAACATAAGTGGAACGGACTCGAAATACGGTTTTTAATAAGGCAATCCCTTTTTGAATGGTTGAGAACGAAATTAGAAAAGGTTTGGGATCGAACGGAGCGACAAAACGAGAAAATGGAAGTCAGTAACAGGTCCTCACGCACGACCCGTGCCCAAGGGCGCACGACCCGTGCGTGGTGCACTACTCAGAACCCATCTACCAGAAAGAAACGCACGACCCGTGCCCAGGGGCGCACGACCCGTGTGTCCCGTTCTGTTTCCAGTACTTCCAACCCGAAGCAGGCGCACGATCCGTGCCCAGGGGCGCACGACCCGTGCGACCTGTGTCTGTTACCAGAATTTCACACTTTTCCCATTTTTGGTCTCCGTTCTCATCCAATTCGATTCCTAATTCCGATCACCTGAAATCCAGAAAATTTCCAACTATTCAAGAATATATATATAGAGTTTCGTTTCAATGATTCATTAAAATTCTCAATAAACCGTAAATGCCGTTTTGACTAAAAAATCGCTTTTCGGTTCTAAGTCTTTTGAAAACGGGATTGTTGCCTTGTCATTCGAAACCACAAGTTTTCAGAATACATAAAATGTCCCTAATCCGTGAGTAGAACTCACCCGTTGACGAAATCCGAGAGTTGAACCGAGAGACGAGATCGTCGAACCGAACACAACGAACTATCCTCGCTAGAAACCGAATTCGAACCCGAACAGTGGCTTCCTTTTCTCTCTAACTGAAACAGCAACCAAATTCTTTCACAACTTCCTCCAAATCGAAATGCAAGCTTGAGTCTCCCCCCCCACCTCTTAACAGCAAAACTGAACATGCAAGCCATCAACACATAGTTCCACCATTTTCACCACTTGGAGCTTCATGGGCATCAATGGAGATGAGAGAAAGAGTTAGAATCAAGCTTTGAAAGTGGTACCATTGGATTCAGAATCAAAAATGGAGTGGAGTGGAGGTTAAAACACTTACATGCAAGAAGGATTTGAGATGAGCTCCTCCTTCCTCCTCTTCTCCTCTTCCACGCCCTCTCTCCCCCTTATTC
>CM076846.1:16438418-16744141 GCA_039519185.1 Astragalus membranaceus
GACGTCTCATTGGGCGCCTCCTATACCTCACAAACACCAGGCCAGATATCACCTTCTCTGTTCAACAGTTAAGTCAGTTTGTGTCCAACCCATCAGATATACATTTTAATGCAGCAACCAGAGTTCTAAAATACATCAAGGCAGCACCTTCAAAAGGTCTCTGGTTTCCTGCAAACAATAAACTTAGCATTTCTGGTTTCTCAGACTCAGATTGGGCGTGTTGTATTGACTCTAGACGCTCCATAACAGGATATTGTGTGTTCATTGGATCTGCTCTTATATCATGGAAGTCTAAGAAGCAAAATACGGTGTCAAGATCATCTTCAGAAGCAGAATACAGGGCCCTTGCAAGCCTTGTATGTGAGATTCAGTGGTTACATTATCTTCTCAAGGACTTGCAGCTTCCTCAGCATACTCCATCTGCTATATATTGTGACAACAAATCAGCAATATACTTGGCTCATAATCCCACCTTCCATGAGAGAACGAAGCATATCGAAATTGACTGCCATGTAGTAAGAGAGAAGATTCAGAACAAGACTGTGCATCTATTTCCCGTACCATCAGCAGGGCAGCTAGCAGATGTGTTCACAAAACCCCTGCCTTCTGCATCATTCCATTCCTTCATCAGCAAGCTTGGCATGTGCAATATACACTGCCCACCTTGAGGGGGGATGTTAGCATTGTATATATTTTAGGTGTTAACTAGCACAATTGTAAATACTTACTATAGTTACTGTTAGTTAATATTTAACCACATAGGTTAGTTAACAGTTAGAGTGTGTGGTAAATGATATATATTATTGTTACTGTACAGATTGGAATAATGAAATATACAGAATTTTTCCCTTTTCAATCGAGCTTCTTCTTTTCTCTGTAATGGCCTCAATAGGTAAATCCAAGAGTAGCGACCAAATTAGAAGCGTTTGGTATCTGCAAGGCTTTTTAATTATTTTTTTTTGTAGTGATCAAATTAGATTATTGAGATATTTGTAGGGACGAAACATACATTTTAGCCTACTACTACTGCTGCTACTACTACTACTACTACTACTACTACTAATAATAATAATAATAATAATAATAATAATAATAATAATAATAATAATAATAATAATAATAACAATATTTTTATTGGGGAAGGGGAAATTTTTTATTAATCAAAGTGACACTAATGGTCATTTTCCAACTCTCTTCGAGGGGATTTGAACTCACACCTTAAGGATACAACGCTAGGTTTTTACCACTGAGCTAGCAACTCAAATGTAATATAATAATAATAATAATAATAATAATAATAATAATAATAATAATAATAATAATAATAATAATAATAATAATAATAATAATAATAATAATAATAATAATAATAATAATAATAATAATAAGAAGAAGAAGAAGAAGAAAATAAGTGCACAGAGAGTTCAAAGATGGGTAATCTTTCATAAACTTCGTATAAACCTTTTATAAGCGTGTTTTTTTATAAGCAAAAATGAATTAAAGTGGAGTACTAGGGTAATCCAACCCACTAGAGGCAAAAAGCCTATTATAAACAAAATAGACGATCAAGTGGTTTAACTCATTAATGTGAAATAGCATGAACAAAGTTGGGGCCCACCAAGCTAATAAACCAACCCCACAGCAAAGTCTTGACGTGATTAATGGCAACCTAGACAACAAACACATTTTCCCTAAATTAAACATAATTCTTGTGAAGCCAAATACAACATGATACTGCTATCCAAAACAAGAATTTCGATCTACGGGATTTTTTTAGATTTAACCCGAATCTCAAACACACAGAAATGAGCAAAACCAACGAGCGAGTCTTCCACTGATATTCCAAGCCAATTTTGAATACCTTGCCAAACTAACTTGGAGAACTTGCAAAGGTAAAACAAATGAGTGATAGATTTGTCATGCTCGAAGTACAACATACCACAAGTCCCATGGGCATCCCTAATAATTCTCCTTGTTACAAGAACGTCCCTAGTCGGAAGTTTCCCAAGCAACAACCTCCATCTAGAAACCCTCACTTTTGTTGGAATAACAAGCTACCATGAATTATTAAGCACCCTTGAGTTTCATATTCCAGAACAGACTTCCGTAGAAAACCCAAAAGATATGAATAACAAGATTTCACACTAAAAGTGTAAAATTTGTCAAATCTCCAATGCCACACATTTGGAATATCAGCCATTGGATGGACCGAATGAATCAAGGAAAGAAGCATCAAATACTCCTCATGATCTTGTGCTGGTAGTTCACGATCCCAATCAAAAAACCAATGCCATACACCATTATTCCAAAATCCATGTGATCCAACGCTACCAACCTTGTGTTTTGCCAAAGCAAAGAGCGATGGGAATAAGGCCTTCAAAAGAGTCCCTACAAACCCAAAGATGCGATCAAAAGGAAATGTGAGAGCCATTACCTAAAATAGGATAGATAGTTGAAGCAAAGAGAATTTGACCTCTAGAAATGCCATTCTCCAAGAGAATTAAATCTCTCCATCAAATAGAATCTTTTGTACCCCATCTTAAATTATGTGTAGAAGTGAAATCCTTCTCAAATCGCCATATTTGTGAGCTAATAAAAGCCTCCAAATTGCATTTAAATCATTTATACACATCCAACTCCATTTGTTCATCAGAGCAAAGTTGAAAACTTCAAGATTTTTCACCCCCAAACCTCCTTCCTTCGTGGGTAATGAAACCTTTTCCTACACCCCTCATTGCTTTCCCCCAAAGGAAGTACACCTAAATCTTAATCATATCATGAATAACAATCATTGGAGCCTTGTATAAAGAGAACCAATACAACAGAATACTGTTGAGAACAGAATTAGTGAGCGTCATTCTCCCACCTACTGACAAGAGACGACCATTCCAAGAAGAGAGCTTTTTTCTAGGCATATCCATTACCAGCATCCAAGTACCCTTTCTTCTAGGATTAGATCCAGTTGGAGTTCCCAAGAATTTAAAGGGAATTGAAGTAATACTGCAAGACAAGAAAGAGGATGCCAACTCCAAATAAAACCTCCTTCAAATTAATGCCATATAGGTGACTTTTGTGGAAATTAAACTTCAACCCCGAAATAAGTTGAAAGCTCCTAAAAATAGTCACGATAGTCCAAAGGTTGTCCCAAGACCCTTTTCAAACCAAAATAGTATAATCAGCAAACTGAAGCAAGGAAAAGCTTAAACTTTGATTAGCCTAGAAACCTGTGAAACTACCGATTCTAACTTCATTCTGCACCATCCTTGCAAGAGCTCTACCGGTATAAGAAAAAGGAAAAGTGACAAAGGACATCCTTGTTTTAACCCCTAGAGAATTGTGAAATCTGCGGTGGTACTTCCATTCACAAGAACTCACATGGTTTAGTTGTGTAAGCAAGCTTAAATCTATTTGATCCACACCTTGCCAAAGCCCATTCTGCCTATCATATCCTCTAAAAAATATCACAATAAAAGATCACAAGCCTTTTGGAAATCTACTTTGAACAACATGCATTCCTCCTTTCTCCTTTTAGCCAAATCTACAATTTCATTAACTATCAACACCCCATCCAAAATTTGTCTGCTTGAAAGAAACACAGATTGACAAGGGGGTGATAACTCCATGAAGTACCTTCTTCAATCTTTTAGCCAACACCTTGGCCAAATTCTTATAAATGCAACCAATAAGGTAAAAAAGCCTATACTTCTTTAGACTTTGAGGATGATCATTCTTTGGGATCAATGCTAGAAAGGAGGTCGAGATGGCTTTACGCATCACCGCTGAATGATGAAACTCATTAAGGAACCACTTGACCACTTCCCATCATTCATTAATAAAATTGAGATTGAAACCATCTGGTCTTGGGATTTTATTACCATCACACCCCACACCTCCTCCTCACTATTTTTTATGAGATTGTTATTAGGGCTTATGCAAAAACAGCTTAAATAGAGTCATAAGCTCTATTGATATTATCACCCAAATAAGTATATAAGAGTTTCTTGTCCAAAGGTATATAAGAGCTTATATCATGAGATAAACTCACATAAGTCCAATCCAAACGGCACCTAGATCTCGACTAGGAAAAAACTGTCGCAACGCTTTGAAAAAGTGGTTTTAGGTTTCTTAGAAATTCCAAATACACAACCGAATAACTAGAAAAAATTCGCGAGACCCATCTCAAAAAGCCTACCCACAAATCAATGAAATGAGGGAAAGGGGGAATAAATGTTTCCTATGACTCTTAAGCTATGTTTGGTAGACATGAAAAGGGAGGGAAAAGAAAGGAAAGGTAGGAAAATATAAACTTCAAGAACTTCTCCTCAGTTTGGTATGAAAAGATTAGTGAGGGAAAGGAAAAAAAAGTGTGGATCCCATATTTAAAACTTTTCTCCTCAAATTGGAGAGAAAACCGGCACATACTATAATTTTATAGTAAATATACTATAATGTCCCTATTTCTTTATTCATTAAAAATAATTTTAAAATATAAAATAAATGTTTTAAATTAATAAAAAATTATTTTATTTTTAATTTGAAACAAATATTTTTAATTTATCTTGACTTTTGATAATATATTTATTTTCTATTTTTTAATATTGTTATTTTTTTAACATATTAAGGGTACTTATATCTTTTCATAAATATATCTCTTTCTTTCCTCTCACATTTTCCATTTATTTTCTCCCAAACCAAACCACTCAACAATTATCTTATTTTCTACTCATTTTCTCCTCCTTTTCTCTTCCTTTCTTTTCCCTTCTTTTCCTCTATTTTTCTTTCATATACCAAACAAACCATTAGCCATGGCCTTTAAAAGAAGCTTTGTTTGGGTTATACTTCATACAAGCCCCAAGCTACTCAGTAGACACCCCCTCTCTCTCAAAATCCCCAAAATAACCCCCCTTCAAAATACCCAATCCCTTCCCTTTCCCTCTCACTCTCACACACACCCCCTCCATTCATTCTTTTCTTCAACCTCCGAACCCTACGCCTCTCTTCTCTTCTCCATCGATTTCGCACTCTTCTCCCACATTGCTTCGTCGTCGCCTTCGGAACCACAAGTAACCACCATTTGCTTCGTTTTCACATTCTATTTTAATTTTTCTGGTTTTCGCATTGTTCAGAGGAGAACCCTCGAACAGGTTCGACGCAGCGTGGTCCGAACCATGTGAAGTTTGTTGCCTGATTTGTTGTTTCTGTATGGTTCGACGCAGAACCTCCGAACTGGTTTAAAGCAGCGTGGTCCGAACTGGTTCGACGCATAACGTCCGAACCACACTGTTTTACACTGTTTTAGAATTTTCTGAATTCTAGCAGTTTGTTTAATTTTTTTTAGTATGGAAAAGACAAGGGGTGGTGGTATTTCTCGTCAGAGATAGGACTATGATGAGAGAGTTCGTCCTACGATGTCCGTCCGCAATAGGAATGCTCAGAATAATCCACGTGCACGTGGACGCGGAAAAACCATCCCACCGCATGCTGACGCTACATTGCGATATGATGACATTGAGCATGATGCTGTGGACTTTATAGCTGCTGAGTTGGCTAGCCCATCTGGTGACCCTATTAATACTACTTCCCCAGCTCCAACTGCTGATACTGCTAGCCCATCTTCATCGAGACCTTCAGCCTCTGCCTCTGCACCAACAGCCACCTTCCCTTACCCGGGAGGTCCAGATGACATATCTGTGTTGGCTGGATATGGCTCACATGTTGCTCGCGATATATGGGACGGGACGGTATGTTTATAATTACTTAATTTATTTTTTTAAAGATTTTATTTTTAGTTAATTATTTAGGGTTTACCAAGTTTTGTTTATAGTGATAAATGTAGGTTGTAAATTTTGTGATATTTCAAAGTTTCTAAGTGAATTTTGTGAAAGAATAATTTATGTTAAATAAATTTTATTTATTGATATATTATTTTAATTATTTTGTAACCGTTACTTATTTATTTTGTAACCGTTACTTATTTATTTCGTAACTGTTACTTATTTATTTCGTAACAGTTGGTTATTTATTTTATAACCGTTACTTATTTATTTCGTAACCGTTGGTTATTTATTTTGTAACAATTAATTATTTATTTTGTAACTGTTGGCTATTTATTTCGTAACCGACACTGATTTAAGACAAGTCAGTTACGAAATTAAACCTATAAAACGCTAGTCGAGTAGCGCTTGCATTATCCCAAAAAATAGATATCTCTTTGATTCTTGGATGCTCCTCTTCTTCTGCAAAATTCCTGGGTTCATCTCCTGTTACTTATACATCTTGTTCTTGCCAGCTCGGAACCCTCTGTCGCTACTATGATCTGAGATGAGACCGGTTGTACCCTCGGACACTACAAGAAAAGAACCCATTAGCGACAGAAATTAGCGAGGGACTAATGGTCCCTCGCAAAAATTGGGATTAGCGACGGAATTTGCGAGGGAATAGGGGCTGTCGTATTTTTGAGAATTAGCGACGGAATTTTAGACATTAGCGAGGGAATTTCCGTCGCTAATGGCAAAAGTAAAAATATTTGCGAGGGAATGTCAGTTCCGTCGCTAATTTTTTTACTTTTCAGATGATGGGACTCAGTTGCAGGGGTTGGTAAGTGCACAGGAATTAGCGAGGGACAGTTCCCTCGCTAATTCCCTCGCTAAATTTAACTTTTCAGATGATGGGACAGTTCCCTCGCTAATTTCCTCGCAATTTTTTTCTTTTTTTCCTTAAATTCGTTTACACTCTTCTTTCTCACTCACTCACTCACTCTTCACCCTTCCTCTTCCCTTCCTCTTCACCCTTCCTCTTCCCTTCCTCTTCCTCTACTCTCCACCACCACACAACCACCACCACCACCACCATCATCACCACCTCCTCTCACACTCTCCTCTCTCTTCACTCTTCCAACACCACCACCACCACATACCTCCTACCACTCTCACTCACTCTCTCTTACTCTTCACCACCACCACCCGACCACCACCACTCTCACTCCTCTCTCTCTCTCTCTCTCTTTCTCCCTTACTCTTCTCCTTCTCTCTCTACTCTAAACCACCCATCACCACCACCACACCACCACCACCACCACACCACCACCACACCACCACCACGCCACCACCACCACCACCACCACACATCACCACAAAATTAATAATATAATATTCATTAATTAATAATAAATATATAAAAAAACAAGTCATTCAGCACTGGACACGTGTCATTTTTTTTTGAAAAATTGCAGTCATTAGCGAGGGAAATATCCCTCGCTAATTCCTGCGCATTTACCAACTCCTGCAACTGAGTCCCATCACCTGAAAAGTAAAAGTCATTAGCGAGGGAATTAGCGAGGGAAAATTCCCTCGCTAATCCCATTAGCGAGGAGGGGTTTAGTGACAGAACTGGTCCCTCGCTAATTCCCTCGCAAATGACCATTAGCGACGGATTTTGGTCATTTTGCGAGGGAAATATCCGTCGCTAATGACCAGTTTTTTTTGTAGT
This sequence comes from Astragalus membranaceus, assembly GCA_039519185.1. Taxonomy (NCBI): domain Eukaryota; kingdom Viridiplantae; phylum Streptophyta; class Magnoliopsida; order Fabales; family Fabaceae; genus Astragalus; species Astragalus membranaceus. Next base: position 16,445,907 of record CM076846.1, read on the forward strand.
GGGAGGATTTGCGCTATTGAGGTGGATAAATCCTTAAGGGCGCGTCGTAAGACCCCTCCGGTTGATTTCCCTAACCTGCTGCCGTTGACGATGATTTAGTTCAGAGTAATGAGGAAGAAGGCACATATCAAATCAAGGCCAACTATGTTGTGGTGTTACAGGGACAGGCTTTGTGAGGAACCGTGAATCTGTCATGTGTTACAAGGACAAGCAGGTTCTGTTTTTAATTTGTGAGTCTGTCATGTGTTAATAAATTGTGATATACTGCTGTGCTGTATTGGTAAGCGTTTACGTGAACTTGATAAAACTTATTTTCACTGCATTCATAAGAAAAAAAATGATGAAGCAGATTAAAAAAGAAGACACAAAGTGGTCTTTTGGATCCTGAGAAAGCCGATACATTTTCATTGTTTATGGAAAGGGGAGGATTAACACATTGTTTATATAAGGAATCTGAAAAAATTCTCGGCAACACCTTTGGGATGTGTATACTTCATGATTTTATGTGTTGTCAGTTTAATGCTTGCTCAAACTTTTAGTCTAGCAGATTTTCAAACTCATGCTATTTTATTTTAGCTTGTTCTCCTTTTCCTATATGGTCATAAATCCTGACTGTGGTGTGGTTCGTGTGGTTAATGTTATTGCTAACATGATTCTTATGAGTTATCCATGTGGAGAATACATGGGGACCTAAAATGAAGATTTTCTTCCGATTCATTGATGAACAACTCAATGGGAAGGAGAATGCTAATACTTTGATAAATCATCTCTTAACTCACCAACTATCTCAGCCTGATTACTATACTGATCAAATCATCAAGGGACTTATTGAAGTATGTATTTTTTTTAAAGTAGTATTTAAAGTAATATTAATATTGCCTCCTATTATACAGAATGCTATGATTAGTGTGTGTGGGTGTACATGAGCTAATTTGTTTTGACGACGTTTGTCATATGTTTAGCTAACATGATGAATGCTATGTTAGTTAGTTCTAATGCACCAAACAACTTGTGGGTGAAGCTATCCTAACCGCGTGTTTTATACAAAATAGAAATCCTCATAGGAAAACCGGAAAAACCCCCAATGAACTATGGAAAGTTTTGAAGTTATGGAAACGTTATGAACTTAACTTGAAATATTTAAAAGTGTGGGGGTGTTTAGCTAAAGTTATGTTGTCTGATACTAAGAAAAGGAAAATTGGTTGCAAAACTTCTGATTGTGTTTTTATAGGATATGCTGAACATAGCGCTGCTTATAGATTCCCTTTTGTGAAAAGTGATGTTCTAGATAAAAAATACTATTGTCGAAACAAAAAATACTGATTTCTTTGAAAATATATTTCCTTTGAAGCATGATAGTATATCTAGACAACCATTAGTAACTACTAATGATGAAACTCGTGAGGAACCGTATGAAGAATTAAGGAGAAGTAAAAGACCAAGAAAAGAAACATCCTTCGGAATTGATTCTTATACTTATCTTGTTGAAAAAGATCCCGAAACCTTTTCTAAAGCAATTTCTTCTTCTGAGTCGAAACTTTTAAAAGAAGCTATTAAAACTGAAATAGATTCAATTTCCAAATGTAAAACTTAGACTTTAGTTGATTTACCTCCTGGAGCAAAACCAATAGGATGCAAGTGGATTTTCAAAGAAAATATAACCCCGATGGGTCTATTGATAAATATAAAGCTAGATTAGTAGCAAAAGGTTTTTCTCAAAAACAAAACATTGACTATTTTGATACTTTTGCTCCAGTAACAAAAATTTCTTCTATTAGAGTTTTAATAGCTTTAGCCTCTATCCATAAACTTGTTATTCATCAAATGGATGTTAAAACTGCTTTTTTGAACGGTGACTTAGAAGAAGAAGTTTACATGACTCAATCCGAAGGATGTATAGTTTCTAGTCATGAGAACAAAGTATGCAAACTCCTTATGTCGTTATATGGTTAAAACAAGCACCAAAACAATGGCATGAAAAGTTTGACAAAACCTTGATTAATGATGGTTTCTCCACAACTGATGTTGATAAATGTGTTTACACTAAAACTGTGTGTGGAGAACATGTGATTATATGCTTGTATGTAGATGACATGCTCATTTTTGGTACTTGTCTTGATATTGTTACTAGAACAAAATCTTTTCTTTCATCTAGTTTTGATATGAAAGATATGAGTGAGGCAAATGTAATATTAGGAGTTAGAGTCATCAGGGAACGTGATAGTATTATACTATCACAAGAACATTATGTGGAAAAACTTCTTAGGAAGTTTGGTCATAATAACTCTACCCCTTTGAGTACCCCTTATGAAGCTAACTCGCACTTGAAGAAAAATAGAGGTGATCCTGTTGACCAACCTCGGTATGCCCAAGTAATTGGGAGCCTACTGCATTTAATGAACTTTTCTCGACCAGACATTGCGTTTCCAGTCGGTCGTCTGAGTAGGTATACTCATAACGCTGGTCAGGATCATTGGAAGGCAATTGCTCAACTTATGCGATATTTGATAGGTATCACAAATTATGGTATTACTTACAGTGGATTTCCTGCAGTATTAGAAGGATACTGCGATGCTAACTGGATATCTGATTCAGATGAGACAAAATCCACTAGTGGTTACATTTTTACACTTGGTGGTGGTGCGGTAACTTGGAGGTCAGCCAAAGAATCCATTATTGCTAGATCGACTATGGAGTCGGAATTTGTAGCTCTAGAATTGGCTGGTACTGAGGATGAATGGGTGAAGAACCTTTTAGCTGGAATTCCTTTGGGAATAAAACCGACACCATCAGTGTCAATACATTGTGATAATCAGTCGGCGATAGCCGTTGCAAAGAATAAGACCTATAATGGCAAAAATAGACATGTGCAATTGAGACATAATGTTGTCAAACAATTGCAAAAATATGGAGCAATATCGATCGATTATGTGAAGTCAGAAGTGAATTTGGCCGATCCTCTGAAAAAATCCCTTGGGAAGAAACTAATATGTGAAACATCGAGGGGAATGGGACTTAAGCCAATTGAAATTAAGAAGTGATGGTAACCCAACCTTTGTGATTGAAGATCCCATGAAGAAAGTTCAATGTGGTAAAAACAAGTCGCTTATTGATACTTCTAGCACTAAAATTAATTAAAGTAATTAATTTATTCTTGTCCCTTCCTATGGTGCTATGATGTTATTGTGATGGTGCTAGACTGCAGGGTTAAGAGGTTAAGCTTAAAGCTTTTAACGATTATCATAGCCCTTATGGGTGGTGTATGACTTGCAACATACACTTGATGAAATTACCTATATGGGTGTCAAGTGGGGCCGCTTGCATGAGATCCCGGCGAGGTCTCTAGAGCACTCATGAATACCGAGAACGCGCACGGCCTAGTAGCGCAAAACGGCAGAAACAGCAAGAATTTTGGGGGTGTAATGTGACGGTAAAACCTCTAACATATAATATGTGTCTTGGGTTCCATAGCTTGCTAAACCAATTCACTATATGTTATGTTTTATCTGTCTAGGACTGGTTTTCATAGCTTGCTATACAGCTCCGATGCATTACATCTACGATGTTAACCCAGAAAACCTCTTTTTCTTTATTCACTTCTAAACTTTTAAAATATGTGGGGGAATATTGTTGTAAATTTTGTGATATTTCAAAGTTTCTAAGTGAATTTTGTGAAAGAATAATTTATTTAAAATAAATTTTATTTATTGATATATTATTTTAATTATTTTATAACTGTTACTTATTTATTTCGTAACTGTTACTTATTTATTTCGTAACCGTTGGTTATTTATTTTATACCTGTTACTTATTTATTTCGTAACCGTTGGTTAGTTATTTGGTAACCGTTAATTATTTATTTTGTAACTGTTGGTTATTTATTTCATAACCGACACTGATTTAAGACAAGTCAGTTACGAAATTAAGCCTATAAAAACGCTAGTCGATTAGCGCTTGCATTATCCCAGAAATTAGATATCTCTTTGATTCTTGGATGCTCCTCTTCTTCTAAAAAATTCTTGGGTTCATCTCCTGTTACTTATACAACTTGTTCTTGCCAGTTCGGAACCCTCTGTCGCTACTGTGATCTGAGACGAGACCAGTTGTACCCTCGAGGGATTTGCGCTATTGAGGTGGATAAATCCTTAAGGGCGCGTCGTAAGACCCCTCCGGTTGATTTCCCTAACCTTCGTTGTTTTGCAGGTACTGTTCATCGCTCTTTTAGGTTGCTCGATCGCTGTTTCTGGTCAGAATTTCCAACAGGATGGTCTACCGCTGAGGGTTCACAACCACAATCTGAGGGGTTTTGAGATTCATGCAGACATTGAGGAGTACATAGTGGGTTCTGATTTGTATTCCCTTCGAGATTTGGGCTTCGCCAACATTAATGTTGGGTTGGTGAATGCCTTCATGCAGACCCTGAAGATGCATATTCTCAGATACCTGATAAAGGGGTCATTGTAACTCTCAAGTGGTTGAAGGAGAGGGTCTACCCCGCAGCCAATCATGAGGGTCGCTTTCAGGAAGCTTCCCGTACCTACCTGCTTTACATGCTGGGGTCTACATTGTTCGCTGATCCATCTGGTAGCAGGGCCAAGGTTGCCTACCTTGGGTTGCTTCTTGATCTGAACCAAGTTAGCAGCTACAGCGGGGGGGGGGGGGTGTATGGCCTTGGCTCACTTATATGACCAGTTGAAGGATGCCACAGTACCAAAGTGTAGGCAGATTGCTGGATATGCCACACTCCTTCAAGTATTATTTCAATTACTATTTCAGTTTATTTACATCTATTTATTTGCTGGATATGTTCATTTACTAATCCTAACCCGGTTCTCATTTATCACAGGCCTAGATATTTGAACATTTCCAAGGTCAGATTTTTGGGACTAAGTGGAAGCAGCCTGATTATTCTCAGGATGAGCCACGGGCTAAAAAGTGGGAATGCAAAAAGGCTGATGGGTTTATGTCTCATTATAGGGAAGCGCTTGATCATCTCAAGGCAGATGAGGTCACATGGCTCCCATACACAGATCACAGACCTGTCCGACCCTTGGAGTCGCTCAGCTACTTTAGGGGTTTTGTACGTCATGCTGGGTGCATGATGCCTGCCTGATCGTGTGGTCAGGCAGTTTGGCTTTGTACAGGGGATCCCAGTTGACCCTAAACCTCCTAAACGAGCGTCTGTTTCCCGTGAGGAAGCTGACGATATGTGGGTCAATTTCAACCAAGGTTTTAAAAACCGGACCGGACCGGCCGGTTCAACCGGTTGAACCGGGAACCGGACCCCTGGCCGGTTGGTTCAACCTCATTTGAACCGCAGGCCAAAGAACCGCCCAGAACCGGATTGAACCGCTTTGAACCGAGAACCGAACTGGGTTGAACCGGTTTGAACCGCCCGAAATGCAATTTTTTATTTTTAAATTTACTTTTTTCTCCAAAATTTAATATTTTTTATTTTTTATTTAATAAATTACTTATCCGGTTCAACCTGAACCGGTTGAACCGATTGAACCATGAACCGGAGGTCTCGCCGGTTCGATCTCCGGTCCGGTTTTAAAAACATTGATTTCAACAACGATCTTATTGAGCGTGGTCCGGCGGTAGAGGATGGGGCCCAGACACGGTTGAGGGCTACTTTGCTTGTTATAGGAGGGTATCCCACCCATACCTACAGTCCGAAAACTACCCCTTGGATTATGGAGAGATGAGACAGGTATCGATTTTATTTTAGTCTTATGGTTTGATTTTCGGTCTCATATTATTAAAGTAGTTATTATTTTAATTACTGTCTTTTCTGTCTCATAGAATATACCAGAGATGGTGGACTTGTTTGATGAGATGCAACATGTGCTGGATGGTAGTATTCCACGGTAGACCCGTGCATGGAGCATACTTGAGAGGCTGAAGACATTGGCGAAGCCATTCACACGGGGGCTGAAGAAGTATGGCTGTACGTCTACCAGCGGAGAGAGAGGCAGCACAGTAGTTGTATTTTTTTTTTGTTTTTTATGAACAAATTTGGGTTGTATTTTAATTTGTTTTTTATTTATAAAACAAATTTATTTATATATATGAGCAGCGTTTTAGTTATATGTGTTGCTTGTTGAAAATTAGGTAGTTCAGTAGTAGTTAAAAATTAGCAACTTAGTTAATTTCTTGCTTGTTAAAAATAAAATGAAAGCTGTGTGGTACAGACTGGTTCGGTGGGTAACATCCCAACTGGTTCGGACCTGAAAATCCGAACCTTTCCAAAATAACTGAAAGGGGTGTGTCTGTGCATTGATATACAAAGTAACATACTCGGTGCAGAAGTTTCGCCGAACCATCGTAAATCCACAAAAAAATAAGCGCGCATCAGATTTATTAATGACAATTTGGTTTTTTCACGCGTTTTGGGGTGTCCACTGAGTAGATGGGGAGTTGTATGAAGCATGGGCCCCTTTGTTTACTGCTACAACAAAGTTGAGTATATGTCTGTCTTCAGTAGGACTTACTACGAAATGTACATCCCATGCCATTTTACTTCTTACACCTCGTGTTTATTTTTATTTTACTTTTCTTTTCAAAATATTATTTTTATAAGTTAAATTCTGATCACTTCTAGAAATATAATATTCATTAAAATGGAGAATCTTCTGAAAATTAATTTTCAAACTAGTTTTAGTGTTCCAAAAACTAGGATTTCTTGTTTGTGCTTTGGTTTTCATGCTACTAATGTTTCAATTTGGTCCCTAGTGTTCGAATTAGGCCCTCCCTATTTAATATGACCGACTAACCCTAACTTGATATCTAGTATTAATTAATAACCTCACTAAAATGTCTCATTGTAAAGACTATTTTATCTGTGAAGCTGATTATTAAGATTGCTTAAAAGAAGACATAAATGATTTATCATTAGTGTATTTAGCTTAGTGTAGCAATATTCTGTTCCTAGCACTTATGAGAGAGAGAGAGAGAGAAGGAGAGAGAGAGAGAGAGAGAGAGAGAGAGAGGTTAGGGATTTCAGATTTAGGATTTCAATTTTTAGGGGTTTATCATTTTGGACATTTTGGAGGGCATGGACATTTTGATGGGCTCATTGGATATCCAACGGATATCCATAAAATAACCGGATAAAAAACCATAACCATATTTGGACAAATTAAAATAACCGGTTATAAAATTACCATAAGTATCCGGTTTTATTTAACCGGATATAGATATGGATGTGGTTTAACCATGTAACCGGTTAATTTGTGCACCCCTAATCATATCAAGACGCAAACAAGACAAACTATGTCCACCCTCCTTAGAAATTTCAACATGGTAGAAGATCATTTTCAGCCTCCCCATCGTGCATGAAATCCATACAATCCAAAATGACAGGGAGTGATTAGGATCATATACTTTTATAGTGTTGATACGCTATTGTGATTAGGATTAGTAGTCCTAATCATTTAATAGGTCAATCCAAGTTGATATGATCTAAGTGCATGTAATTGACCAGAAGGGAGAAGAAAAATATTCCTAATCACCATAGTGTGCGAATCACTGCAATAATGTACTCAGAGATGTACTCAGAGGATAAACAATAGTTCTTTTGTCTGGTTAATTATCCACTGGGTAGGCTTTGCAACAGCCTTAGAACCAACCTTTCTTTTTCCTTCCTTCCTTCTGCTTCTCTTGATTCTCTTCATTCACAACCTTTCTTTTTACTGGCGGTTAGGCCCTCAATATTTTTTATTTTTTTAAAAAAAAATTGCGTTATTGACGACTTTTGGCCACACAGAAACCTCTGAATTTGTGTTTATAACCGAGTTCCTCCTCATTCTCTTCTTTACTCTTCATTTTCTCTTTCATTCTCTCATACTCTCCTTTATCCTCCGAATTTGTGTTTATAACCGAGTTTTCACCGGAGTTGACGCTGGAAATAACACAAAGTCAGAGTCCTTAACGCCAAAGTTCGAACTTATACTCTCTTTCTTCCCTCCTTTTTTCTCTCATACTCTTCTTCACCCTTCATTTTCTTTTGCACTCTCTCATCTTCTCCTTTATTACATAAATTAAAATAAATCTAATAATTTAATCAATTATATAAATTTAAATAAAAATATTGCCAACTAAATTAAAATGAAAGATTAAAAAAAATTATTATTAAACTAAATACTAAAAGAAGTTTTTAATTAAAAAATCCAAAAATAAATAAAAATTCTGACGCTTAGGTCGCCCGTAATATTTAAAAAAATCGACGACCTAGCCACCAATTATGTTAAAAAAGATAAAAACATTTCGACAGCTTCGCTTCATTTGCTCAAATTATGTAGTCTTCACTTCATTTGCTCTTAATCTATTCATTTATTGTTTCTAGATCATATCAAATACAACTATTTCACTGGCTTCAGAAACTGGCGGCTTGAGTGGAAAGCCTCTCTCTCTCTCTCTCTCTCTCTCTCTCAACCAATATCTTGAAGGAGGCATATATCTCAACATGGTATACATATCTTGATTTGTAAACTATACTGAGATAAGAGTTGATAGTGTTTCCAACACATTTTGGTATATATATCTTGATATGTAAACTATACTGAGATAAGAGTTGATAGTGTTACAATACTCTATTATCTAATTATCAAATGTAAATATTAGATATTAGCTTAACATTAGATTACGCATTTAACCACACTCTAATCATACGGTTGTACAGATTAGTTAGGCTTATCTTTATTTATCTTTTAGTTCACTTGGTTATTATATATTGTACAGTAACTAATTCAGTTGTAACAGAGTGAGTAATAATGAAATTCTCTTTCAATTCTTTCCTCTTTTCTCTCTGTGTTAACATGGAATCAGAGCCCATCTAGCTCTAGTAGCCATTGTTGCTCACTTCATTTCTTGATCGCAAATCTGTTCCCTTGATCGTCCGTCTTCTTCGATCGTCTTCGCTTCACGATTCAAGAAATTTTCTTCCCTTCTCTGATAATGGCTACGAGCTACTCTAATTACTCCACCAATTTCGCAAACCCCTATTATCTTCATCCTAACGAAAATCCGGCTCTAATTCTTGTTTCTCCACCATTAGACAACAAGAACCACCATACGTGGGCGAGATCGATGCACATTGCATTGATTTCGAAGAACAAAGAAAAGTTCATCGACAGAACCCTCGCGAAACCCCAAATCAGTGATCCACTATATGCTCCATGGATAATAAGATGCAACACCATGGTCTTGGCGGGGATTCACCGGTTGCTATCTGAATTAATTGGCCGCTCCATCCTCTGGATAAATAATGCTGCAGGTCTTTGGAAGAACTTGAAAACTAGGTTTTCACAAGGCGATATTTTCCGTATTTAAGACATACAAGAAGAGATCTACAAGTTTCACCAAAGTAATCTTGAAATTTCCGATTATTTCACTCAATTGAAGGTTCTTTGGGATGAATTGGAAAATTATCATCCATTACCTCATTGCAAATGTTCGATTGCGTGTACTTGTAGTGCATTGGATTCGATCAAAACCTATCGTAAACAAGATTACATCATACGATTTCTAAAAGGTTTGATCGATCGTTACTCACACACTAAGTCTAAGATTATGTTGATGAAGTCCTTACCAGAGATTGACACGGTTTTCTCAATGTTGATCCAACAAGAAAGGGAAATATCACATTCGGTTCTTGATCCAATCACTCATGATGCGCCTGAATCTGAACAATCTGCTTCACTGCTTGATAACTCTTATTTATAAGAGCTATTGATGCTCTTTTAGCTTAAATCAGTGTAAGTTCTCTAATAAGAATGTCTTTAAATAGTATTAATTGTGTTATTTATGATAAGTGAAGGTTTAATTCTGGATTAGAGTCATTTGGCACTTTGGTTCCCCATTGGTGCTTTTATGTGTGTATTTCATTGCCGCAGCATCAGGTGCCGCAGTATTGCATTTCTGCGACAAATGAGAGAGAAACGCTGATGCGCTGATTTCAGCGCCTGCTAGCTGTCAGAAAGGACGGACACGTCCTGTAGCAGAGGACCAGTACTATTATGCGCATAATATTCCCTTTTTGTGGGCACATTGTACTCCTAGGCACCTGTAATGACAAATGGAGCCTCCAAAGGATATTTCTTGGATCACTAAACCCTAGTACTATTTAAGGCAGCTCATTTTCCTCATTTTAGAGGCTGGTTCAGAGAGGAGAAAAGTCTAGGCATAGCTTTTCCTCCATTTTTGTATCAAGCTACCTTTAAATACCAAAGTGGAAATTTTGATGTTGGGAGTGATGTTGCAGCAATACATGAGCTGACTTACTTGAAGATTTTCATGGATTTGGGAGCTGATCTGAACCTCCATGCTACTGTTCTTGGAGTCAATCTTCAGTATACCACTTCTTAGTATATTTCTCCTTTGTATTTTCGCATTTATAGCTTTAAACATTATGTTTAAGTTGAATCTCTTGTGTTGTTCGCTCATCATGAGCTAAATACTTTTAGTTGGGATGCTTTGATCTATGTAATGAAGTCTTAGTGTGTTTAATGCATGTATTTGATGTTTAGCATTTTTATCCTTTGTGTGATACTACTTCTAAACTTATTTTAGAACTGATCACCTAAATATAATTACTGTTCAGTACCTCGCAGTGCTGGGTGGACTGCAGTTGGTAGGTCACCTGCTGCCTGGCCGGAGGATAGTGCAAGCCCGGGAGGGGTACCTGCGAAGCCACTCCGACGCTCAAGTCAGTATTGAGAATAGATGAGTGATTTTGCTAGGAATGAGAATCTACCTCATTATGGCAATGTGAGCCAGTATTTATAGGGAATGGTGCCCGTGGTGAGCCATTGGATCGGTAGAGTGAATCTGAGCCATCTAAGTATGAGAGTCATGAATGGGCTTGTGCATTGTGGATATGGATCAAAGTGATTTGGCCAATCCATGTTCAATTGCTGAATGGGCCTCTTGCTCCAGACCAGAACAATTACCATTTATAGATTCAGACATGGTTTATAAATTGATCTCAAAGGATAATATGGATAGTGGTTATTAAAGGACACTTTAATAATCATTGCTTAAAACCTAGACATATGAGGGCAAAATCTATAGGTTAAAACGCTGTGGGTGCTTAATAGCCAAGGATGAACCTATTTAGAGCTTATACATAAAGTCTTTGTAACGAAACCCTGTAGAAAGTATCTGAAAAGTACGCACTAAATGCTACAGTACCCAATGCTGCAGCATCAGATACATCATTAATACATTTTGATGAAATTACATAGTAAAAAGGCATCCCAGCTTATTCTCTAATCTGAGTTTCCATAACCCTTTACTTTTATTGCCGTTTGTTGATAAAATTGGGTTCTACAACTTGTTATTTTATTTTTCTTTTTACTTACTAGCTTACTTACTAATTTAAATATAGAAAATAACTCAACAATTCTCGTGGGAACGATCTCTACTTACTCTTTATTACTTGTTGCGACTGTGTATACTTGCACATCATGTTTTCACTGCTTGCTAACTCTCAGTATGGTAACTACAAAGGAAAATTCACTGGGAAAGGCAGAGGACAAGGAGTTCCCCTAGAGGTGCCAATCGTCTCTGCACTCATTGCAATCGTACAAACCACACGGTTGACAGCTGCTGGATCAAACACGGACATCCTTCTGGTTTCAAGGGTCAAGGGAGGAATCCACCTCAGCAATCTCAATCTGATAATGTGGCAGCCACCGATAGTTTCACCCAAGGGAATTCCACTCAATCAGCACCCATGAAGGCCCTTTTTGGTCTCACTCAAGAACAATCTCATGGCATTCTTAGCATGGTTCAACAATCAAAGACAGAATCTACACCTGCTATAAGCTCAAACTCAACCTCTGCTAACTTAGTTTCTACCAATCCCTTAGCCTTGAACTCACATTCATCTGGTGAGCATCGTAAGCACTCAAATCTTTGGATCCTTGATTCTGGTGCTACAGATCACATAGAATTTGATCTTAGATATTTCAGCACACAAACTAATATAATACCTATATCTGTTTCTTTACCTGATGGATCATCTGTCTTAGCCTTTGTGTTCTGTACCTAGCAGTATTTTGGTCGGCTGCTGTTGGTAGGTCTCTTGCTGCCCTGACAGGAGGTCAGTGAGCGCCCAGGGGGGAGGGGGGTACCTGCAAAGCCACTCCGACGCTTAAGTCAGTATGATAATAAGCTAGTGAATTTGCAAGGGAAGAGTGTGTACCGTATAAATGGCTATGTGAGCCCGTATTTATAGGAAATCGATGCTCGTCTGTGGACCGTCGGATTGTCAGAATCGATCTGAACCATCCAAGCGTGGTGGCTTTAGTTGGGCTTGTATGTTGTGGATATGGGCCGAATCGATTGGGCTGATCCATATCCAATTACTAAACGCACCCCCTCGTTTTGCTAAATGGACCTCTTGGTCCAGTCCAGAACAGTTGCCCCCCAAGCCGAGATTATTCCGGAGGATGGTCTTGGCTTGAAGGATTTTCGTCGGTCTACCGGATGTGTGATGTCGCGTGGGACACTGCCTTTGTCACGACCGTGTTTTATCATTTTCACTCTCCAGAGTAAAAAAAGAGAAATTTTTTCTTTGTCGTAATGCGTTACTCTGTCTGTCTTGTCGGGTTGTACAAGATCACTTCGTTGCGACCATGACTCAAGCCTCCTATGGCGTAATCCTTGTGTCAAGCGTCAAGCTAGGTTGCCGTATCCTGATGTTGGCGCCCTCCTGGGCACCTTGTGCCAAGTGCTACATTCTGCTATTGGGGCCCTCCTGGGCGCCTTGCTGGATGCTTGTTCTGTGCGTGCGTACGCTGGGTGTCTCCTCGTGGAGTAGGATTTTGCGAGACAAGGTTGGGTGCCCTCATGGGTGCCTTGGACGCCTCGTTGCACACTGCTGGCTGGCCCCTTGCGAAGGACTTGCTTCCAGACCACCTCCTGCTTGGCGCCATCAAGCCAGACGCCCTCTGCCAGACGCCCTCCTGCCAGGCGCCCTCATGGGCGCTGCCTGCTTCTGTATTGGGGCCCTGCCAGGCGCCCTCATGGGTGCTGCCTTGGTGCTTGGCGCCCTGCCAGGCGCCCTCATGGGCGCTGGTTGCTTCCTTGCCAGGCGCCCTCTTGGGTGCCGGCTTGTGTGGACGCGTGGTTGGCACTCTGCTTTTTTGTTGCTCATCCTGTCTCTTAGCCTGCTTTTCTTCTTGATGAAATTTCAGGGCTTGCTTGGTGCCGAGGGGGAATTGCTTCTTCCGTCTTCGCCATTATCTGTTTGACATCTCCATGTTCTTTTAATTTGATCAAGAGGTTCTGGCCGGGAGGCTTGTCACATACCGACCCAACGGGGTTGACTTCGATGTCATTGCCCCCTGATTTTTTTATGTTGCATTTTGAAACATCCATGCTTCCTCTTTATCTAGCTTGTTCCTTATAATTGTAACTGGCACGCGTTGGGTGGCCTCGGGCACTGGTCATCGCCTTGCGCATCTGAATGTATAATCTCATATCGCCTCATGGCAATGTTAACTCTGGGGGCAGCTTATCAGAATCGATCTAAATAATAACTCGCCCATCAGAGGTTGTGACACGTTTAAAGTCGCTCCGTGCCTCGTGGCAAAGTTAACACCTCGTGGGACTCGGGGGGTAGTTTATCAGAATCGATCCGAATTTAACTCGCCCATCAGAGGTTGCGACCATTTTCGAAGCCGCTTCGTGCCTCGTGGCAAAGTTAACACGCCGTGGTGACCCTGGGGGAAGTTTATCAGAATCAATCTGAATTTAACTCGCCCATTAGAGGTTGCGACCATTTTCGAAGCCGCTTCGCACCTCGTGGTGACAATGGGGGCAGTTTATCAGAATCAATCCGAATTTAACTCGCCCATCAGAGGTTGCGACCATTTTTTAAGCCGCTTCGTGCCTCGTGGTAAAGTTAACACCTCATGGTGACTCTGGGGGCAGTTTATCAGAATCGATCCGAATTTAACTCGCCCATCAGAGGTTGCGACCATTTTCGAAGCCGCTTCGTGCCTCGTGGCAAAGTTCGATATTGACCTGCATCAGTCGGGGGATCTCCTCGATGGCGATCCCCGGTGGTGCCTCTGGTGGATATTGACCTGGTTCCACCGTTGCCCCCCAAGTCGAGATTATCCTAGGGCGGTCTTGACTTGCCGTTGTCGTTTAGGATGCTCTCGTAGGTTAGGTTGCCCTTACGACTCGTGCCGTCGTCGGGTCTGCTAATTTTGTCAGAGGATCACAACAATTATCCTGCATGTCTATTGATATTTTTTGCTGACTTGCCTTGATCGAGGTGATTGATGGTGAGTATGGGCGAGCATCACCACATTTTCTTTTCCTCTTGGCCGATTACATTGCACCTAGGGGGCGAGCATAGGAGAGTGTGAGGGCGAGCGGAGGAGAGTGTGAGGGCGAGCAGAATGACACCATCACTTCACGCATTACTTTATTTCCTCTCACACTCATGCATCATTTGATTTTCTCACGTGCTCGCGCACTATGTTATTTGCTCACGTGCTCGTGCAGTATTTTATTTCTTCACGTGCTCGTGCACTATGTTTTTTGCTCACGTGCTTGTGCACTATGTTTTTTGCTCACGTGCTCGTGCACTATGTTTTTTTGCTCATGTGCTCGTGCACTCTTTTATTTCTTTTCATGCTCATGCATCCTTTAATTTTCTTACGTGCTCATGCACTCTTTTATTTTCTTACGTGCTCATGCACTCACATGCTCATGCATCCTTTAATTTTCTTATGTGCCACGCTGGCTGCTTCCGTAACAGGATTTGGCGCCCTCCTGGGCGCCTTGGGTGCTGGCTTGCCATGGTGCCGTCAGCTTGTTTCCCTTTCTGGGTGCGGAGACGTATGAATTGGATTTCGAGCTTAACATGAGAATTATATCTCTGCTTCTTAGCTTTCCAACACATGCTTACACGGCTCAATCGGATAAACACAGATGAAGTTATGGCCTGCAGACTAGACATCACCCTTGTAGGTGGGTATCTCTGGTGTCTGTGACCTCATGGTCTCGTCATTTTCTTGACTTCTGCGCCTTTCTTAGCGCTTGCAACCCAAGACATCGTGGTCTCATACCTTGGATCCCCGTCGGGTGGGTGCCGTGATCTTGGCTGCTTTGCTTTAGGAAGATGAGCGCGCCATGACACCCTTGACTCCCATACTTGGAGAGATGATCTTGGCTTTAGGTTAATGTTGAGGTTGCCCCCTGTGATCCAGGCAGTCCCTCCCTGCATGGTATGTTGGGTCTCAGACTTGTCTCGCTCCACTCCTGACTATGGAGTTGGACATTTTTTCTTTCTTGATATTCTGCTTTTGTGCTCAAACAACAAAATTCATAACTAGGCCTAGCCTTAAGCTCGAGTCCTGATGCTCTGCTCCTTATTCGAAGTCGCGAGTTTCATCCTCTTCTTCATTCACGTATTGGGCGAGCTTCCCTTCTTCAATGTCATCCCTGGGGGTGCTGCATTTTCTGGTACTGTGCCCATAACAAGTCAGATCAGCCTTCATGCTGCCAACCTTGGCCTCCTCTTGGTAGGCCATGTTGTCTTCTTCATAGTCCATGTACTTTTGATGCCTACGTCGGTCGGGGGATCTCCTCAATGGCGATCCCCGATGGTGCCTCCGGTGGGTGTCGACCCGGTTCCTTCTCTCTCGAGTATCAAGGGATGCGCGTGATGAGGTCCTAGAGCGGGAGTCGTGAGGCTGGTAGGTATCATCCGGAGGGGATGGAGGGGTCCCTTGGAGGTGAGCCTGATCCTCCACGAGGGGGAGAACGATGGTGCCTCGAAGTCACCGTTGTTGGAGGAAGGGTTCCCCTGCCAGGCGCCCTCATGGGCGCGGCCTGATGTTGCCATGGCGCCCTCATGGGTGCCAGGCGTCCTCATGGGTGCCAGGCGTCCTCATGGGCGCTGTCTGATGCTGCCCTGGCGCCCTCATGGGTGATGCCTGATGTTGCCCTGGCGCCCTCATGGGCGCTGTCTGAGGTTGTCGTGGCGCTCTGCCAGGCGCCCTCATGGGCGCTGTCTGATGCTGTCTTGGCGCCCGGCCAGGTGCCCTCCTGGGTGCCGGGTTGGGCATGTCCTTAGCACTCTGCTGGTCTTTTTGATGCAGCATAGCTTGAGTGCGATTGGCCAGGAGATCCAAAAGCTGACTCACATTCGAAGGCTGGGCAGGCAGACTGGTACCCTCGTCAGGTAGGGTTACGACGTTGCCTTCCAGAGTATCCTCTGGTCGGGATGCCGGTACGGCAATGCTTTGAATCCGGGAGCCATGGAGTACCAAGAGAAAATTTCGAGTAGTGATGATGTGAAAGATAGATATCTCCCACTGTGGTCGCCAATGTTCTGTACCTAGCAGTATTTTGGTCGGCTGCTGTTGGTAGGTCTCTTGCTGCCCTGGCAGGAGGTCAGTGAGCTCCCGGGGGGTACCTGTAAAGCCACTCCGACGCTCAAGTCAGTATGAGAATAAGCTAGTGAATTTGCAAGGGAAGAGTGTGTACCGTATAAATGGCTATGCGAGCCGGTATTTATAGGAAATCGATGCTCGTCTGTGGACCGTCAGATTAGCAGAATCGATCTGAACCATCCAAGCGTGGTGGCTTTAGTTGGGCTTGTATGTAGTGGATATGGGCCGAATCGATTGGGCTGATCCATATCCAATTGCTAAACGCACCCTCTGATTTTGCTAAATGGACCTCTTGGTCCAGTCCAGAACACTGGAACTGTTATCATATCACCCTAACTTACATCGCATAATGTTCTTTACATACCATCATTTCATGAGAATTTAATTTCTATTCACAAACTAGCTAGAACAAATGACTACTTGGTAAATATTACATCCCAATCATGTTAAAATTTGCAGATTGGTTCCAAGGCAATGATTGGTATAGCTAGGATGAGAAGAGGATTATATGTCATAGATATTGAAGACCCTACTGGTTCTTATTATTCTTCTTGTTCTGTTCATTGCAATTGTAATACAGTGTCTCAAAATAGTTTTCATTTGTGGCACTTAAGATTAGGTCACATATCTGATCATGGCATACAAGTCATTAATAAACAGTTTCCTTTTGTCTCTTATCTATCTATATCATTAACCTACTACCAAAATATCAATGTTACCCATTTCCCAACTAAACAATATTAGGATATTTATGAATTTCACTTTTTCAAACTTTTTCACTTTTTCAAACATTTTCACACTCTCTCACATACTTTTTCAAACTTTTTCATTCTCTCTCACACATTTTTCAAACTTTTACATTTTTTCACTCTCATATACTTTTTCACTCTTTCTCACACATTTTTTCACTCTCTCCTCCTCTTTCTTCCTCTAACTCTATCTCATTTCTTCTATTTTTCACAATATATCTACTTTAATTTCATCTACATGTCTCCTTCATTTTTTTAATAATCTATTTTTTCTCTGTCAATAAGTTTTATTTAGCCTCTACAGGAAATATTTAGCCTCAAAATAGTTTTTAATAATCTAGTTTTGAAACTTTAATACAATTTTGTTTTTTAATCTCTACGGGAAATATTACCTATTGCTGGTAAATGTTCACGGGGTAATGTTCGGACTAACTCAACTACAATTTGAAACTTTTTGTTTATCTACTTTAAATTTTTTACGAGGGTAATGTCCGGACCAACTCAATTATGTCTAAATCTATTAATAAAAGTAACACGACAACACCCGTGCGTATGCACGGGTATAGTGCTAGTACCTAGTAAAAATAATATGTCACCTTGTGACTCTTGTCATTTCTCTAAGAAAAGAAAATTACATTTTCCTCTAAGTACTCCTAAATCTAATGCTCCATTTGACTTATTGCATGCTGATCTATGGGCCCTACTCCACTGTTTCCTTGTTAGGTCATAAATATTTTTTTTTACACTAGTTGATGACTATAGTAGGTTTACGTGGGTCATATTCCTCAAAACGAAAGATAAAACTAGAAAGAGTCTTATTCACTTCATTTCCTATATTGAAAACCAGTTTCACACCATTCTAAAGTCTCTTAGATTCGATAATGGCACTGAGTTTGCCATGGGTGATTACCCACTCTCAAAAGGAATCATCCATCAAAAGGCTTGGATCTGGAATCAGCGGTTGGTATCTTGTGTCTCGATGTAGTACTTTCCTGGCACGAGGTCAGAGGAGTGCTTCGGGAGTCTGAATCTTCCGAGGTAGTGTTCGTCAGCGTCGCCTTCTTCTGAGGTTGGAGTCGGAAGGGTTGGGTACCTGCAGATACTCTGATGCCAAAGTCAGCGATCAGATGTCAGTGAGAGGTACAAATGAGCAACATGTACCTAATTCTGGTGGATTGGATCGGGGCGCCGTGATCTGGGCCGTTGATTTAGGCTATGTGATGACTTGCTTGTTGGGCCGGATCTAACGCCATTCTGGGCCGTTTCTCAAGCGGATTGGGCCTCTTGGGCCAGTCCGGATCAGTTGCTCCCCAAGTCGAGGTCGGTCACGAGAGTGCGGCCTCGGCTTGAGTGATGTGTATCTCTGTCAAAGTGACGATTTCGGGATCGGAGGTAATTTTTGAGGTCAGGGGATCCCGGGTTTAACTCGGATACTCCTAGGATGCCATGTGTCATGGTGTCAGGGAGGCGTGACGTTTGACTGAAACAAAACGTCCTATCATAAATGATTGCATAAATTCTAGCGCCTGATCATTAATTTCCTCGGGATGGGTCGCGTCGTTTCATATGTCGGGTTCGAAACCCCTATAAATAGATGTTCAAACCCAACCCCTTTTGTACATTTCCGCTTCTTCACCTCTGAATTCTCCCGAGTCTAGTGAGTTTCGGACGAAGTTATTTTCTGGCGAGCCGACATTGAGTTCCCGGCTTCCGATATTAATATTTATACGGCGGTCTTATTCTTAATCCTTCCGACATTGAGCCTCCAGTGAGGCCTTTCCGAGTGTCTTCTTCCGAGTTCAAGTCCAGGTTTCCTAGACTAGTTTGCTTTTTCTCTTTTGAATCTAAATGGTGAGGACAAGAAATTCTCCAAGGAGGTCCATGGTCGCCCCCGGCAAGCCGCCGTTGAAGAGGTCCGTCGAGGGTCACACAGTTGTTGATGAGCAAAGGTCGACTTCGAAGAGAGTGTCAGATAGAGTTGAGGCCAGTGGTTCAACCTTAACGCCCCGCCAGCAGATTCTCTGATCTCGCTCGAAGCCTACAGAACGAGTTTCAGCCCTTGACAATGCAGTAGGGAGTGATTCCCTTGACAATGCAGTAGGAAATGATGCCATTGACAATGCAGTAGGGAATTTCCATCTTCCTGCACAACGCTAGGAGCCAGCGGGACAGGCTGCAGACGAGGCCAGAGTGGAGGAGGTCGGAGTGCTCGAGGCCGAGGACCCTTATGACTGAGTCTCGAGTGATATCTGTACCGTGGCGTTCATTTACCGAGTCGGGCGCAGCAACCTGAGTGCTCTCTGGAAATTTGAGAAGTTTGTGGGTGCCGAAGGGCAAGAATGGAAGCTTGAGCTCGTCTCCGAGGACGATGTTGTCTGCTCTAAAGTTTCAGGGCTGAAATTCTTTGTTCACGCTGCCTATTTCGAGAAGATGGGGATGAGGATCCCATTCTCCGAGTTCCAAAGGAGAATTCTTCGATTTCTGCAGGTTCCCCCTTCGCAGCTCACGCCCAACTCTTGGTGGGTTCATTAATACCTTCGAGATCGTGATGCGGGAGATGGGTCGGGCCTGTCACATGAAGGTGTTTTTCGTATCTTTGATGTCTTTCGCTAGGCTGAGGCTGGCTTGAAGAGACAGGGTCAGATAGGGTTGTGTCGTCATAAGAAGCTTTCCTTCTCTGAACCTGTCACGGACTCGATGAAGGACTTCAAATATCATTTCTTCTCCATGGTAACGATGAACGACATTGCAAAGAAGGAGATTGCTGAGCTCAGCGACCGAGGTGAGGTCGTGAGGAGCCTGTTTCCCCTATCCTGGGGCCAAGAACACTTTGAACTGGAGACCAAGGGGTATTCTTACAAGGAGGCTGATCTGAGTTGGCCGGAGGCCAGGACTGTGAAGCTGTTGTCAGACTGGGTGGACTCCTTTACCACAAGGCTCAAGAAGATTGAGTGTAGGAAGGTCCTGGAGGCCAATGCCGACTTTCCTGCGACTCTGGCCTGCTCTTGGTAAGTCTGCTTCTTCTAATAAACTTGTTTCGCTTTCGAATTCTCGTTCTTTGCTTCTGAGAGTTGTTTCCTAAATTTTCAGACCGGTTCACCAGACCAAAGACCTTCGCAGAGTATCTTGCTTCGGTTGGAATTGGAGAGGGTAACAATGTTGGGGCCAGCTCTTCTACGGCTTCGCCTCCGCCAGTTGTCTTAACTGAGGTCGGAGTCGAACGGGACGTGCCCCCTGCTGGTCAGAAGGATTCCGAGCCTGTTCCTCAGAGTTCCGGAGGGAAGCCCAAGAAGCGCAGTCTTCCGAGCTCGGCTTCTGGGACCAAGAAGCAGAACATGAGCCATTCTTCCAAGGCTAACACTGAACTCTCCCCTGCAGATTTTGAAGCTTGTCTCAGGGTCGTTGAATTTGGCCAGCAGATGCTTAGTCGGTGGAGCGCAGAGGTTTCTCTTAAGGAGCAAGGTAACAACTACTCCGAGGCTGAGAACTTGTGGCTTGATGGTGAATTACAGGACAAGTCTGACAAATTAACAGCTTGCTTGGAATTTCTTTTCGAACTCATGAGGATGCCGAGAGATTCCAGAAGGAGAAGGACGAACTCCAAGCTCGGTTAGATCATCTGGCTGAAGCCGAGGCCAATGCTGAGGCACTGAAGAAAGAGCTGGCCGAGCTTGCTAAGAAGGCAGAGCCTGCTGGGGAGGTGCCGAGGCTGAAGGGGGGAGATAGAGGCATCCGAGGCTATGGTTCAAGAGTTGGAAGCCGAGGTCACGAGCTTGGAGTCGGAGCTGGTCTCGGGTGAGGAGGGGCTGCAGAAAATCCGGGAGGAGAGGGACAGGGCTCTTCTCTTCAACTAGAAGTCTGCAAGGGAGGCTCTTGCTGCTACCTCCTTTAACAACGCCCTGGCCCAGGTCGGGGTGTTGCACCCCGGGCTTGATGTCTCCTTGGTGCACCCTACATACGTTGTTTTTGCGGGGAGGATCGTCAGGCCACGGGAGTCCGATGCCGAGCATGGGGAGACTGAGCTTATCTATTCCCCACAGTCTTAGCTTGTAGGCTTGTTTTGTATCTATTTTTTTGCTTTGTTTTGGTGGCCTCAGTTATGTCCGGGGTCACCCTCAATTGTAATGTAAACTCGTGGCACCGTCCTTTCCGGCTTATGTATAAATTATTCTGTTTCTTTCTATGCTTTTTACACTTCTATCTTTGCCTTTGAATTATTGTTTTTCATGTCTAACCTCGGGTGAGATTCCTCAGGCTCGGGGCCGACACTCTCTGGTGTTGATCTTTTGAGCTTGGGAACTTGCGCTGTTCTCCAAAAATGAGCGAGTTGAGTGGACGGGGTCGGGGTCGGGTGAACGACCTTGAATTTCGACCCTTGATCTCCAGAGGGGTATCTCGAGGGATACAATTCAAGAGTTTGTGAGGAAGCCGATCCAAGCTGGAGCTCGAGGAGAGGACGAAGCGCGTCAGGTCCGTCTTTAGGAAAGATTGCTTTGTGAGCCACGTTAGGCTCGACCTTGTGGTAGATGTCGATGAGCCATGATAGGCTCGACCTCGTGATAGAGGTCAATGAGCCACGCTAGGCCCGACCTCGTGAACGATAGGACATTCGTTGGCACATCGGGACGACTCTTCTTGAAAAGGAAGTCAGTCTGAGGCCGCAGGATCAGGTGAGACTTCATTCGGTCCGGTTCACCAAGTGCAAAGCTTGGAGTGAACACAGAGTGAAGAAGCTCGTTCGAGGTCGGGTGGAAGGACTCGGCCTTGAACTCGATCAGCGTTCTTTGCGAAGCAGCTGAGTTCGTGAAAAGAAATCACTTTATTGATAGGGACCAGGGTCCAATCAGGAATACAATCATTAGTAAAGAGGACTAGGAGGTCCAAATTGATCTAAATTTGGTGACAAAAGAATAAAGAGTAATGAAAACGAGTATAGCAGTAGTGTAGCAGTGGTGTTGACTTTTTTTATTAGACCCCGGGGTCCTGGGATTTGTTTATTCAACAGGGGATTCTGGCCTCGGCGTCGTCAAGTCTGTTACCGGTGTTTTTAGTGAATGATGAGCGCGGGGCTTCACGCTTGTTGCCGGGGGTGGCTTCTTGGGGAGTGTGGGATGCTTTACGAATCTCGGAGTCCTTGTGCTGAGTCGCTTTGAGGTTGACGTAACTTTGTAGTGTTACCAAGTGGCTTCAGTCTCAAGAGGGGGGGTGAATTGAGATTTTAAAACTTTTCAGATCTTTCAAAAACGTTTTTCCCCTTTTCAATGACTTAGATCAATTTTCGCGCAGGTTAAGTGGAAGCGAAGGAATTAGAATATAAAGCAGTAAAGCGGTATAACAGTAAAGCAAGAAAGCAGTAAAGCACGCAGAGATTTTCCATTAACCAAAACAACAAGGCTTACAGGTGCCTTGGAAAACCTTTACAGACTCAGGCACTCTCCTCCTAGGATACCCCACCTATGGAGAGCCCTCAAATCTAATATAATAACAAGAGATACCCCACCCCTATTACAATCAGCTGCCCCAGAAAGATACCCCACTTCCTAGTACAAAGAGCTACCCTAGAGAGATACCCCACTCCTTAGAACAAATCACAACAATTAAATAATAAACAATTGTAAAGACAGAAATACCTCTAATGAAGGCAGATATTACAACTTGAAGAATGCAACCCCAACTAACTCTTAGAAAAAGATCAGCTCTGACGGACCAACGATGCGAGAAGAGCAACGAATAAAATGTAAAGAGTTTTTCAAAGATGTGATAGATCGTAAACTTGGGTTGTGCAAAATGAAGACTATGAAGTGCCTATTTATAGGCTATGAGGAAAAAGAAGTTTACGTTGAAAATAATGTAGGAATCGATTCTTTGTTGAAAACATTGGATCTAGGAATCGATTCTTCTTTTAATTAAAAATCGATTTTGACTTGCTTTGAAAAGAGGTGGCAATCGATTCTTTGAGATCCAGGAGGGCTAGGAATCGATTCTTATACTCAATGTAATTTGTATGAATCGATTCTTGGCTTTCCTGAGACATGTAGGAATCGATTCTTTTGCTAAGTGAAAAATAGTGTGAATCGATTCTTTCCTTTTTGAAAAATACTTGTGAATCGATTATGCACTTTGGTAAAAAAATAATATGAATCGATTCTTTCCTTTTAAAGACACTTGAGAATCGATTTTTATGCTTAGTATAAAATAGTATGAATCGATTCTTCCTTTTTAGAAATACTTAGGAATCGATTTGCATACTTAGTGAAACTAGTATGAATCGATTCTTTAGCTTTTGTATTGACCTGAAAATCGATTTTTATATATAGAATAAAATAGAGAAAATCGATTTTATGCTTTTCAAAAATGCTTCTTGTGTTTACGTGTGCATGCATGCATTTTGAAAAACGTGGGACTTTGAGAGATGAGCTGACCTTCGTAAGAGCTTACACTTTTTCCTAAGACACACCCAAACCCTAAGGACTACCCTTATTTATAAGGACTACCCTTATATCTTGAAACTTCAATTCTTGAGTTTGATTGTCTTGGATTGTGACTTTGATACTTTGTCACTTTCATCACTTTTTGCCTTTGGTCACTCTCATCAACTTTGGCTATCAACTTTGGCTTTGTCTTTTTCCTATTATCAACTTTAGCTTTTGTCTTTTTCATCATCAAAACCTCTTAACCACTTCATCATCAAAACTTAGCCTGCAACACAAGATATCTACATTCTCCCCCTTTTTGATGATGACAAAACATTTACTCATCTCAAGGTGGGAGGTTAGTTCAAACAAATAGTGCATATATATGATGCTCCCCCTGACTTATTGACTAGATGCATAATATGCAAGTTCTATATGCTTCATATGCAACCCTATATTTCTCTCCCCCTTTTTGTCATGATCAAAGAGGGTCGATATATGATAAAGTTTGCGAATCGAATGTCGCAGATATTTGACAAGGTAAAAGAGCCATTGCTGATTTGTAAGTGATCATCAAAACTTGAAGAAAAACATATTTGAGACCATGAAGAGAATATTTTATCAAACATAGGTAAAGGCTAATTATGAGTCTCAAACACTGTGAAGTAGTTGTTTTAAGCTTTATACATTTCATGCTGCTTAGTTTGAAAGTTAGTGATGGCAGCCAGAATATGGGAGAAAAATTATTTTAGGTAAACAGCGATTGTGAGTATGAATTCTGAAAATTAATGCCAGAGTTAGCAATTGATTGTGACAGGAGAAAATGGATTTCGGGAAAAGGTAGCATTTCAGCTGCTTTATAAAACGCTTTTTGAGCACGCAGAAATTCATAAGTCACAAATTCTCTTAAATTCATATTTTATAAAATCACTTGAAAAACATTTTATTGAAAAATTCATTTGAGTAAATGAAGAACCAGGTTTTCTTTTGCAATGGATTTGTGAAAATATCAACTAGCTGATTTTGACGATTCAACTAACTCAATCACACTATCGCCTTTCTAACCATAACCTCTAAGAAGGTGATGTATAATTTCTATATGATCAGTCCTAGAGGGTTGACCAGAATACTTTTGTTGATTCCTGTTATTCTAATCATGCCTTATAGATATTGTTCTTAATGATGCATGAAATTAGTCTCTGTTTCACTAGTCACATATTTGACTTAATAAACTATTCTTAAGCACATTTTCAAAATAGAGGTGAATAAAAATTTTAACCAATCTGACCTTTACCGGTGATTCTTCCTTTATTTATCACAAGTCACATGACGGCTTTTTTCGGGGGTGAGTGTTAAGAACTTTATTGCGTCTCCGGTCATGCGCTTCGAGTCTTTGCTGTCAAGGTATCAATCTTCCCCCATACCTTGAAGCATACCTGCAAAGATCTAAAACAAGGTTCTCGGTACCCAAATCTCTTTGGGTCCTTGTGGGTTAGTGTTTGGTATGGTTCCTTTGGGAATCCATACCTTTCTCATAGTTTGATTACCTCTTGCTTTGCAAACGGAAGCAGTATGTCCAGGTTTACCATAGTAATAACATGTAATATAAGGTCTAGTGGAAAATTTTGGTTTATAATGAACATGCCTTTTCTATGGGTTTGTTTCTAGGGAATCTATGATGCACATTTTGTAAACTAGACAATTTCCCAACAGTCCATTCCAGTTCATGAATTTTCTTTTCAGATTCAACACATTTATCACAAGTATAATTTTCTTTAAAGCATGCAAGGCTATCATTTTCTTTTCTAAGCTCTGACTTTTCTTTAGTTAAAGCAGTAACAGCATTTTCAAGATGAGTGATAACTTTCTTAGATTTATCTAATGCTTTAGCTAGTTTTAAGGATTTATCATACAATTCAGTAAATGCTTCATATAATTCATCATAGGCATCTTGTAAAGATTCAGAGTTAGAATATACCTCAGTTTCACTTTCGTTGTCGTGGTCGGCCATGAGAGCAACTTGACCTTTTTCGCTTTGAGTTATCTGTTGAGTTCATGCCATTGTCTTCCCAAGCTATGTAGGCTTTTCTACCATTGTTTCCTTTGGACCCCTTTTTCTTGAACTTTGACAATTTTCTTTCTAAGTTCGGGCACTTCATCGTCAGGTGTCCGGATTTACCACATTCGTAGCAAGTTGGAGGACTTGAGAAGTTTTCTTTGCTTGAGCCTCTTTTGGTTGGAGAATTCTTTTTGAGAGATCTTTCCCTTCTCATGAACTTTTTGAATTTACTAACCATTAGTTCCATTTTCTCCTCGTCTTCATCTTCATCTTCCGAATCATCACTATCGTCGGATGAGCTTGAACTGGAAGCTTTGAGAGCTAAGTTTTTGTTCTTCTTGTCTTTTCCTTCATGCTCTGCTAGGCGAGTGAGCTCTAACTCGTGCTCTAGTAGTTTCCCAAACAGGGTGGCGAGAGTCATGGTAGTCAAGTTTCTTGACTCAGTTATTGGAGTCACCTTTGGTTGCCATTCTCTGTTTAGGCATCTTAGCACTTTGTTGATCAAGTCTTCGGGAGGAAATGATTTTCCTAATGAACCCAATTTGTTCACTATGTGAGTGAACCTTTTCTGCATCTCTGATATTGTTTCACCTGTATTCATTCTAAACAATTCGTACTCTCTGGTAAGAGTATTTATTCTTGCCCTTTTCACTTCACTTGTACCCTCATGAGTAACTTGAAGATTATCCCTCATTTCTTGGGCAGATTTACAGTTTGAAACTCGAAAAAAGTCATCAGCACTCAAAGCAGAAGTAATAATATTTTTAGCACGTAAATTAAGTTGCACTTTTCTTTTCTCATCATCAGACCATTCATTTCTACTTTTTATTGTAAGAATACCATCTACTATGTGTGTGGGGACGAAAGGTCCTTTTTCCACAGCATCCCAAACATCTAAGTCTACCCCTTCAATAAAAATTCTCATTCTTTCTTTCCAATATGCATAGTCTTCTTCGTTGAATCCCGGAGGACGGAAAAGAGATGCACCCTCTTGCGTAGACCAACCTGAAGCCATTTCTCTTGAAGCTGCTAGGCCCTTTATACAAGAGTCTAGCGTTGATACCACTTGTTACCAAGTGGCTTCAGTCTCAAAAGGGGGGGTGAATTGAGATTTAAAAACTTTTCAGATCTTTCAAAAATGTTTTTCCCCTTTTCAATGACTTAGATCAATTTTCGCGCAGGTTAAGTGGAAGCGAAGGAATTAGAATATAAATCAGTAAAGCGGTATAACAGTAAAGCAAGAAAGCAGTAAAGCACGCAGAGATTTATCCTGGTTCGGTCACCTCCTAGTGACCTACGTCCAGTCCTCACACCCTTGTGAGATTTTCCATTAACCAAAACAACAAGGCTTACAGGTGCCTTGGAAAACCTTTACAGACTCAGGCACTCTCCTCCTAGGATACCCCACCTATGGAGAGCCCTCAAATCTAATATAATAACAAGAGATACCCCACCCCTGTTACAATCAGCTGCCCCAGAAAGATACCCCACTTCCTAGTACAAACAGCTACCCTAGAGAGATACCCCACTCCCTAGAACAAATCACAACAATTAAATAATAAACAATTGTAAAGACAGAAATACCTCTAATGAAGGCAGATATTACAACTTGAAGAATGCAACCCCAACTAACTCTTAGAAAAAGATCAGCTCTGACGGACCAATGGTGCGAGAAGAGCAACGAATAAAATGTAAAGAGTTTTTCAAAGATGTGATAGATCGTAAACTTGGGTTGTGCAAAATGAAGACTATGAAGTGCCTATTTATAGGCTATGAGGAAAAAGAAGTTTACGTTGAAAATAATGTAGGAATCGATTCTTTGTTGAAAACATTGGATCTAGGAATCGATTCTTCTTTTAATTAAAAATCGATTTTGACTTGCTTTGAAAAGAGGTGGCAATCGATTCTTTGAGATCCAGGAGGGCTAGGAATCGATTCTTATACTCAATGTAATTTGTATGAATCGATTCTTGGCTTTCCTGAGACATGTAGGAATCGATTCTTTTGCTAAGTGAAAAATAGTGTGAATCGATTCTTTCCTTTTTGAAAAATACTTGTGAATCGATTATGCACTTTGGTAAAAAAAATAATATGAATCGATTCTTTCCTTTTAAAGACACTTGAGAATCGATTTTTATGCTTAGTATAAAATAGTATGAATCGATTCTTCCTTTTTAGAAATACTTAGGAATCGATTTGCATACTTAGTGAAACTAGTATGAATCGATTCTTTAGCTTTTGTATTGACCTGAAAATCGATTTTTATATATAGAATAAAATAGAGAAAATCGATTTTATGCTTTTCAAAAATGCTTCTTGTGTTTACGTGTGCATGCATGCATTTTGAAAAACGTGGGACTTTGAGAGATGAGCTGACCTTCGTAAGAGCTTACACTTTTTCCTAAGACACACCCAAACCCTAAGGACTACCCTTATTTATAAGGACTACCCTTATATCTTGAAACTTCAATTCTTGAGTTTGATTGTCTTGGATTGTGACTTTGATACTTTGTCACTTTCATCACTTTTTGCCTTTGGTCACTCTCATCAACTTTGGCTATCAACTTTGGCTTTGTCTTTTTCCTATTATCAACTTTAGCTTTTGTCTTTTTCATCATCAAAACCTCTTAACCACTTCATCATCAAAACTTAGCCTGCAACACAAGATATCTACATGTAGCGTCTCAGTTGAGGATTTTTCAGAAGGGTCGGACGGCGCGCTTGCGCTTCTCTGATCAGACTCGGAAATGGTTACACATTTGGCCATGCCATTCTGATCATCTTCCGCACTGCCGGGGTCGTAATATTGATCTTCAAGCTCGATCAGATTGACTTCAGATACCACCTTTTTGCCTGCGTTTTCTTCTTCTCAGTTTTATCCGACTTGTATTCTATTTTCACTGAGAGGTAGTGACATTTCTTTTCAGATTCTAGGTCGGCAGCGATCATGATGATTTCATCATCGGCTGAATAAAACTTCATTTTCAAGTGTACCATAGAGGCCACTGCTCCGAGCCTGCCCAGCGTCGGTCTCCCGATGATGCAGTTATACGGAGACTTGCATGGCAGAACCAGGAATTGGGTTTACACTGTTCTAGAGAGCCTATCATTTCCATATGTGATCATCAACTCGAGATACCTGAGCGACGCAGTTTTTGCTCCGTTGAATCCGGTCAGGTCCGTGCCTCTGTACGGAGTGAGGTATGTCTCAGAGATTTTTATCTTGGGGAGTAGGTCTTCAAACAGGATATCCGTCGATCTTCCTTGGTCCACCAAAATCCTCAAGACCTAGACGTCTGCCATTACAGCAGAGATAATTAATGGGATGTACTTGTTTGGTTTGCCGTCCGGGAGGTCTTGGCCGGAGAAGGCCAGCGGGGGCCTATCAGAGAGGTTGGTGGTTTTCGGGTTGCTGGCTATGCTTAGAATTTCCTTCCATCTCCTTTTCATGGATCTCTTGGTCTCGCCCGAGTTGACAGAGTAGACACCTATGATCACGACGGCTACCGTTCTGGATCGCTGCTGCTTTGGTTCTTCTTCTTCGTCCGACTCCTCGGACTCGGCTTTTGCCGGTTTGGACACTTCGTTGACCCCGGATTTTCCTTTTTGGGGTGAGCGAGATCGTTTCCGCTCTTCGTCTCCTTCTTTTTGACACACTTGCTCAACTTTCCTTTCTGAATCATATCTTCAATGTCGTCCCTCAGAACCCGGCACTGGTTCGTGTCGTAACCGTGGCTTCTGTCGTAGCGACAGTATTTTTTCTTATCAGTGTTTTGTCTTTGGACGAGTGGGGCCGGCCATTTCCGGTCCTTGAACTCGGTGTTGGCGCATTCGGCCAGGATTTTATATTTTGACTCGTTCAGGTTTGTATACTCGGTGAATCAGGGTCGCCTTTCCCGGGAAGCTCCCCCTAAATCTTTTTTGGAGCTTTTAGCTTTTTCAGTTTCTTTTGTTGGGCAGATCCTTGGCCGACTTCATCGGCCATATCATCTTCTTCATAGCCAATGAATCTTTGTGGCCGACGCATGAATTCTTCGAGATTACGAGGTTGGCGAACACCGACGTCAATCTGAAATAGGCTCTTCTTGCGGAGCCCGTGCCTCATAAACAAAAGTCTGATTTTATCTTCAAGATGTCTGACATTGTTTGCCTCTTTGTTAAACCTTTATTGTAGTCACGCAAGGTTTCATTCTCTCCTTGCCTAACCGCCTTGAGCACATCTACCGATTTCGGTTTTAAGCTAGACGCAGTGAAGCGAGTGGAAAACACCTGGACTAGTTGGTCCCAAGAATAAATCGACTCGGGCTTGAGGTCCTTGAACCATGATAGTGCTGTCTTGCTCAAGGATAGAGGGAAAATTTTACACTTGATGTCATCTGTGGCATTTCGGTATTGCATCATAAGGTCAAAAGTGTCTACATGTTCATCCGGGTCCCCCGTGCCATCGTACATGTTCAGCTGGGGAGGTTTCTCAAGGGACTTCGGTACCTTGCACTCAGCAATCTCTCGTATGAAAGGAGTTCGTCGGGGTCGCCCAGAGTGGGCTCTACAAGGGGAATGGCTCTTTCTGTGAGGGGAAGGGCTGTGAGATGACGAGGAACCATAGGAGGAGCTCCGACTGGGGCAGGATCTAGGTGGAGTCGGAGGAGAGCGGGAGCCCCGGCGTCGGCTTCCCCTATGGGGAGGAGACCGGTGATTGTGGTGCCTGTGGACAAGTTTCCGTCGAGGTGGGGAGCGGTGGCGCTTAGAGACCACTGTTTGTTGAGCAGGAGACTTGTCGCGAGGTCGGGCTGAAGCTGCAACAGTGTTAGCTCGGACGGCCGCGACCTCCTCTTCCATCTAGGTCAGGCGTAGTTCTTGCTGCGGGATGTCCCGGATTCGCCGATCTAAGAAATCGAGGATCTGGATCATTGTCTGGACTGGGACTGGGACGGCGTTAGCCACTGGTTGACTCCGCGGGGAGTTCCTGGACGTGCCCTTCGGGACCGGCCTGGGCACGACTTCAGTGACGCTTTGTGGACGAGGCTGACTTCGGGTTGGGGGTCGTCCTCGTGGAGCCATGGGAAAGATTTTAATTTGATGAGAGTTTAATGATCAACTCCCACTGTGGTCGCCAAATGTTGTGTACCTTGCCTCAGGATCTTGGATCCGGAATCAGCAGTTGGTATCTTGTGTCTCGATGTAGTCCTTTCCTGGCACGAGGTCGGAGGAGTGCTTCGGGAGTCAGAATCTTCTGAGGTAGTGTTCGTCAGTGTCACCTTCTTCCGAGATTGGACTCGGAAGGGTTGGGTACCTGCAGACACTCCGATGCCAAAGTCAGTGAGAGGTACAAATGAGAAAAATGTACTTGATTCTGGTGGGTAGGTCTGTATTTATAGACGTGGGCTAGGAAGCTTCGCGGGTCTTGCCCGATCCAGAGCCGTTGGATCGGGGCGCCGCGATCTGGGCCGTTGATTTAGGCTGTGTGATGACTTGCTTGTTGGGCCGGATCTAACGCCATTTTGGGCCGTTTCTCAAGTGGATTGGGCCTATTGGGTTGGTCCGGAACACCCCCCAACAAAATGGGGTGTTTGAAAGAAAACATCAACACATCCTCAATGTGGCTAGATCCCTCAATTTTCATTCCCACATCCCTTTGTCTATGTGGAACTTTAGCATTCAACATGTTGTACACATCATTAATACACTTCCCACCCCCTTTCTAAAGTTCAAATGTCCCTACGAAATGCTTCATCAGCAACCACCCTCCCTTACTCACCTCAAAGTATTCAGATGCCTAAGTTTTGAAACTACTTTGCAAGCTCATAGAACCAAAATTTGACTCTAGATCTAGGAAAAGTGTCTTCCTAGGATTCAAAGATTGTACCAAGGGCTACATTCTCTATGATTTAAATTCTCATGACATTTTTTGTATCTAGGAATGTTATTTTCTATGAAACTCATCTCCACATAACATGCATCACTAATTTCTTGATGATCCTGAACATTTGCATGACTCTGTCCCTACTGAACCTATCCCTACAGTCACTGATCCCTTACCCATACCGGTCATGACTGAAGAGAACATCCCCCACCTCCTTCATCAGTACCTGCCAATGAAACCAACCCTAACACGCCTCCTGTAACCCTAAGAAAATCTTCCAGAATTATTAACCCACCTAGCTATCTACAAGACTACCATGGCAACACCATTTTAAGCTCCAAAACGGATTCACACCCTAATACTCCCTATCCACTGTCCTTACTTATGACAGATGTGTTGGGGATAAACAGTGAAAGGGACAAGAAAGGAAGTGGCGGCGCTAAAGGACAAGGGGAATGATTAGGGCAATAAAATATGAATAGTAAAAGCTGCACTGAATTTCATAAAAGTAGGGTTCAAATTACATGCTACTGACGTCTATATTTATATACAATGAAACAGGCCCAGGCCCATAATTTCGACTAGCCCATTTCGACTGGCCCATTTCGACTAGGTTTCTAACTACACCTACTATTATTACAAGCAATAGAATTACAAGGCATATCTCAATATTCCCTCCTAATTCACATTGCTGAGTGACATCATCCCAAGCATTGTTCTCAATTCTTCGAATCTTTCCTTTTGCAACGGCTTGGTCATTGCATCAGCTACTTGAAGTTCCGAACAACAATATTCCAGATTCAGCTTCTCATTGTTTACTTGATCACGCAGGAAGTGATATCTGGTCTCTATGTGCTTCGACCTACCATGTGCAACAGGGTTCTTGGCGAGATCTATCGCAGACTTGTTGTCGATCAACAACTTCATTCCTTCGACCCTGTGTACTCCAATTTCGACCAATAGCATGCTCAGCCATGATGCTTGACATGCTGCAAAGGAAGCAGCTACATACTCTGCTTCAGAGGAGGACAACACAACTATATTTTGCTTCTTCGAGCACCAAGAGATGGGTGTCGATCCATACATAAAGACATACCCACTTGTGCTTTTTCGATCACTCCTGTCTCCACTCCAGTCGGAGTCAGTGTAGCCAAACACTTCATTACCATTCTTCGACACACTCTTGCTAGGGAAAAAAATACCATAACTTTGTGTTCCCTTTACATACCTTAGTACTCTTTTTGCAGCTACCATGTGAGAGCTTTTCGACTTCTCCATGAATCTGCTGATCATTCCGACACTAAACATAATGTCAGGTCGAGTGTTGCACAGGTACCTTAGGGAGCCAACGATCTGTTTGAACAAGGTGGCATCTACTTCAATCCCTTCGTCGTCTTTCGACAGCTTGCTGCTAGTGTCTGATGGTGTCGAAACTTCCTTGCAGTTGCTCATGTCGAATCTTTTCAGGATATCAGCTGCATACTTCGACTGGTGCAGGAGTATACCCCTACTTGTCTTGGTAAACTCCATCCCCAAGAAATATGATAGATATCCCAGATCACTCATTTGAAATTCTAACATCATCACTTTCTTGAAGGCTTCGACTTCGACTTCATTGCTGCCAGTTACAAGTAGATCATCTACGTACAGGAACAACAACAACTGAGTCAAAGTTCCATTCTTCTTCACATATACTCCATGTTCATTAGTGCATCTAGTGAACTTCTGAGTCAAGAGAAATCCATCAATTCTCTTGTTTCACGCTCTTGGAGCTTGCTTGAGCCCATACAGGGCCTTCTCCAGCTTATAGACTTTGTGTTCTTAACCCTTCGACTCAAAACCAGGTGGTTGACAAACATAGACTTCCTCCTCTAGAGGTCCATTCAGAAATGCTGACTTTACATCAAGTTGATGTAGGGGCCAGCCTCTATGACTTGCCAATGCTATTACCAATCGTATGGTTTCGATCCTGGCTACTGGGGCAAAGACCTCATTGAAATCCAAACCAGGTTTCTGCAGGAACCCTTTGGCTACTAGCCTGGCCTTGTACTTGGCCACTTCTCCATTGGGCTTGACTTTGGTCTCGAAGACCCACTTCACCCCTATGGCTTTCTTTTCTTTTGGAAGTTCGACTAGCTTCCAAGTATCATTCTTCTCGATTGATTTCAACTCGTCAATCATTGCTTCCTTCCACTGCTTGTGACTAAGGGCTTGCTCCAGGCTCACTGGTTCTGCTTCTGCCATTAGTGCAAGGTGTGTCAGGTCTCCCTCTGCTGTAATAGCAGAATCTGGGTAAGTGTCGAATCCTTCTAGTCTTACTGATCTCTGCCTTTCCCTTTGCGACCTTCTTAAAGGTTCGACAGCAATGGGTTCTTCTGGCTCTTCAGTTTCGACCTCTTCATTCTGATCATTTCGATCAGAGACTTCGTCGAAGTCCATAATTGTGGGTTTCTCACAGCCTTCTTCCCAGTTCCAATGTTTCGACTCATCTACTACGACATCTCTGCTTTTCACTATTTTCTTCTGCACAGGATCATACAGTTTGTATGCTCCTGTCGAATGATAGCCAACAAGAATCATTTGTTGAGCTCTATCATCCAGCTTGCTTCTTAGTTGCTCAGGGACATGTCTATAACATACTGAGCCAATTATTCTGAGATGCTTGACACTTGGCTTTCTTCCTAGCCAAGCTTCTTCAGGTGTCTTCCCAATCAATCTCTTTGTGGGGAATTTGTTCAGAATGTATACTGCTGTGGCTACAAGTTCTCCCCATAAACTATGAGGTAGTTGCTTCTCCTTCAACATGCTTCTTACCATGTTGAGGATGGTTCTGTTTTTCCTCTCAGCAGCACCATTATGCTGAGGCGTGTAAGGTGCAGTGACTTCATGAACAATTC
The DNA here is from genome assembly GCA_039519185.1 of Astragalus membranaceus. Taxonomy (NCBI): domain Eukaryota; kingdom Viridiplantae; phylum Streptophyta; class Magnoliopsida; order Fabales; family Fabaceae; genus Astragalus; species Astragalus membranaceus. Next base: position 16,480,306 of record CM076846.1, read on the forward strand.
CTTCTTTCTCACAGAATTCGACAAATCCATGAGAATTTTACTCACCACCTCCATCGCTTCTAAGGGTTTTGATTTCACATTCACTCTGCTTTTCAATCATTACCTTAAACTTCTTGAATATTTCTAGTACTTCACTCTTCCTTTTGATTAAATACATCCAGGACATTCTAGTGTATTCGTCAATGAAGGTGACAATGTACTTATTCCCTCCTAAGGAACATACTTCGAAAGGACCACAGACATCAGAAAATATTACCTCTAGCTTCTTCTCTGCTCTGCTAGGTACTTCTGATTTAAACGAGTTTCTTGGTTGTTTCAACTTGCAACAACTCTCGCAAACTTCGACAGGTACTTTTACTGCAGGCAACCCATGAACCATCTTCTTTTCATGTAGTTGACTCAAGCTCTTGAAGTTGAGGTGGCCAAATCTTCTGTGCCACTTCCAGTGCTCCTCTTCGACAGTGGTCTGGAGACAATGTTCTTCGACTACTTGCAGCTTGATCTTGAAGGTTCTGTTACTCTGCATCGACACCTTCAAAATCATCTTCTTGGTCGAATCGAACAGGCTGAGACTGTTATCACTCATTTCGACGGTGAATTTCTTCTCGATCATCTGCCCAATACTTAGCAGATTGCTCTTCATAGCTGGTACATAAAATACCCCTTGGATGTAGCACCACTTACCATCTTTCGACAGGAACTTTATGGTACCTACTCCTTCAGCAGTAACTCTACTGTTATCTGCAAACCTTATCTTTTTCCTTATCTGCTCCAGTTCGACAAACCACTCCTTGTGACAACACATGTGATTTGAACAGCCTGTGTCGAGATACCATTCGACAGACTTCTCTTCAGTCGAATTTGTATCAGCCTTCAACAACAGTAATTCTGGGTCAGTAGCTGTCATGAATGACAATTCTTCATCATCATTGCTGGCAATGTTGGAGGCATCACCAGTGTTTCCACTGCCCTTCCACACACACATTGCACAAGTATTTTGAGCATCGCAAGTGAATCCACTTATACAAGTGTTCCCACTATTTTGCTCGCTACTTTCAGCAATTCCTTCATCGAGTCGAATCTCATCTTTGACAGCCATCAGCATTAACTCCTCTGAGTCAGAGTCTGAGTCACCATCATTAGCAAACTTGGCTTCTGCATCTTTATCCCTTGGAACTTTCTTGTTTTTACACTTGTTCCTATAATGCCCAAATTGCTGACAGTTATAACACTGAACTTTCGACAGGTCTCCCTTCTTCTTGTCGAAAGATCCTTGTTCTTTCTTCTTACTGCTTGATCCCTTTTCTCTACCCTTCTCCTTGTTGCCTGCCTTCCAATTTCTCTTAGAGGAGTATGAAAGCAAGGCTTGTTCAGTTTCTTTCTCTGAACTTCTCTGCCTTATTCTCAATTCATGCGCCTCTAAGGAACCCTGAAGTTCATCTAACTTCAACGTATCTAGGTCCTTGGATTCTTCGATAGCAGTGACAACATAGTCGAATTCCAGGGTTAAGGATCTGAGCACCTTTTCGACTTTATTTACTTCAGTCACGGTTTCACCATTACCTTTCATTTGATTAGTTAATGCTACTAACCTCGTAATGAAATCTCCAATCGATTCTCCATCTGTCATCTTCAAGCCCTTGTACTGCTTTTTGAGCGACTGTAGACGTATCTTCTTCAGCCTATCTGCATGCTCCTCCATACGAGTTCTTTAGGATGTCCCAAGTTGCCTTTGCTGAATCACAGTCGATGATCAGGTTCAGGATGTTGGAATCAACACATTGGTGAATCAAAAACAGCCCTTTTCCATCTTTCTTCCTCAGCGAATGGTGGTTGTTCCTCACCGCTTCAGTGGCGTTTGCTGCCAAGGGTGGAACACCATCATTCACGACATCAAGGACATCTTGATATCGAAACAACACCTTCATCTGCGCACACCATCGTTCATAATCCTTTCCGTCGAAGATTGGGAGGTTCCCCGGAATACATCCACCAGAGTTGTCTCGCGCTGCCATGAATCTTGATAGATTTTGTAAGGATCTAACAAGCTCTTGATACCAGTTTGTTGGGGATAAACAGTGAAAGGGACAAGAAAGGAAGTGGCGGCGCTAAAGGACAAGAGGAATGATTAGGGCAATAAAATATGAATAGTAAAAGCTGCGCTGAATTTCATAAAAGTAGGGTTCAAATTACATGCTACTGACGTCTATATTTATATACAATGAAACAGGCCCAGACCCATAATTTCGACTAGCCCATTCGACTGGCCCATTTCGACTAGGTTTCTAACTACACCTACTATTATTACAAGCAATAGAAATGCACATACATACAACACCCAAAATTTCAAAAAATTGAAGGAATGTTTTTCTTAAATCGATTTTGGTTTTAATATACTAATAGTGTACAAATGCTCATAAGTAAGTTTCTTGACTCGGATCTCTAACTCCATTATTAGGTCACTATTAACACGACGTAAATATGCACTTTTGGTTAACTTAATCTATTATAAAAAATATCACAAACTTTCTAAAATTTGCAGTGTTATGGTATAATTTTTTTTTCTTCATATTTTAAGGTTATGCCGCAAACTTAAAAAAAAAACAATTTGTTGTAATAATATCTAAGGTCAAATAATATCTTTTAACTAAAATACCCTCTTGTATGTGGAGTAAATTGAAAATAGTAATTAACATTAAACTAGTAGTATACACGTGCATACACAGGGGTCGTATTGTGTTGCTTGTTTTTTTGGTATAAACCGGGTATCCTCTGCGCGCAACTGCAGAGACTAATCTCTCGAGTCGGGTAGGACCACAATGGGCGGCAAAGCTCTTCCTCAAGAGATTTAACACTCCAGCATGCCCAAGGCTGGATTCAAACCCGGGACCTTGGTTAAGCTGGAAGAGACACCTACCATCTCATCCAAATGCTCTTGGGTATTGTGTTGCTTGCTACGAATGATTCTGAAATTAAATTTGCATATTAAAAGTAAAGATTTATATAAAATGTTTTTTTCACTTTAAGTCAAACCAAAATGTTTATTTATAGGAAATACAAGCTATTTAGAAAGGGGAAATACAAAGTTTCATATAATAATTATATGTAATTTACAAGATATAAATACATTCATGAAGGCAAGATAAAAAATTAATTATATTTCAAATAGGTAATAGTTTCCCACTGGACCTAAAAGCAAAACAATTATTTAATAAAAATAAAGACATCTTTTTGGAGGTACAAATAAAGACGTTTCTAAAGAAAAAAATATAAAAATAATTATACCGATAGCATAAAATATTTTCTAGTCGGGACTCTTAAAAACAATGAAACTATATTGACAACGTGCAAAGTTTGATATTATATTCACTCGCATAATGTTTCTTCTTTAGGATTCGGAATATACCGAAACATGATGTTTCAAAATTGAAACTTAAAATCAAAATAGCCAATTATAAATAATAAAGAGATTTACGAAATTGATATGTACTCAAAGATTATGAAATTATATCAACATGTAATTGTACTTTGGTCATCAATTATTCCATAACATGGGATTTTTGGGGATTAAAACTGTAAATAAAAAAATGTTGGGGCCAAAGTATAATAAAAAATATTAGGAACAAATTCATAAGATTTGGATTTTTTGAGGACTAAATTCACCAAATCATGTCATATGTCCTCAAAATGGTGAGTGACAAAAATCTAAATGTCTATTTTGATAATTTAAGCAGCTATCTTTTTCTTTATATAACATAGTAGAATAGTGGTTAAATTATAAATAATAGATGCACAGTATGTAAAGTTAAAAAACAATTAATTAAAAAATGAAATGAACGAGATAAGGTGAATTAAACATATTAAAATAAGAATTAAGCATAAAACGCGTGAAAATAAGAGAAAAAGTAAAGAGAAAAAAAAAAGTAAAGTAAAGTAAGATAGATGAAAAGTATGAGAGATAAAATAATAAAAAGATACATAGAAATGTACAAATTTTCCCGCAAAATAATGATATGGCAATTTATATAAATAGTAGATATAAGGGTGTTTTTACAAAAAACAAGTAGTTAATACTCTTCTAAAATTCTAAGATCTTAAATTATTTCGAATAAATAAATATTCTCTTTCTTTGTTAAAATAATAAATAAATATTCTAAACATAAAACTTTAATATAAAACGGATAGAGTAACAAAGCATGAAAGGAGTACTAAACGAAAGAAATAGGCAATCCCTTAAAATAAAATAAGAGGCAATCCCTTGGTGAAAATATCTGCGATCTGATACCGAGAAGGAACATGACGAACACGAACCTCTCCACGCGCAACTTTTTCTCTGAAAAAGTGAATATCCATTTCAATATGCATTGTGCGCTGGGTGTTGAACGGGACTCCCGGAAAGATGAATGACACTCACATTGTCGCAATAGACCATTGTAGCCTTTCGAACCGGACAATGCAATTCCAAGAGTAGATTATGAATCCAACAAGATTTTGAAACCACATTAGCCACCCCCTATACTCGGCCTCTGCACTAGAACGAGCTAGAGTAGGTTGTCGTTTTGACGACCACGAGATCAGATTGTCACCCAAAAACACACGATACCCTGATGTGGATCATCTAGTATCAGGACATTCTCCCCAATCAACATCAGTGTAGGACACAATATCTGCAACTGAGGAATGATAAAGATGTAAGACAAGATGAAGAGTTCCCTGAACATAGCGTATGATACGCTTTAGAGCGTTCATATGTTCATCCCGGGAGTCAAGCATATGCAGGCAAATCTATTGAACAACATAGGAGATATTCGGCCTCGTAAATGTGAGATACTGTAGAGCACCTGCAAGACTGCGATACTTCGTTGGATCCTCATATGGATTACCTATTTGAGCACTAACCTTTGGTTTATTATCAACCAGAGTAGAAGTTGGTTTACAAGAAGCCATATCAGCACGGTCGATTATTTCCTCAGCATATTTTTGTTGTGACAAATAATCTTCCCTTGTGTCGAGTCACACTGATGGCCAAAAAATAAGTCAAAGAACCTAAGTCCTTCATAGCAAACTCGAAGCTAAGACTAGCCATTAAAGATTTGTGTAAATCATCAGTAGAAGCAGTCAAGATAATATCATGAACATATAATGAAAGGTAGGCCATATCCGACCATTCCGATAAATGAACATGGAATTATCTGAGTTGCTGTTAGTGAAACCAATGACAGAAACAAAATCAGCAAACCTCTTGTACCACGCACGAGGAGCCTGCTTAAGCCCATACAAAGACTTTCTCAGTAAACATACATAATCTGGATGCACAGAAACCCAAGTCTTATTTTCAATAAGAGCATTAAATTCATCATCCATAGGCAATTTCCAATTCGGGTCGCGAAGGGAAGCAAAGGGGTTACGGAAAAGTGGTGATTTCGTAACCGTGGTATTATAAGTTTGGTAAGATGTGTATTTCGGATTGGGCTTATAGATACCATGTTGGCCGCGGGTCACGAGAGCGTGAAGAGGAGGAAGCTAGGACTGAATTTGTGTGCGCCGTACCTGTCCATTATGTGGGCTAGGCGGTGGGGGGGGGGGGGATTTGGTGAAGGCTGGGTCGTGGGGAGAGGTGTGGGAGGAGGTGGTTGGTTTATTTCAGATGGCTGAGCCGTGGGAGAGGAAGGTTGGGCCGTGGGTGGATGTGTTGATGTATGTTGAAGATGGTGGATCGTGTAAGAAGAAGGTCCACTATCTGAAAAATCATAATCAGTGGGTTTTGGTTCATGCACCCTAGCAAAGGTGAATTTTCTCTCATCAAAATGAACATGCTGACAAGTGATAATTTTATTACTAGACAAATCAAAACATTTATAACCGCGATGATTTGAAGGATACCCCAAAAACACACACGGTAGAACTGGCTTGGGGTTTGTGTATTGTAGTAGACGGAAAAAGAGGATAACACAAACACCCAAAGACTCTAATGTGAGAATATGAGGGATCTTTTTGGTAAAGCATTTTTAGTGGGGACTTGTTGGCTAATAATTTACTCGGAAGTATATTATGCAGATAAGTTGCCATTTGCAATGCATGACGCCAAAATGAAGGTGGTACAAAAACATGAAGAAGAAGAAGAGTTCTCATGATATTATTAAGTGACCGAATTTTCCTTTTGGCTTTCCCATTTTGTGATGAAGTATGTGGACATGAAAAACAGAATGCAAAGCCATTCGACTTACAATATTGTCAAAAAGGTTATTATCAAAATCCCTCCCATTATCACATTGTACATTTTTAATGTCTCGTTCAAACTGAGTACAAATATGAGCTTTGAGAGTTGTGAAAACGGAAAAAAAAACTTGGGATTTTTTAGCAATAGGGAAATTCCACACATATTTAGAATAATCACCTAGAAAAAAGATATAATAGCGATGTCCCAAAAACTCAAAACAGGAGATGTCCAAATATCACTATGAATAATATCAAAAGGCATAAATGTCATGGACGTGGATCCAACAAAAGGCAACTTCATATGTTTTCTGAGTACACAAGATTGACAAACATTAGACCTAGAGGTACTAGTACTGTCAATCATTTTATTTTACCGAAGTGAATCTAACACCAAAATTCCCTGGTGACCCAAACGATCAAGCTAAAGAGTCGACGCTAAATAAGTAGAATGAGGAAAACTTTGTATTTGACTGGTGAGAGTGATGGGTAAAGCTAACTCATGCTGTCACATCTCATTAGCGGCATCCCTGTCTGCAAATCATTCACAAAAAAGTCAAACAGATCAAAAGCCACACACTCATAATTATCAACAGTAAACTTCCTTATCGACACTAAATTTTTAATGAGTTTAGGTGCATGAAAGACATTTTTTTAATGATAATGGTGGGTTCAGGGGAGGCAGGGACGTATGACCACAACCACGAATTGAAAAAGATTGATCGCTACCAACAGTAATTCCACTATTTTTGCTCAAATTAAAATAAGACGTGAGATTACCTTGTGTGGACGTCATGTGAGACGTCGCCCCGGTGTCCATGTACCAATTCAGATCAGGTTGAGAAAGAGACATCGTGTGCATTGCTGATTGGATGTCCGTTGAAGTTCATTGTGGATCTGCTTCATAGGCCTGTTGCTGTTGTGGTCTTGGACCCAGTACTCCAAATTGTCTTGGCCCAGCCTGCCTTGGCCAAGGTTGAGTAGGGTAAGGGCATGGAGGTATGGCCCAAGGAGCTTGCATTGACGCCCATCAAGGAGGTTGAGGCCATTGTTGCTGCATCGGTTGTCCACCACCGCTGGGATGACCACCTCCGCAGTTTTCTCCGCGTCCACCACCTGCCTGGCCGCCGCCACCAAACTGTCCGCCACTACCACCGCTATTTTTGTTGCACTTTTTGTTGTTGTTGTTGTTGCGGTTTTTGTTGGACTTCGTACCACCCCGCGACCATGTGAATTATTGTGTGGATGGGGTGTTTGGGAAGAGGAACCATCATCATTAGAATAATTATTGGTGAGAAGCGCGGTGGAACCAGATTCTTGTTTTACGCGCTCCATCACTGTGGTCTCCTCCAAAGCAAGTTTGGATCGAGCTATAGCAAAACTAGATAAGGTCTTCTTGTTTTGCACCATAGTGACAAAATTAGAGTATTGTTCTGTCAAACCTTGAAGCATTTTCAAGACTATATATCGTGGTCATTGACGGAAGCTCCGACATTGGCTAGTTGATCAGCAAGACTTTTGAGACGATTGCAAAACGCATTTTTCGTCGAAAAATCAGCAAGACTTGTGTTGGTGAATTCCTTATTAAGATACATAGCTCTTGAATTCTTATTGTCATGAAACAGATCAGCAACACTTTGCCATGCATGTTCAGCCGTGTCATCGTCAATGAGAATGGAGGTGAGGATGTCAGTTGAGCCCGTGGCATAAATCCATTGCAAGACCACCGCATCAAGCCGCTTCTATAAAGAAAGGTCGTCGGCTTTGTCCTTGTCCGCCGCCTCTTTCTCCTTTGCAGTGGCGGACCCAGGACCCCGGGGTCAGAGGTGTCAAATTTTTTAAGGCCGGTGTCAAATGGGTGCAAAACTTGGTCTACTAGTACAATTTAAAATTTTCAGGGGGGTCAAAACTAAAATTTCAGGAGATTTAGGCTATTTATATAGGGTGTTTAGTGCAAAAAAAAAATTCCAGGGGGTTCAACTGAACCCCCTGGATGTAAGCCAGGTCCGCCACTGCTCCTTTGCATCCGTATGTGGGATGATATGTCCAAGCACATCGTGAACCCTGGCTTGAACCTTGAATAACGCCGCCCATGAGTGGTATTGTCCCGATTCCAAGTCCAATGTGATGGGGATAAGAGTTTTCACATTGTTGATAGACAAAGTAGGATGAAATTTGGGACTTGCAGACATGGTTGACGGCAAAAAAATAGAACGAAGAAGGAGAATGACATAATAGGGTAACCAGTTAGGGTTGCGGAGGAATGAAGACCCTACTTTCTTTGCTCACAGAGGAATGAAGACCCTATTTTTATATCTTGAAAACGGAGCACAATCTTCATAATAAAGTCTGACAGATATGATTAGGTTAGTGGGGAGCACAACAAACCTACTAGCAAAAATAAGCAAAATACGCAATTGAAACTGACTTAAAATGATTACTATTAATAGAAAGAGAGCAGGGAACAAGTGGGTCGAGAATAAATCAGTCAAAAATACGAAGACCCCATTTTATGCACAAGATCCCATGTACAAGACCGAATAAGCGATCAACCATAAATACTATTTTTTAAATTTTGATTTGAATTTGGTCAAAATTTTTTTGATTTGAAATGCATTACCCATTTTAATTATTTATTTATTTATTATCAGGGACAAAATAAGTAAATAATGGTCAAGTAAGAATTTGAAGCAAACATACAATATAAAGCTATGTGTTTGTTTTTTTTGTGATGAGAATTAATTTAGACATAATTGATTTTGTAGAATGTTAAACTAAAAGTTAGTCGAACGTAACATAAATTTTATTTAGATACATTAAGGCAAAAAGGGATTTTTAAAAATTCTAGTCGTTTGGGTAAGCTGGATCAAAATTGCTTCTAAGTGTGAAATTTCTAAAATGGATCTCATTAGGGCTGGAAATGAGTCGAGTTGAGTCGAACTTGGTTTAGCTCGGCTTGACTCGAAAAGAATCGACTCAGCTCGTAGTTTGACTCAAGTTCGACACGAACCTTTTTTATCAGCTCAAACTCGACTGGGCTTAAGCTCGGGAGCAGCTCAATTCAGCTCGTTAGCTTGACTCGCGTGAATAAAAAGTAATAATAATCTTTTTTTTGAAAAATGCCAAAAAACTCTAGATCATTTGCATTTTAAATTATCAAAATACTAATATTTTTTGGATAAAATAATTATCTAATTTTTTATGGAAAAATAATATTTCTTGTTTACCTATCTCATGAGTTTATATAAGTTTAACAAAAAATTTAGACAAACATAATAATATAATTAATTCTAAACAACTTGCACCAATCAATAAACAAAAAATATTATTCTAAAAAACACAAAATGGATAACAAAGATTATATAAAATAAAAATATAAATGCTAGTAATATATATATATATATATATATATATATATATATATATATATATATATATATATATATATATATATATATATATATATATATGATTATCGAGCTTGTTTAGGGACCAAACGAGTCGAGTTATACCTAGCTCAAGTTCAACGCATTTATTTAAAGAGCTCAATTTTCAGCTGAAGTTCAACTCATTTGGTTCATGAACCGAGTTCAATGAGCTATTTATCAAGCCGAGTTTCGAACTTTGTTCGAGTTGGTTCGGTTCATTGCTAGCCCTAGATCTCAAATTTAAATTATATCAAAAATTTAAAATTTGGTAAAATAGACAACAAAAATACTAAATAATCTTCGGTATCCTACCTTATATAATTAGCCTCTTCATCCCTTAATATAAAATCCTATTTCACTTTTAACGCATATTAAGAAAAGTTGTTAGTATAATAATTAATATGTTTAATTTGTGTATGACTATTACTAAGTTACCTTTTGTGTATCGAAGCATCTAATGTTTACTTTTCATATACCAAGAGAATTTTTTTTTTTGGTTGGAAGGATCAGACGAGCTGTCCCCCACGCAGTGTCCCAACGCTGACAACGAAGGACTAATCTACGCTCGTGCTTTGGGCCTTTTACAACGATCACACTGGCCAACTACGTGTTTTAACACCTGCGGGAATCGAACCCGGGAGCAAACCGGATCGACCCCCACTACGTCCCAGCGGCAGGCTCGACCAACTGGGCCAACGTAGTTGGTTATACCAAGAGAATTTAGCAATAGTAATAAAGCATATCTTTGGAAATGAAAGACAAATTCTAACAATTAAAATGTGCTTAGTAGATTCAAAAGGATAGAAACCAAAGAAAAAGCGAACTTAAGCCCTAACGGCAAAGCACGTCAAAGAGAATTAAGGAAAAACAATTAGTAAATAGATCAAGAGGCAATGACTAAAAGCTGCCAGAACATCAGATATAAGGGGATTACTTTCTTTAATAGAGAAAAATAAGGAAGTTGAAAGAAGAATAGCGATTGAGCCAAGCTATGAAAAGGCAAGAAAAACACGCCAAAACCTCAACAGAGAAACAGAATATGCAGGAAAAGATTAGCTTGCTGCTCCAAATAAGGAAAAAAACAAATTGTTTCAAATAGATGAGAAAGACTTGGAACTAACAAATGAGTATATATAGAGAACCAAAAACAACTGATGAAAAAACAAAGAGTCTAAAAAATCCAAAACAATTGATGGGAGATAAAGAGAGAAAACAGATTACATTGTGATGTCAAATCTACTAAACTACCAACCACATGGCAGTCAATCTATTTACTGTAACAATAGAGGTTTCTGACAAATGCATTAGATGGCTTATCCAAAATGAAACAAAAGACATGAATTATAATTAGAATAAAGTTAACATACAAACAAAGTTAGATAACAAAGAAATTAATTTCATTGATTAATTGCGAAGATTACAAAAGCATTGCCCATCAACCATGTCCAAATCCAACTACAATGAAAACCAAAGCTTCTTAATTGGAATGGTGAACGCTAACCAAAACAGCTCATAAGAGATAAATCCACAATGGCCCAATTACATAGAAAAAAAGGAACATCCAATCCCTAAAAGGCATAATCAAAAGAGCCTAGTTACACACAAAATAGGGAGTACAACTTTTCTGCTAAATAGAATGCTTGACAGGCCTAAAGGACCTTCACAAAGACATGCTTCTTATTTCTCTTGGCAACTCCAAGCTGCAAATTATCCCCTTCGGTAAGCCCATTCAACCCACGAAAAATAGCCCAACCATCAGTCACAGCACAATAAGCACGCCTAGAACTGCTCCATTCAAGCTTGCATTCCCACTTCCTCCCCGAAAATTCACCAAGACAATGGAGGCACATCCTAAAGAAAAAGCGATTTGACAAAAGCCAACATGAAGGAACTGCAAAGTAAAAAAGGAAAAAATTATCAGTCTTTTAACAAGGGGAAAAACAAAACAAAAAATAGGAGAGCAACTAAAAATGAGAAGGGAAAACTGAAGATCACACACACACACACCAGAACAGACAAATTAACCTCCTTAGCAAACACCGTCTTAACACAGCTATGGTGAAAATGAACAGCAGGAATGATGTGGATATTGAACTTGAATAACTTAAGCTAAAATCAAAACAATAAAAAAGGTAGTTTGAAAGTTAAGTTAAGAAAATCATTGTAAAAAAAAATAGAACATGATCATATAATGGGATTATATAAAATGTAATAAGCAAAAGGTATGTGTTGAACCAAGGGCAAACACTCTTTGTTTTGTATGAAAACAAATTACACCTTATCTACTAATGGTTCAAGTTGAATTAAGTACAGGACATAAAGCAAAGAGCGGGAAGATTAAAATGGAGCAGCTTGGAGAAGAAGCCACCTCAGCAGTTCAAGACCTATTTGTTTATCCGCTTTCTTTAAGACACTGTGTAAGGTCCTATCACTGAAGGTCTATGACTTTTAGTAGCTGAGAGATGAGTTTTTCAAAACATGCATGATGCATCAAAATTAAGGTTTTGAAATATATTTTTGCATGCATGCATAAGGTGGCACCTAAACCTAAAAACGATTTTGTGGAAATCAAAAATCAATTTCTATTTTGTTCCAATGGCTATGAAATCGATTTATACAATTTATATAGGCTATGAAATCGATTTTAGGCTCACCTATAGGCCAATAATCGATTTCCTTGCCCTATGTTTGAAGTATGTAATCGATTCATGCATATACATAAGCCAAAGGTAAGAATCGATTTCCTTCTATTTCAAAAGACTATGAAATCGATTTTCAAGCAATCCTATAGGCTATGAATCGATTCCTCCTCATTTTAAACAAAGTAAGAATCGATTCCTACCCTATTCAGGATGTCCTGAAAATCGATTCCCACCTATATCCAAAGAAACAAACAATCGATTCCTATGTTCTCCATATGTAAAGAATCGATTCCTCTCTTTTTTAACTAGCCATATAATCGATTCTTATATCTTCTAAAATGATAAGAATCGATTCATCTATATTTTAACTTCAATCAACAATCGATTCATCTTTGCAATAAATATTTTTTTCAGATCTACGCTTTCCTAAAGCCTATAAATAGGCAGGTGTGAAACACTTTTCTTTCGACTCATCCACACCACAAATCACAACATCTTCTCTACTTCTCACATACATTTTCTAGATCTGAGAAAGAGAAAAATAGAGCTATCACTTTCATATCATTTTTTTATAGATCTAGTCACTCATCTCTCTCAGCTATTATACTGTCATATTATCTGAGGTGATTAGATCATAGCTTCTATATTGTAATCTACTATTGTGGGGTCACTTTGAAATCCTGGGAAGTTTTCTTGGGTCTCTCAATCAGGAGATTGAGTTGGTTTGAAATCCTGGGAAGTTTTCTTGGGTCTCTCAATCAGGAGATTGAGTTGGTTTGAAATCCTGGGAGGTGATCTTGGGTCGTTCAATCGGGGAAGATTGAAGTGGTATTGAAATCCTGGGAGCTGCTCTTGGGTCGTTCAATCAGGAGATTGAAGCGGTTGCGAAATCCTTAGCTGTGTGTTCGGGTTCTCAATTAGGGTTAATTGAGATTAGCTATAGGGAAGTTGCTTGCTTGTAAACATTGAAGAGGTTCTTCTCATATAGTGGTTGTTATCAAGTCCAAAGGTTGCAAAGCCGGAGGCCGAGGACGTAGGGCTTTTATCCCGAACCTCGTAAAATTCCTGGTGTATCTCTATCCCTCTCTCTTTACTTTATTTACTGTTTATATCTGGTTATAATTATACTATCACTGCACCGATCTATTTATTGTTACGCTGCTTATATCTGTCTATCCTGAACTCTGATAATAGCGTAGTAGTACACTTTGCATGATCTGCATTGCAAAAGTTCTTTTAAAACCGAAAAAGAATTAAAGTTTTGCACATAACCTTATTCACCCCCCCCACTAAGGTTATCAGATAGTCTAACAAGTGGTATCAAGAGCTAGAACTTGCATATAGAGCTTTACATCTCGCAATTTAAATTTTATTTATCTATCTGTGATCATGGGTTCTTTTATGAAAGATGTAACACCCCGGTATTTTCATCAAGTAAAAATACCCAAGTGCACCAAACCTAAACCATCAGAGAAAATATTTCCTGTTCAGACACTGAATACATCTATAAATTTTCGCTGAATATAAACCAACGGTCTTATTTACAAACAAGACGATACGGTTCTCAGACCATAAACCATCAGCAGCTATAGTGATCTGTGTCATACAAGAAAGCGGAAGAAAGATATAACACTAAAAACATAATGTTGTGATACATAGATAACAAGGGAAAACATAAACTTAAGCATAAAGCTAAGTCTTGAGCCACCATCCGAGTGCCACCTACTCGTGCCTCCTCAATTTTCCACTTTCCCTGCTTCTCTGTAAAACAACAACATATAAACAGTGAGATACAATCTCAGTGAGTTCTACCGAGACCCTACTAACACTCTCGGTCCAATTATAAATCCTGTTTAACTTAACACGACACCGACTGCACACACTGCTAATCCCGGTGAACCGTGTGATAGAATTCTGACTTGGTACGACACTGACTGCACACACTGCTAATCCCGGTGAACCGTACTACAAAACCATTTTACGTACCACCGACTGCACACACTGCTAATCCCGGTTAACGTGACACAAAACCATTTTTACGTATCACCGACTGCACGCACAGCTAATCCCGGTGAACGTAACACATAACTTTCTAACATAACACCGACTGCACACACTGCTAATCCCGGTGAACCCCCTTACCAATAGTACTTTCCCTAATGGTATACGGGCCTAGGGTAAAGGATCATGACTTCCTCGCCTAGTATGTTAACCTCGTGGGTCGTCACCCACACTCAATATAATATATATATATATATATATATATATATATATATATATATATATATATATACTTTCACAAGAACATTTAGTTCATTTACATTAGACCGTTAATCGAACCTAATACCCGCATTGGGCCGTTTCCCATAGTCGATATAATATATATATATCGTGAATCGTAGACCGGTTTAGACGAATAAATAATAATCATCCCGCGTCAGTTATACCATACCACGTAGGACTCATAGTCCGCTTTATTATTAATAAAACATATCTGCACACGTGTACTATTATTCGGTTTTTCGAAACAATTTCAACTTCAAAAGTATTTTATAAAACCCTTTTGAAACATACCCAAAATCATGGCATTATAAGCCTAATATCAATATAGAAGGGTTAGGAAAGGATTAGAAGAGGATTGGGATCGATCGGGATCGTTTCGGGCAAGTTTGGAAAATTTGGACAGAACACGGCGCACGGTCCGTGCTCCCATACACACGGGTCGTGCGCCCTGTAACGCATTTTTGAGGAATGGAAACCGAATGGGAAGCACGGTTCGTGCGCCAGGGGCGCACGGATCGTGCGCATTTGACAGCATTCCGTTTTCACTCCGTTTTAAGTTTTCCTTTGTTCCGATCACTTCCGGTACCTGTTCCAGTCCAGTCCCAACACAAAAACAGTACGAACAAATCCAATAATATTCATCAATCAATCAAACATATCAATCCATAACACTCACACATCAATTTCCTTAAAATCCGTTAATCATCGATCTAACGGTTTTTCGACCAAAACGATATTTTACACGCAATTCAAGTCGAAACAATCACATCAAACGAACAGTCGAATCAATTAACATAAAATTCGTTTCAATCAATCAATTCAAAACATAAATCCTAAACGTGAGTAAAACTCACCTATCGTGATGAAAATCACGAAGCACCGAGACTTTCCGCGAGAACGCTTTTCTGACATAACCACACGAACGCTCCCCGAATCAACTCCATGTTCCGGCGACATCCGAATCCGCTCCTAAAGCTTTCCACTCGATCACGAGACCTCTTTTTGACCAAAATACCGAATTCCTCGAAATCCTCCATAAACACTATTCATCATCCCTAACCTCCAAAAGCTACTATTCACAAAAACCCCCAAATTGGATTTTACAAACCCTAACTCACTCAAGCTTGAATTCTTCACTCTTAGATGACAATCCAACCTCTCTATGGTATTTTCCTAGGCTTCCAGGACAATAGGTGAAACAAGAAACCCAACATCTCTCATTTTCTTCACAATTTCGAAAATGGTGGATTTGAGGATAGTGAATGGATGATGATGATTTTGGTGTCAAAATGAAGAGAAAGTAACGCTGAACGTTTTTCGTGTTGGAAGAAAGTCGTTTTGATGAACCGAAGCATCCCCTTTTTCCTCTTCTTCTTCCACACCCCTTCTTTCTTTTTCTCTTCTTTCTCTCTTTTCTCTTCACCGTCTCTCGCTTCCTCTTTCTTTCTTTTCTTTCTTTCTTTAATTAATTCTTTTTCTTCTCTTCACTCACTTACACACACATACACGCATACATATATATTTATTAATATATACGTGGTAACGTGGTCCAATTACCATATTGATCTAAATCTCTTATTTCGATTCCAAAACTTCATTGACCCGTATTATCCGGTTAACGATCCGATGACAACCAATAAATAATTTTAGCACTCAATAAATTTACCCGTCAAGTACTAAATTAGTTTAATTGGGTTAACACCCAAATAATTCTACTAATTATTTTGAGGGTGTTACATTCTCCCCAACTTAAAAGAATTTTGTCCTCAAAATTTCGTTAAGTCTTTCATCCGACTAACCGAGGATCGACATCCTCAGAAAGGTCTTTTAGTTGCTGGAACACAATCTTGAATTAACAAAATGAGTGTAGAAAATCTTCCCAAGTTGGCACGCCAATCTTTAAGTATGTTCGACTACTACCCTAGAACGCTTCTAAGATTACAGTCCGAACTCTCTTGTTACGAATCAACACGAGAAACTCCTCTTTCGCCTACATAGGCTCAGCACCGCGTTCGAAAACACTTCCGAAGCTTCATTCCTCACTTGCTCCCCAACTTTGATTAATCTAAATCAAATGGTCTAATATAAGACACTTGATAGAAATACAGGTTGAAAATGAGATCCACGAACTGGTACTCCTCGGTAGAGGTAAAAACAAACACGATTTCCTCGAAGGGTGTAAACACATTCTCAACAAATCTTCTAATATCATAACAGTTCCCGTACACATTGAAAAATGTGACGGAAAGTCACTGTGAAATTCCTTGACTCGCTCCCAAGGTTTCCAGATAAAACTTTTCAAAAAGATGAAATGAGGGTTTTACTAAAAACTTTGACCTTAAACGTAGAAATAAACCGCGAGGACATCAAATAAATTGAACGTAATGAAAATCACCTCAGTTGTTCTCAAAACAACTATCAAACAGAACTCAGAGCTCCTTTCCGAATTAGTCAATAGCGTTGAGAGTTTCCCCTCAACCTAAGTAATCCTCCTAGGATTTTCCTCCTCAATCATATCCTATTAGCCTCTTGATTCGTTCCCAAAATTAACTTTAGCATGCGGGTTTTCACAAAATGGTTTTTTCAAAACTACCCTACCGCACGCCAAACTTCACTTTGGAAATTTCAATCCCTTGCAGCAGATCCATCACTATTCATGGTAAAATCTGGAAATACCTTTTGTGATTGTAGCTTCACATCAATTTCCTGTGCTAAGCGTATAGAATCCCTTAGGGAACTAGAGATCCTCGTATGGCTCAACACTAACCGGTTCCTCCTTGCTCTTGAATTCAGATTTAAGTCTCTAAAAGACTCTGATAATTCCACCTCATGCATCATAAACTCGGCCATGTGGATGGATTTCCTACTCAGTGCATCAGTTACAACACTGGCCTCTCTTGAATGCTACATCAACACGAATTTATAATCCTCCAGAAACTCAACACACTTCTCTGCCTTCTATTCAGTTCTTTCTGATCAAACAGATACCTTAAACTCTCGTGACCACTAAAGACTTTGAAACGAGACCCATACGGATAACGTCTCCAAATCTTCAGTGCATACACAATAGCTGCCAACTCCAAATCATAAGCTGGATAATTCTCCTCATGGATCTTCAACTGTCTGGACGCATAAGCTACCACGTGATGATTCTGCATGAGATCACATCCCAAACCCTTTCCAGAAGCATCGCTGTAAATTTGGAATTCCAAAGACGGATCCGAAAGAATCAGGATGGGTGCAGAAATCAACCTAACCTTCAATTCTTGAAAACATTCTTCACAATCGGCATCCCACGTAAACGGATGACCCTTACGAGTTAACCGAGTAAGTGGAAAAACTAACTGTGAGAACCCTTGAACAAATCTCTTATAGTAACCAGCTAGACCCAAGAAACTTCTTATTTTAGTGACTGATGTTGGTCCTTCCCAATTCAACGCCGCTTCTACCTTACTGGGATCCACCGCAACTCCCGATTGGGAAATCACGTGTCCCAAAAACTTCACTTCCGGCATCCAGAAGTCACACTTCGACGGCTTGGCATACAATTTCTTCTCTCGGAGTACGCTCAGAGCAATGCGGAGATGTTGGACATGCTCCTCAATGGTCTTAGAGTACACCAAGATATCATCAATGAAAACCACAACGAACTGATCCAGATAAGTGTGGAACACTCAGTTCATGTAATCCATGAATACCGCTGAAGCATTAGTCAAACCGAAGGGCATCACTACAACCACATAATGTCCATACCTAGTACGGAAGGCTGTCTTCGGAATATCTAAAGCTCTAACTTTTATTTGGTGATATCCTGACCTCAGATCGATTTTTAGAAAACACTGCAGCACCTCAAATTGCTCAAGCAAATCGTCTATCCTTGGCAAGGGATATTTATTCTTGATCGTCACTTTGTTGAGTTGTCGATAATCAATGCACAATCTCATGCTACCATTTTTCCTTTCGACTAACTACACCAGAGCACTCCTTAGAGAAGCACTCGGTCCAATGAATTTCTTTAACATCGACTCTTCAAGTTGAGACTCCATTTCCTTTAATCCTAAAGGAACATTCAATAAGAAACAATAGATATTGATCCCGTGCCAGGAACCAATTCTACAGTAAACTCTACCTCTCGCTCTGGAGGTTCAGAAGAAACTTCATCGTGAAAACATCCAGAAAGTCATTCACAACCTGAATGTTCGCCAAATCTAAACTAGTTTCAGTGGATGCAGATAACATACTAACATGTGCTTCCGCACCTTGGAATGAAGATTGACCGTCTAAGGTGAACTAGGTAACCGCTTCAGAATTTGTCCTAGACAATTCAACTGTTTCTGAAGCGAAGCTGATAGTTGATTAACACAGTCGATTGCAACATGATTTGCAGTCATCCAATTCATACCCAAAATGGTGTCCACACTTCTCATAGGCAAACAATAAATTCTACAACGAAATTTCTGCCTCCTATGACAAGTAGACAATTCTATACAAAGATTAGGTCTGGACACGACCCTTAGCAGCAGTTAAAATAGTTATCGGCTCGAATAGCGATGATAAGGCTAATCCCAACCGATTCACACGCGATCGGGATATACAACAATAGATTGCACCCGAATCATATAATATAGTGATCGAGTTATTGAATAGGACTCCCATCCTTCTAAGTATACCGTCAGCATTCGTAACTGTCTAAGCATTCAGAGTGTTGACTTGTCATTGCCTTCGAGCTGCTCGTGACTCCTTGGAACTCTTCCTTGCAGGGCACTTTTTACCATAGTGACCCTCTTCACTATAATAATAGCATCGATTAGATCTTTGCTTACATCCACCACTGTGACGTTTTCCACGGTTAGAACATCTTCTGACTTCTGAAGAATCGAAGAATTGCACCTGTTTTTCCTTTGATGAAATTATCTTTGGACTTTACATTCGGAGTTGATAACTCAACTACCTTCTTTCCTTTCCCATACTCCTTATGAGATCATCCTCGGCGACATAGGCTGGTTGCACTAAGGCAACAAAATTGGTAATAGTATAAGAACTGGGACCATAAGACATAAAAGCACGAAGGCCCCTCTTATACTTCTGCATTCTCCATTCGTCATCCGGAGCTTACTTTACCACTTGGTAAAACTGGGACAACTTCTCAACTTAGCCGTGTATTCTTCCACCGTCATGTCACCTTTCCCGAGGACGCACCGGTTGGAGATTCCGGTTTTGGTCGAGGACTGCGTCTTGATCATCCTGGTATTATTCCGCTTATGATGCACTAAGTATTAAGTTGATCAGGCTCAATGTCTCTTAGCATCACAAGTGTAATTACAACAAGGACTAACAAGGAATCGACTCAACCCTACACTAAGTCCGACTAGGTCGAACTGCTCTGATACCAACTGTAACACCCCGGTATTTTCATCAAGTAAAAATACCCAAGTGCACCAAACCTAAATCATCAGAGATAATATTTCCTGTTCAGACACTGAATACCACTATAAATTTTCGCTGAATATAAACCAACGGTCTTATTTACAAACAAGACGATACGGTTCTCAGACTATAAACCATCAGCAGCTATAGTGTTCTGTGTCATACAAGAAAGCGGAAGAAAGATATAACACTAAAAACATAATGTTGTGATACATAGATAACAAGGGAAAACATAAACTTAAGCATAAAGCTAAGTCTTGAGCCACCATCCGAGTGCCACCTACTCGTGCCTCCTTAATTTTCCACTTTCCCTGCTTCTCTGTAAAACAACAACATATAAACAGTGAGATACAATCTCAGTGAGTTCTACCGAGACCCCTACTAACACTCTCGGTCCAATTATAAATCCTGTTTAACTTAACACGACACCGACTGCACACACTGCTAATCCCGGTAAACCGTGTGATAGAATTCTGACTTGGTACGACACCGACTGCACACACTGCTAATCCCGGTGAACCGTACTACAAAACCATTTTACGTACCACCGACTGCACACACTGCTAATCCCAGTGAACGTGACACAAAACCATTTTTACGTACCACCGACTGCACGCACTGCTAATCCTGGTGAACGTAACACATAACTTTCTAACATAACACCGACTGCACACACTGCTAATCCCGGTGAACCCCCTTACCAATAGTACTTTCCCTAATGGTATACGGGCCTAGGGTAAAGGATCATGACTTCCTCGCCTAGTATGTTAACCTCGTGGGTCGTCACCTGTAACACCCCTTTCTACCCATTTATTTTAGTAACATCAGAGTGCGGAATTTTTTTAAAAAAAAACTAAGCATGCAAGGGGCGTCACATTCGACATTTCGCAAATCCAAAAGTTCAAAATCGCCTTTTAACAGAAGGGTAATACGGAGCACTTTGTAAGTTCAATCATCACGTAGCAGAAATAAAACAACCTCTCAAAATGTCATCTCAAACGTCTCCAATAAAACGGTTTCAAGGAACATCAAATAGTAAAGGCAACAGTCATAATAAGACAACTAAAAATTAACGTTCGTTTCCCCCCAGGTGCTACGTATCAGAGCAAACGACACGACTCGATAGAGGAAGGAAGAAAAGTCCTTCGCACGCGTCTACCTGCACGTTACCCACGTAGAGGTAACATTCAAACAGAAAAGGGTGAGTCTTCTAACAGCATAAAGGCATATATAATAGTCAATATATTAGAGGACAATATCTATAACTACCATAGCACACTTAACGTCGCATTTCAACCATCACAGAACAACATCGGCAAACAACACCAAAAGCACATCAACAAGCAACTACGTCGTCTTTATGCATATGTATGAAAATGCAACCCACGTCGCCGGGTATATGCATGAGGATCCATCACCAAAATAAGCCTTGAGGGCACAATCGTCGCTTTGAGCATAGCTCCGGCCGCAGCCCACATCGTCGCAATAAATGCAGCATGACATGTATGGGACACTATGCATCACTCACCAAATCAATCAACAGCATCAACAAGTCATATATCATGACACAACTTCATCAACGTCGCTTTTGGCCATAACCGACCCAACAATATAATTATCATCACTTTGGTCATAAAGACCCACATATCAACTTCGCATCATCATTTAGTCAGCACACAACACACTCACATCAACTTCGCATCATCATTTAATCAGCACACAACACACATCAACTTTACATCATCATTTAATCGACACACAACACGTTCACATCACATCCACATCATCATCATAGGTAACTTGGCACAATTGACACGTCGTTATATTTATCATTAGTCATATACATTGGACATCGCAACATAAGGACGACAGAAATTATTGTAACTACAACCACTTGGAGATAGGGAAAACAGCACTTTAAACTATGACGAAACAGCACCTTTACATTCAAGAAACAACACCTTTAATTTCAAGAAAACAACATTTTTAAATTGAGAACACAGCACTTTAAATTTGAGTAAACAACATATTTAAATTGAGGAAACAGCATTTTAAATATAAGGGAACAGCACCAATTAAGTTGAAGAAAACAGCTCTTTAAATTTTAAGAAAACAGCACTTTAAATTGTGACAAACAGAACACTTTAATTTGAGGAAATAGCAACACATTCTAGTGCAAAAACAACACTATTACTTTCAAAAACAGCAACACATTCTAGTGTAGAAACATCACCATTTATTTCAAAAATATAGCAACATGTTCTGTTATAAAACGGCAATAAAACGACATGAAAACAGTGACATCAATTTGCAAAAACAGCAGCAAAACCATTTAAAACAGCAACATTAGGTTGCAGAAACAGCAGTAAAAACAGCTCGAAGATAGCAACATTAAATTGCAAAACAGCGGTAAAAACAACACAGCAACAGCAAGAGCATTTTTCTGAAAACAGCACAGCAAGGGCATTTTTCTGATAACAGCACAGCAAGGGCATTTTTCTGAAAACAGCACAGCAAGAGTATTTTATAAAAAACAGCAACAGCAACAATATTCTTATACAAAACAGCAGCAGCAACATCTGGAAAACAGCGACTTAGACAGAATTCCTTACGCAACTTGCGACCAATTTTTCTTTCTCATTTCTTAATGAAATTCGGTGGAACCGGTGCCTACTTTGTAGAGAATTCAGTCTATTTTCTAACTAAACGAGAATCATTCAAAACGGAATTCAATTGAGAACACAAAACTTGCAAAAACCGAACCTATTCACAGATTACTTCCAGAAATTTGACCTAACTTTGGAGACTCGTAACTTAAGCTACACAAATCCAAATTTAACCAAACCAGTGCCAAAATGACCAGAATTAAGTCTATTTCCTAACAAAATATGTCCCATAATTTTTGGACAAAAGAAAGGTTTCCGGTTTTAAAAATACAGAACCTATGTCCAGAATGCTCCCCGATTATTAACCTAACTTGTGGAGCCTATAACTAGAGCTACACAAATCCAAATCGAACGAAACCGGCACCAAAACGACCGGCGTGAAATCTATTTTCACGAACAATTAAACACGAAATTTTTGGACTGGCCGAACAGTCCCAGTTTCACGAAAACCGAAACAGTGTTACACACTACATCTCAGCATTTTACAAACACAACAATACACGCCAAATCAATCAATTAGACATCCTCAATCATCAAACGAATTTAACAACCAACGACTTTAACAACACATTCAAACATCCTATTTCATTCAAACATAATAACAAATACCTCCTAGGCATCATAGAACTACCCTCCTACATACTAACCATTATATAAACCCTTATAATGCGAGACTCCCCTTACCTTAGCAACTTGGGAGAAGATGAAGACCCCCTTCACGAAGCACCACGTACACACAGCAGCAGCTCTTCTCTTACTCGCGATCCCTTCCTTCTCCTTCTTCTCTCTCACGGTTGCGCCCTCTCTTTCTTTTCCTCCACCTTGCGATTTCTTCTTTTCTCTTCTCCTCTCCCTTTCTCACGCTCCCTCTCTTCTTTCTTTTCTTCTTTTCTTCTCTTCTTTCTTCTCTCACGGTTTTCTTTCTTTCTTTTCTTGGTTCTGTCTCTCTCCCTCAGCCGATCCCTCTTTCTCTCTTTCAATTCATTTCTTTTATTTTCATTTAACCCTAGGCCCACTAATGGCCTCTTATTTGCACCCCCCCCCTCAATTACTTCCACCACTCCTAATCACTTAAACACCTCCTAAATATAATAAAACTCCAAATTAATTAATTCTAATATTTTTCCCACAACTTAATTCCCTTTAATTAATTAAATAATTAGCCAATTATTTTTGGGGCGTTACAACTCTCCCCCACTTAGAATATTTTCGTCCTCGAAAATTTTAGCTAGTAGGACATGGTTATGCTCTTACCAGTTCATACCCAAGATTACAATTAACCCACCCAACGGCAAACAACAAAATTCACAACGAGGTCTCTGTCGAAGGTCGACAAGGGGCACAGAGGAACACACCAGGCAACACATTACAGTCATAACAGTTAATACAGTACTAAAACGTTCGCAGCATACGACAATAACAAAACGACAAGTAGCATCGATATTAACAGTAGATTCTAGCGGAGTACCCTTAACGAGACACGTACCTCTAATGCTACCATCATTCCTCCGTAGACTCAGCACCTGCCAAAGCAAACACCCTCCCACTGGACTTCTCCTTCTTCGGTTTTGGACACCTAGAACTAATGTGTCCCACCTCTTCACAGTTGAAACAGACCACATCCTTACGATCACAATCAGTTGCTATGTGACCCTCTTTACCGCATCGGAAACACCTTTTCACCTCGGGCTTGCACTCAAAACTCTTATGTCCGGGCTTCCCACACTTGTAGCACACAACATTCGCAGGGGCATCTCCCCCACTTGGCTTCTTGCCTGAATCACCAGCCTTCCACTTGCCCTTACCCCCAGAAACATCACAGGGCTTCTCATGATACTGCGAACCTGTCTTCTCCTTCACAATCTTGTAGGAAGCGTTACTATCCTCTTCAAAGATCCTACAGCTATCCACCAGATCAGCAAACACCCGAATCTTCTGGTAACCAATCGCCTTCTTGATGTCATGCCTCAGACCATTCTCAAACTTGATGCATTTCGAAAACTCAGCTGTAGCCTCACTATAGTGCGGATAAAATTTTGCCAATTCCACAAACTTCGCCGCATATGCAGTCACAGACATACCACCCTGCTTCAGTTCCAGGAACTCTATCTCTTTCTTTCCTCGGACATCTTCAGGAAAATATTTTCTCAGAAATTCTCTGCTGAATACCTCCCAGGTAATCTCCTCTTGCACAGCCTCCAACCTCTGCCTAGTAGCCAACCCCCAGTCGTCGGCCTCCTCAGCCAACATGTGAGTACCAAAACGGACCTTCTGCTCAACAGTGCAGTCCATCACCCTGAAAATCCTCTCGATCTCCTTCAACCAAGCCATAGCACCATCTGGATCATATTTGCCCTTAAATGTGGGCGGATTCTCTCTCTGGAAAGTAGTCAGACTCCGAAAACCAGCGTTCTCCCCAGCATTCTGCTGACCCTGCACAGCCTGAGCCATAGCTTGCAACGCAGCAGCAAGAGTAGCATCGTTTCTCCCAGCCATTTCAAATTATCACTGCAGCACAACCAAAAATTCAGAACTAATCTATTATCATAAGACACTATGACAGGACAACATTGGCCGGACAGACCGAACTGCTCTGATACCACTAATGTAACACCCCTTTCTACCCATTTATTTTAGTAACATCAGAGTGCGGAATTTTTTTAAAAAAAAAAAACTAAGCATGCAAGGGGCGTCACATTCGACATTTCGCAAATCCAAAAGTTCAAAATCGCCTTTTAACAGAAGGGTAATACGTAGCACTTTATAAGTTCAATCATCACGTAGCAGAAATAAAACAACCTCTCAAAATGTCATCTCAAACCTCTCCAATAAAACGGTTTCAAGGAACATCAAATAGTAAAGGCAACAGTCATAATAAGACAACTAAAAATTAACGTTCGTTTCCCCCCAGGTGCTACGTATCAGAGCAAACGACACGACTCGATAGAGGAAGGAAGAAAAGTCCTTCGCACGCGTCTACCTGCACGTTACCCACGTAGAGGTAACATTCAAACAGAAAAGGGTGAGTCTTCTAACAGCATAAAGGCATATATAATAGTCAATATATTAGAGGACAATATCTATAACTACCATAGCACACTTAACGTCGCATTTCAACCATCCCAGAACAACATCGGCAAACAACACCAAAAGCACATCAACAAGCAACTACGTCGTCTTTATGCATATGTATGAAAATGCAACCCACGTCGCCGGGTATATGCATGAGGATCCATCACCAAAATAAGCCTTGAGGGCACAATCGTCGCTTTGAGCATAGCTCCGGCCGCAGCCCACATCGTCGCAATAAATGCAGCATGACATGTATGGGACACTATGCATCACTCACCAAATCAATCAACAGCATCAACAAGTCATATATCATGACACAACTTCAACAACGTCGCTTTTGGCCATAATCGACCCAACAATATAATTATCATCACTTTGGTCATAAAGACCCACATATCAACTTCGCATCATCATTTAGTCAGCACACAACACACTCACATCAATTTCGCATCATCATTTAATCAGCACACAACACACTCACATCAACTTTACATCATCATTTAATCGACACACAACACGTTCACATCACATCCACATCATCACCATAGGTAACTTGGCACAATTGACACGTCGTTATATTTATCATTAGTCATATACATTGGACATCGCAACATAAGGACGGCAGAAATTATTGTAACTACAACCACTTGGAGATAGGGAAAACAACACTTTAAACTATGACGAAACAGCACCTTTACATTCAAGAAACAAAATATGTCCCATAATTTTTGGACAAACGAAAGGTTTCCGGTTTTAAAAATACAGAACCTATGTCCAGAATGCTCCCCGATTATTAACCTAACTTGTGGAGCCTATAACTAGAGCTACACAAATCCAAATCGAACGAAATCGGCACCAAAACGACCGGCGTGAAATCTATTTTCACGAACAATTAAACACGAAATTTTTGGACTGGCCGAACAGTCCCAGTTTCACGAAAACCGAAACAGTGTTACGCACTACATCTCAGCATTTTACAAACACAACAATACACGCCAAATCAATCAATTAGACATCCTCAATCATCAAACGAATTTAACAACCAACGACTTTAACAACACATTCAAACATCCTATTTCATTCAAACATAATAACAAATACCTCCTAGGCATCATAGAACTACCCTCCTACATACTAACCATTATATAAACCCTTATAATGCGAGACTCCCCTTACCTTAGCAACTTGGAGAAGATGAAGACCCCCTTCACGAAGCACCACGTACACACAGCAGCAGCTCTACTCTTACTCGCGATCCCTTCCTTCTCCTTCTTCTCTCTCACGGTTGGGCCCTCTCTTTCTTTTCCTCCACCTTGCGATTTCTTCTCTTCTCTTCTCCTCTCCCTTTCTCACGCTCCCTCTCGTCTTTCTTTTCTTCTTTCTTCTCTCACGGTTTTCTTTCTTTCTTTTCTTGGTTCTGTCTCTCTCCCTCAGCCGATCCCTCTTTCTCTCTTTCAATTCATTTCTTTTATTTTCATTTAACCCTAGGCCCACTAATGGCCTCTTATTTGCACCCCCCCTCAATTACTTCCACCACTCCTAATCACTTAAACACCTCCTAAATATAATAAAACTCCAAATTAATTAATTCTAATATTTTTTCCACAACTTAATTCCCTTTAATTAATTAAATAATTAGCCAATTATTTTTGGGGCGTTACATCACCCACACTCAATATAATATATATATATATATATATATATATATATATATATATATATATATATATACACACTTTCACATGAACATTTAGTTCATTTACATTAGACCGTTAATCGAACCTAATACCCGCATTGGGCCATTTCCCATAGTCGATATAATATATATATCGTGAATCGTAGACCGGTTTAGACGAATAAATAATAATCATCCCGCGTCAGTTATACCATACCACGTAGGACTCATAGTCCGCTTTATTATTAATAAAACATATCCGCACACGTGTACTATTATTCGGTTTTTCGAAACAATTTCAACTTCAAAAGTATTTTATAAAACCCTTTTGAAACATACCCAAAATCATGGCATTATAAGCCTAATATCATTATAGAAGGGTTAGGAAAGGATTAGAAGAGGATTGGGATCGATCGGGATCGTTTCGGGCAAGTTTGGAAAATTTGGACAGAACACGGCGCACGGTCCATGCTCCCATACGCACGGGTCGTGCGCCCTGTAACGCATTTTTGAGGAATGGAAACCGAATGGGACGCACGGTTCGTGCGCCAGGGGCGCACGGATCGTGCGCATTTGACAGCATTCCGTTTTCACTCCGTTTTAAGTTTTCCTTTATTCCGATCAATTCCGATCACTTTCGGTACCTGTTCCAGTCCAGTCCCAACACAAAAACAGTACGAACAAATCCAATAATATTCATCAATCAATCAAACATATCAATCCATAACACTCAGACATCAATTTCCTCAAAATCCGTTAATCATCGATCTAACGGTTTTTCGACCAAAACGATATTTTACACGCAATTCAAGTCGAAACAATCACATCAAACGAACAGTCGAATCAATTAACATAAAATTCGTTTCAATCAATCAATTCAAAACATAAATCCTAAACGTGAGTAAAACTCACCTATCGTGATGAAAATCACGAAGCACCGAGACTTTCCGCGAGAACGCTTTTCTGACATAACCACACGAACGCTCCCCGAATCAACTCCACGTTCCGGCGACATCCGAATCCGCTCCTAAAGCTTTCCACTCGATCACGAGACCTCTTTTTGACCAAAATACCGAATTCCTCGAAATCCTCCATGAACACTATTCATCATCCCTAACCTCCAAAAGCTACTATTCACAAAAACCCCCCAAATTGGATTTTACAAACCCTAACTCACTCAAGCTTGAATTCTTCACTCTTAGATGACAATCCAACCTCTCTATGGTATTTTCCTAGGCTTCCAGGACAGTAGGTGAAACAAGAAACCCAACATCTCTCATTTTCTTCACAATTTCGAAAATGGAGGATTTGAGGATAGTGAATGGATGATGATGATTTTGGTGTCAAAATGAAGAGGAAGTAATGCTGAACGTTTTTCGTGTTGGATTTGAGGATAGTGAATGGATGTTGATGATTTTGATGAACCGAAGCATCCCCTTTTTCCTCTTCTTCTTCTACACCCATTCTTTCTTTTTCTCTTCTTTCTCTCTTTTCTCTTAACTATCTCTCGCTTCCTCTTTCTTTCTTTTCTTTCTTTCTTTAATTAATTCTTTTTCTTCTCTTCACTCACTTACACACACATTCACGCATACATATATATTTATTAATATATACGTGGTAACGTGGTCCAATTACCATATTGATCTAAATCTCTTATTTCGATTCTAAAACTTCCTTGACCCGTATTATCCGGTTAACGATCCGATGACAACCAATAAATAATTTTAGCACTCAATAAATTTACCCGTCAAGTACTAAATTAGTTTAATTGGGTTAACACCCAAATAATTCTACTAATTATTTTGAGGGTGTTACAAAAGAGGGGATGTCCTTCAATAGGCCACCCCTGTTTGATGGGACTAACTATGACTATTGGAGTAGTCGAATGAAATGTCATGTGCAGGCTATAGATTTCACTCTGTGGAGAATTATTGTTGATGGACCACTGATTCCAATGAAAATCAAAACTCAAGCTACTGGCAAAGCAGAGGAAGTTCCTGTTGAAGATATCTACACCATTGACCTACGTGAGCTGAGAAAGTCCGAGTTAGACAAAATTTCTCAAAACGCCAGAGCAATGAACGTTCTTCACGTATCTCTATGTGAAGAAGAATATGGAAAAGTAAAAGGTTGTCAGACAGCAAAAGAGATTTGGGAGTACTTGGAAGCCACACACGGTACAAGCCAAATGAAAGCTATATGGGACAGTTCTGATACTGAAACTGATGAAGAAGAGGAGGTTGCAAATGTTACCTGTTTTATGGCAAATAACACATCTGAGGTAATCCTTGATAACCATAATCTTTATAATTCAATTGTACATGATGATTTACTTGATGATATGTATAGTAGTCAAGATTTGAGTGAGGCTTTTGAAGCTCTTTATTTTGAACATGAAACTCTTTTGTTAAAATCTAAGAAATTGGCAAAGAGTAACAAACGCATGCTCACTCAAATTGAGACTCTAGAAAATGAGGTAGTTAAGTTGAAGAATGAGCTACATGAAATAAAACCATTCAACCTTGAGTTTCTTGAGCTTAAACAAAATTTTGAAAAAGCCAAGGTTGAAAATGATATTTTGAAAGAAACTTTAAAAAGGTTTGAGGTTGGTGAAAATACCTTAACCAAGATACTGAACTCCCAACATGAATATGTTGATAGGAGAGGTATTGGGTATGAAGGTAGTTCCACCTCCTCTGTTTTGAAAAAGAAAATGACTTTTGTAGCTGCTACTTCAAGTTATACACCTACTGTTTTCTCTTGCACTTATTGTCAAAAAGGGAACCATAGCTCACTTAGATGTCCTATTCGTAAATTGTGTGAGCTTGGTACCCTTATACCTGCTTGTGAGAAACCAAGGTGGATTGTGAAAACAAACCCCTTGATGACTAACCCCAAAGGACCCAAAGAGAATTGGGTACCAAAATTTTCTACTTGATCTTAGTGCAGGTGTGCTACAAGGTATGGGAGTCAGATCGATACATTGATAGCAGAGACTCAAAGTTCATGACTGGA
This sequence comes from Astragalus membranaceus, assembly GCA_039519185.1. Lineage (NCBI taxonomy): Eukaryota > Viridiplantae > Streptophyta > Magnoliopsida > Fabales > Fabaceae > Astragalus > Astragalus membranaceus. Next base: position 16,510,730 of record CM076846.1, read on the forward strand.
GACGCAAAAAGATTCTTAATACTCAGAAAGAGCAGTCATGTGACTAGTAATATCAACAATAGAGGAAGAATCACCGGTGAAGGTTAGATTGGTAAAGTTCTATTCACCTTAAGAATAATTTATCACTTTTGTGAAGTAATTGTTTGTATGCATCAAAGCTTTTTCTCAAGTGCTATTATACTAGATCTTTGATGCAACATATTTTTAATGTTAAAAATGATACCTATATTGTTGAACCAAGTATGACATATTATCTTGGGTATGCTATTTTCTCTAAATATCTTTTTTAAACTGTGATGGTCCACCCTCTTTTGGCTAAGCTTTGCATTCTAAAATTAACAAATGAGTATATATAGAGAACCAAAAACAACTGATGAAAAAACAAAGAGTCTAAAAAATCCAAAACAATTGATGGGAAGTAAAGAGAGAAAACAGATTACATTGTGATGTCAAATCTACTAAACTACCAACCACATGGCAGTCAATCTATTTACTGTAACAATAGAGGTTTCTGACAAATGCATTAGATGGCTTATCCAAAATGAAACAAAAGACATGAATTATAATTAGAATAAAGTTAACATACAAACATAGTTAGATAACAAAGAAATTAATTTCATTGATTAATTGCGAAGATTACAAAAGCATTGCCCATCAACCATGTCCAAATCCAACTACAATGAAAACCAAAGCTTCTTAATTGGAATGGTGAACGCTAACCAAAACAGCTCATAAGAGATAAATCCAAAATGGCCCAATTACATAGAAAAAAAGGAACATCCAATCCCTAAAAGGCATAATCAAAAGAGCCTAGTTACACACAAAATAGCGAGTACAACTTTTCTGCTAAATAGAATGCTTGACAGGCCTAAAGGACCTTCACAAAGACATGCTTCTTATTTCTCTTGGCAACTCCAAGCTGCAAATTATCCCCTTCGGTAAGCCCATTCAACCCACGAAAAATAGCCCAACCATCAGTCACAGCACAATAAGCACGCCTAGAACTGCTCCATTCAAGCTTGCATTCCCACTTCCTCCTCGAAAATTCACCAAGACAATGGAGGCACATCCTAAAGAAAAAGCGATTTGACAAAAGCCAACATGAAGGAACTGCAAAGTAAAAAAGGAAAAAAAATTATCAGTCTTTTAACAAAGGGAAAAACAAAACAAAACATAGGAGAGCAACTAAAAATGAGAAGGGAAAACTGAAGATCACACACACACACACCAGAACAGACAAATTAACCTCGTTAGCAGACACCGTCTTAACACACCTATGGTGAAAATGAACAGCAGGAATGATGTGGATATTGAACTTGAATAACTTAAGCTAAAATCAAAACAATAAAAAAGGTAGTTTGAAAGTTAAGTTAAGAAAATCATTGTAAAAAAAAAATAGAACATGATCATATAATGGGATTATATAAAATGTAATAAGCAAAAGGTATGTGTTGAACCAAGGGCAAACACTCTTTGTTTTGTATGATAACAAATTACACCTTATCTACTAATGGTTCAAGTTGAATTAAGTACAGGACATAAAGCAAAGAGCGGGAAGATTAAAATGGAGCAGCTTGGAGAAGAAGCCACCTCAGCAGTTCAAGACCTATTTGTTTATCCGCTTTCTTTAGGACACTGTGTAAGGTCCTATCACTGAAGGTCTATGACTTTTAGTAGCTGAGAGATGAGTTTTTCAAAACATGCATGATGCATCAAAATTAGGGTTTTGAAATATATTTTTGCATGCATGCATAAGGTGGCACCTAAACCTAAAAACGATTTTGTGGAAATCAAAAATCAATTTCTATTTTGTTCCAATGGCTATGAAATCGATTTATACAATTTATATAGGCTATGAAATCGATTTTAGGCTCACCTATAGGCCAATAATCGATTTCCTTGCCCTATGTTTGAAGTATGTAATCGATTCATGCATATACATAAGCCAAAGGTAAGAATCGATTTCCTTCTATTTCAAAAGACTATGAAATCGATTTTCAAGCAATCCTATAGGCTATGAATCGATTCCTCCTCATTTTAAACAAAGTAAGAATCGATTCCTACCCTATTCAGGATGTCCTGAAAATCGATTCCCACCTATTTCCAAAGAAACAAACAATCGATTCCTATGTTCTCCATATGTAAAGAATCGATTCCTCTCTTTTTTAACTAGCCATATAATCGATTCTTATATCTTCTAAAATGATAAGAATCGATTCATCTATATTTTAACTTCAATCAACAATCGATTCATCTTTGCAATAAATATTTTTTTCAGATCTACGCTTTCCTAAAGCCTATAAATAGGCAGGTGTGAAACACTTTTCTTTCGACTCATCCACACCACAAATCACAACATCTTCTCTACTTCTCACATACATTTTCTAGATCTGAGAAAGAGAAAAATAGAGCTATCACTTTCATATCATTTTTTTATAGATCTAGTCACTCATCTCTCTCAGCTATTATACTGTCATATTATCTGAGGTGATTAGATCATAGCTTCTTTATTGTAATCTACTATTGTGGGGTCACTTTGAAATCCTGGGAAATTTTCTTGGGTCTCTCAATCAGGAGATTGAGTTGGTTCGAAATCCTGGGAAGTTTTCTTGGGTCTCTCAATCAGGAGATTGAGTTGGTTTGAAATCCTGGGAGGTGATCTTGGGTCGTTCAATTGGGGAAGATTGAAGTGGTATTGAAATCCTGGGAGCTGCTCTTGGGTCGCTCAATCAGGAGATTGAAGCGGTTGCGAAATCCTTAGCTGTGTGATCGGGTTCTCAATTAGGGTTAATTGAGATTAGCTATAGGGAAGTTACTTGCTTGTAAACATTGAAGAGGTTCTTCTCATATAGTGGTTGTTATCAAGTCCAAAGGTTGCAAAGCCGGAGGCCGAGGACGTAGGGCTTTTATCCCGAACCTCGTAAAATTCCTGGTGTATCTCTATCCCTCTCTCTTTACTTTATTTACTGTTTATACCTGGTTATAATTATACTATCACTGCACCGATCTATTTATTGTTACGCTGCTTATATCTGTCTATCCCGAACTCTGATAATAGCGTAACAGTACACTTTGCATGATCTGCCTGCTTACATACATCATATAAGTTTAAATCTCAGATTCCGCATTTGATTTAAACAAACATTGCAAAAGTTCTTTAAAAACTGAAAAAGGATTAAAGTTTTGCACATAACCTTATTCACCCCCCTCTAAGGTTATCAGATAGTCTAACAGTATGTTCCATAGATATGATGTTCTCGGAAAGGCATTGTTTATGTGTGAAAGCAACATTAGTCAGCTGCAGTAGAAGGACCATAAATCTGTATATACAAAAACCCAAGGTCCTTCTTTTAGTGCTAATGTAAATTAAAGGGTAAAAACAATATAAAAAATATTGTCTAATAAATATAACTAATTCATAAAACAAATTAAAGAGTTGGAACATAATCCACATGACCAAATACATTAAAACCATACACATAATCTATTGGAATCTATACGGGTTATTCAAAGGCACATTACTACGAAAAACATGTAGATATTACAAAACCTCAATTGAACATCTTCTTGCAGCCACATTTGTATAGGAGTGCCTTTACATTCTATAATGCAGCCACCTAGCATCAAGAAAGAATCACTTAAATAATAAAGTAAAAGAAGATTACTACATCTCTATATTTACATCTTGTGTACTCTGCTCAAACAATATACTATTCACATGATTATATAGTTTACCAAGCTGGTGATAACCCTTAGTTTGGTACATTATCACATTAAAACTTTGAATCAAAGAATAAACATATTCTATCTTATTGGTGTAAGGGTCACAAACAAAAGCAATTTCCACTTTATCCAAGACTATGTTAACAATCTGATGTGGCAATCTATAAACACTAAAGGAATATACCATCAACTCTCTTGCAAATATATGGGACAATTAAGATAATGTAACCTTTGTTGAGAAAAGAAAAAAGTGAAGCTATTTCCTTCAGGTGCAGTGACACTGACACAACTCCAAACAAAATAAGCATCAGATCTCCTACCCTCATAACCTATTCTCAATTTTGAAAATAACACGATCACTACAAATACAATCAATCAATAGAAATCATATTAGGGTGAATAGTAAGACGCGGTAAGCCAAAACCATTTGACTTACAGCAAAGATGACAATAATATTAACAATATTCTTCAACCCTCCAAAGCAAAACAATAAAAAAGATGATCTGGAAACAAAAAAATCAGATGACTTTGCTTTTTAATCATTCATCAAAAATATATAACAAAGAGTAAATTAAAAGGGGAAAAAATGGCACCATCCTATTAAATTAATCAACCAAATCCTAACTGAAAAATATATGACAACCAAAAGCACACATGCAATTAACTTTTTATAGTTTATAATTTAAACATTTGCAACTTCGACAAAACTATTGATTCAAAAATAGAATGAGGTTTCAATTTACTTTTAGGTTCAAACTGATATTCATAACCTGTCTGGGAGAGGGAATCAAAATGGTAATTTGGAGAATGACTTTCCTTGAAGGTATGGCAAAACTTGCTGCTCTAGCATTAGAAGCAGCACCTTAAGTATTAGCACCATTGGTTTTAGGTGCAACAATGGAAGTTGAGTCACCCTGAACCTGAAAACTCATTGTACAAAGTAAGCCACTTGGAGATGAATCATTTAAAGAAAGAAATGCATAGAAGAACAATGTGGACATGCACTTTCATGAACATCAATACCTCTATTCAGCAATTCAACAATGCTACAAAACCAATTACATTAGAAAACAATTTATTTGTTGATGTAAAAACCAGAAAACTAAGTATTAGAATAATGGGACTTGCTGATTAAGTAAATGAAGAAGTCATCATAATGATACATGTATTTTCTAGTAGAATTAGAACTATTTTTAACCATCATCTTCACCATATACAAATATACTCACCATTCAGTTAAAAAGATTGAGAAAACAAAGAGATGCATTTACCTGGGCAAGGAAGTCAACTCTCTAGAGTTATTTAAAAATAAAATCCTATGAGTAAAACACATTGTAAATATAGTTAAAATAGCAATGAAGGAGATGCATGGAACAAACTACACATTATTTATACAGGTTTTTTCATATTTAGCATCTGTGACACAATATTTATCCTAACATTAAAGAGTTTTTAAGAAACTTATGGAAAGAAGTAAATAGATGTTATCATAAAGTGCTAATCCTTTGATCTTTGGCAAGCCAACCAATATAAGACATCAACAAATTATAGCTACTCCAAAGTCCAAACAACCCATAAGAGAGAATGCGATTTTTTTCCTCCTACAGAGATACAAAACCGTATGTCATGATCAAGATAGAAATATGTTCAAGTCCTTTTGCGGGATATTGTTTTTAATGTGATCAAGATAGAGATGATTAATCACCAACTTCCTCTTTCCCCATAAAACATATTTGCATTTCAATCACCAAAATTCTGGCATTAACATAAAGTTGGCAGTAATAAGCAATCAAAGTAGAGCAAACAATGTCTTTTTTTGTTCAGATGAGCAAACCATGTCTGATCCCATAATGTTCACATAAGCTTACCTTTCGTTATTTAACATATAGAAGTTTTGCTTTGACAAAATATAACGAAGAAAAAAGCTGTCAAATTTCTTCTTTCTTCAAAGAGGCTGAGAAATCAATGCATGATAGAAAGGGATAATGATGCACCAGAATACAAATTTGCAATATATGAGACTAATCAGACTTCTGCTTCTTCAAGTTATAATACTAACTTGGTAATATAGCCAACAAAAGAGAGTGAGAGAGTGAGAGATAGATAGAAGGTTTGCAGTTTTTCTTCAATAACAAATCCAGAAGTTGAGAGAATCAACCACAAACCCCCCAAATCTTCTCCAAACCAAGTTTAGGCATTTCCTCAAACATGTAAGTAAAATCTAAAATAAGATAGTAAAATATTAGTTAAAGAAGATTTTGGGCATCAATTCATCAACCATACTATCCTCTAAACTCAACAGAACAAACAATTTACATGAAGAAATTATTTCAATGTGAAGCTTAGCATTAGGAATCAGCAAATATGCTTATTTTTTAAAATGTAAGAAGAAAAATAGATATGGACTTATTTCCTAACCGTAGAGACATATACAATTTTAACTTGCTGAAAAATAATTTTCATTGCAGGATATGATACCAATTTGAGCTTCTTCTATTTACAAATTACAAATACATGCCAAGAAACAAATGAATAAATAATTGGGTGCTTACTCTGACTTCAGTGTGGTTTGGGAAGTTACTGTGACTTCAGTTTTCAATCAGCCTACAAATAGATCAAAACAACTTAGTGGTATTTGTGAAAAAGAGATACAAAATATAAGAAACTTTAAATTATGAACTCAAGGTAATACCAAAGTAATGGATTGAATGGTTTGCAAGCGCTTCCTCCCAAAGAAGCATGGTCCACCATGAAGCTATTGTTATCATCAAAAGAATCATTAGATCTGAAACCCCAAGTAAGCATGAGTTGTTGAACACCCTCCGAAGCCACTTTATGCAGGAAAATGACAACGCCATATATAATTTATGCAGGATTCTATTGTATATTAGCTTAAAAATAATAAAGACAAAATAGTATTTAATGAAGACAATCAAACACACAAAAATAAAAAAAAAACAGTGAATATCACCAATTAGGTAAGAAGATGAACAATTCAACACATGTAAGGAAGATGCATCTGAGGAAATCTCTTACCCTCAAATTTATATACCCCAAATTGAAACCATCCTCCTCAATCGTTCTGTTTCTTCATTTTATGCATTTCTCTCAATCTAGCTTTATAATGCTTACTAATTTGAGGATCAACATTATCCCCACCCTACAGCAAAAAAGTAGCAGAAAAGAAAAGATAAGTTTGACCTAGTCATTGTCTTCACGGTCTTCAGCAGCTGTGGCATCTTCATCTGTATCCCATGGAATGAAGGTTGTCTTCTCTCCTTGTCTCTCTCCCTCTCTCTCTCTCTCTCGCTTTTGTCTCTCTGAACGCTTGCGCAGCTTCCGTCTCTTCTCGTGCCTGTATAGAAAAAATTCACTTCTGAAGGTAAGTGTGGGCTTTTGACATTGAGACCAATAAAAGCAAAGGCAAAGTGTGTGAAATCCCTAAAACTCTTGTCGGCACCTCTTCACCACCACCATGGCAGAGGTGTGTGCACTGAAATGAGTCGCGGCGCTCCACGCCGCAATGAGAAGGGCGCAGCTGCTGAAGCAAGAATGTGAAGAGATGAGAGTGAAGGAGAGCCTCAAAACCAAACATTTGCACACACACGGAGATATCAAGACAAACTCATAACTGTGAAATTGATAAACTAAAAAAAACAAAAGAAAGTGGAGAAGTTGAATCAAACCTCTCAATTCTTTGTGATTAATTTCTTTGCGCATACTCCCATGCCGTAGTGAAGTGGTGGAGCATCATGCATTATAGTCTCAAATATTAAATCCATCTATCTTCTTCCTGTCATATAAAGACAAAACAAATCTATCATAGTCACATTTGCAAACTTATTCCAAAAATTAGAGAAATACATCCTAAAGCTACTCAATCATGTTGATATAATTATATACATTCATCTATAGTCACATTTGATTTCTTTCCTAATTATTTTATGTTTCCCTTCTTATCTATCATATATAAGAAGTGTCTATGAATACAAATGGATCTATGAATTCTCTTCATTTTTACCCCTACAACAAACTGATGAACAAACACAAAATCAAAGTAAAAAGCATCATACTAAAGAGTTTTGTGTATTTCTTACAATTAAACTCTTATAAAGAGTTTTGTGTATTTGGTCATGATTGATCACAACTACCTTACGATTTTGCTTCGAACCGGCCAGTCACATCGCATCTCAAACACCTCTCTCTTTGAACTTGTTTCCTCTAAGTCAAATGATAAACTGATAAAAATAGCAGTTCTTCTAATGTAAATGGTTCTTCTTCTTCTTGACATTTAATCAAACACCTCATGTCTACCATAGTTGATGCTGAATTGTCTGACTAACTAACAAAGAAAAAAGTGCATACAATAGCAAAAATGCAGATTAAAAGAAGATGATAAAGACATAAAGACAACTACGAAAAACTTAACAATGTGGCATTTACCAGATATTAGTGTAGTTTTAGCTTCAATTGGACATGTTGGACAAATCTGAAAAAATGGAGATTAACAAACTATGTCACCAATAGTTAACTTAAAGAAAATGATAGAAATGTGAGATGGTGAGAAAAAAGCAGTTCAATAGCAGATTGAAGAATGAAATGAACCTGATTTGCACTGAAGGAAAGAACGGTGACTTGTCGACGGTGTCCGCAGAGTCGTCATCGAAGTCGAAAGGAGGAACCACAACTCTTAAAAAACCAGAAATCCATGAAAAAAGTAGATATGATTCTTCCCATGCATGAAAACAACCCAGAACCCAAGCATGAAATTAAACACAAAAAACCTAAAACCAAAAAGGAAAGGTAAAGGAAATTGTAGTTACTCACCCACACCCACAAATGCTTGGAGCCGAAGCTTTGGCCGTTGCTCCGTCAAAATCCCTCTCCCTCTCGCTTCCCTAATTTCCTCTCCAGTCGCCTCTCGCACCTCTCTCCATTTCTCTCTCTCTCTGATTGTTCTCTTTCTCTCTCTCTGATCGCTATCTCTTTCTCTCCCCCGCAACTCTTTTTCTCTCTAACCCTCAACATCAATCTTATCTTTGCAGTTGTTCTGATCTCCTTCTTTCTCTCTCCTGCAATCCCTCTTTGTGTCAGGCATGATGAAACGTGTCGCTGGTGCTTCAGAAATTGAAGGGTACGCGGTTAACATGCACTGAAAAGAGAAGGAAGAAGGAGTTGATAGAGATGATTAATCACCTCATCATCGGAAGCATGGAGAAGCTGAAACGATAAGCTAGCAAATCACGAAGAGCATTGCAAAGATCCGCAGAGGGATTTCATGACCAAAAATATACCTGGTTCCCTTCAACAGTTGTCACTTCAACAGTTCCCAAACACGTTGCCGCCGCAACAACCACCGTAGCTTCCCCAATTCACTGTCAGCACCGCACCCCCTTTCATCGCCACCGCGTGGCGTCGTCGAAAACGGCGTGAGCTCCCTCCATCGCGTCGTCCTTCAACCACCGTCGCGCGCTCTCTCTCTCTCTTCGGGTATGAGAGAAACGGCGCTGAGGAAAGTAGAACCTGAAAACAAAAAAAAACGTGTGAGAAGAGAAAAGAGTGTAGAGAAGAGAAGAGTGAACTGTGAGAGAAGGGAGTGCAGAGAATCGGGAAGATTACAGAAGAGGGAAGAGAAAGATGGAAGACGTGTTGCGCATGCAAGAAAAGAAAGGGGACGGGCAAGACACGTGGTGGACACATGGCGGCCATCAATTGGCTGGAGAATTGGAGGGAAAGAGGGGGGTGAGGCTGGAAGGGTGACGTGGAGAGTACCATCGGATGTATATATAGAGATCACCTATAACTACTCACTTCCACCTTATTTTATTCTAGTTTTTTATATTTTCTTTTTTAATAATTAAACAAATTATAAAAACTTTTCCACGAACTATAAATACTTACCAAACGTATTCGTTGGAATAGCATTTCAACAATCTTATTCCATGAAATAGCATTTCCAAGATAAGTAATTTTATTCTGGAAAACTAACACACCCTTATAATTAGTGATCGTAGTCATTTTAAATACTTACCAAACGTATTCGTTGGATAGCATTTCAACAATCTTATTCCCTGAAATTGCATTTCCAAGATAAGTAATTTTATTCTGGAAAACAAACACGCCCTCTATGATAAAGGGGAGTACGGCTGGAAATGAGTCGAGCTGAGTCGAACTTAGTTCAGCTCGACTCGACTCGATAAGAGTGGGCTCAGCTCGTAGCTCGATAAGAGTGGGCTCGAGACGTTAAACAAGCGCTTCGCAGGAGGTAACCTGTGTTTTATTTTCTCTAATTTTTGTTTTGTTTTGTTTTGTTTTTTAGGAATAAGCTCCAACTGCAAGCTCTCTCAGGGAAGTCACTATCTCTCTCTCTCTCTCTCTCTCTCTATTAATGCACATACCCACCGTACATGTTGATAGCATTTTTTCTGGCTTATTTTAGCGACTTATGCTTCAAGTTGAAAAAAAATAGAGATTTTGCCTTTAGGGAATCCCATAATCAATTTACTTGACAGACTTTTGCTTAATTGTAACTGTGAGGATGCCCTTAGGAAGCTGATAATTAGCATTTGTCCATCTTCAGTACTTTTTGTGAACTAGCTTCTAAATGTGAGATCTGAGCCTTCATAAGGGGATTGATACTAAATCATAAACTTTTACCCCTTTTCTTTCTATGAGTGTGTTTCCTAGTTTGCTACATTCTAGAATTTGTCTTTTGACCATTTCAAGGCGAAAATTGATTTGCATCGTGTAAAAAGATTTGGGGAATTTAGGTATTTTTCTGGTCTCAGAGTTGTTTGTTGAAATTATCCATTAATTAGTTGCCCCCTTTGAGCCTATTTGTTATATATTTTTTCCTTGGTACCTAGATATAATTTTTACTTTTTTCTATGGTAACCATTTGAAATTAAATTTGGAGCAACTATTGAAAATTACAATTTTGTCCTGTATGTTAGTTGTCTATCTTGTCAAGACTGAAAAAAATAGGTGTGACTTATGTGCTTACCTTTTTCTCCTAAGAAAAGTGAAAAAAAATTGAAAAAAATAATAAGCAAGAAGGAGGAAAAGGCAAATCAAAAAGTGTCTACTCAAAAGAAAAGGCACATCAAAAGAATGAAAGAGCCAAAGGGCATATAAAAAAAGAGTCTACTCAAGAGCAAAAAGCAAATCAAAAAGAGTCGACTCAATAGAAAAAGAAAAGTGAAGAAGGAAGTGAAATTAATTTGGAGTTTGGACAAAATTTGTAAAATAGATAGGAGCTCCATGGTTTCAAAGGTTACTATGTGCTTGTTGTTTTTAACCCTTTGATTATCCCTTTTTTCTTATATCCTACCCTGCATGAATTCACTCCGGCCCCATTACAACCTGATCGTACCTGATCAATACGATGGGTTGCTGCTGTTTGATGATGTTGCTCGGTCGCTGGGATGGAGGACCGAGTGGTAGGCTGCGCGCGGGTGGTACCTGCAAAGGCACTCCAACGCTCAAGTCAGAGGTGCTATCAACGGGCAGGGTCACAAGGTGAGTAAAACGTACCTGATTATGGAGCTCTGCCATGTATTTATCGTGATAGGGGCGCCCTGGCCGTTGGCGCGTCTTGCGGAGCACGCCTTGCGTGGGCCGAGTTGGGCCAGCCTTGGTCGAATGGGCCGCTGGCCCATGTTGCACCCGGTTGCTGTGCGCAGCACCCCCTTGCTGCAGGTTGCGCTGGACTGTCTCGTTGGGCCTATTGGGCCACTCCAGAACAGTTGCCCCCCAAGCCTAGGTCGCTTAAGAGCGGGCTGAGGCTTGAATCGTTGCCCCCCTGCATTCGAGTTGTGGAAGGGTGACTGACGGTCGCTGCCGCCTATTAATCGTTGAGTTTGGCGTCGGTCGCTGCCGACCTCTGTTGTTTGAGATGATGTGACGTTTTGGACGATGGGAAGGTGGTCGCTGCCACCCGTGTGGTCGCACGGGACCGGCCGGTGTTCTGGGGTCGATGCCCCTCGTTAGGTCGCGCGGGACCGGTGTGGCAGAGGTCGCTCTGGATTCTGCTTTAGCGGGTGTGAAATCGGTCATGCAAGAGAAGGATAGGCTCGCTGGCAGGAAAAGCTTCTTGTCCAGGTCGGCTCGCTTAAGACCGACCTGGGGCTTGAATTGTTTTAACCGGTCGGGTCTCGGCCCTGTCCCTTGGGCAGTTTACCAAGTATCGACTCAGATCGAACTCGCCCTTGGGGGTGCGACTATTCTTAGGTCGCTTCGATTGTGCTTAAGTTCGCTTAAGAGTTTTGACTGGTCGCCTGGGGCTCTCGACCTGCAGGGAGCAGCCTAGCACGGCCTATTTGAGGAATGTGGTCGCTGCCCCTCATGTTGGAATGTGGTCGGTCGTTTATTGGCCATATTCGTTGGGGCCGTTTAACTCCTCGCATTATTGATCACACTCGGGCCATTCGATGGCTCTCGATTGGGCCGTTCGACGGCACTCTTTTGGGCCGCTCGGCGGCACTCTTTTGGGCCGCTCGGCGGCTCTCGTTTGGGCCATTCGATGGCACTCGATTAGGCCGTTCGACGGCACTCTTTTGGGCCGCTCGGCGGCTCTCGTTTGGGCCATTCGATGGCACTCTTTGTTGACTCTTAACCTGGTCGCCGGAGAGTCTCACGGGATCGACCTGTAGGAAGCGACCAATCGCAGCCTATTCGAGGCTTGATTCGTTGCCCCCTGTGTAGCCTCGCGCGGACGACCTACAGGGGTGAAGCAGCGTAGCCTATTCGAGGCTTGATGCATCTTACCGGCCTGCGAACGGTCGGTGGATTGGGTGCCCGGTTTCGACCGTGGTGAACCCGTTGTGTACTTTTGATTCGAAAGTTTAATTTTAGTTCCTGTTCGATCGCTAACTAAAACACACACTTTCAAAAGGTCGAGCCTCGGTAAAAAGAGTGCTCGCCTGTCCTTTATTGATCGATCGAGTATCAGTACCAGTTTGTAGGGTCGTTTGAATTCATTCTTCAGCTCGCGGGCTGAACTCATCATCTTCCTTTAGAACATACTCCCTCAGCTCTCCCCTTTGAATCAGGTCCTCGATATCATCTTTGAGGGCCATACAATCGTTCGTATCGTGCCCCTTACTACAATGGTATTGGCAGTACTTCTTGGTCGGTCGATGCCTTTCTTTGAGCACGAGGGGGTCGGGTCGCTTCATGTTCAGGAATTCTCTGTTCTGTCGCTCAGAATAGATTTGCGCAATGGGAGTATTCAACTTCGTGCGCTGTTCATATTTCTTAGGTCGGTATTCTCGGTGGCTTTCTTGCTCGCTACCTGGCCTGTTGTGCTCCTCTTTGGGTCGCGCTCGGGCGCCCTTCCTAGCGGCCAATTTTTCTTCGTAAGCCATATGATCGTTGGCCCTTCGAAGAAACATTCCGAGGTCGCTATAGTGGTTCAACGTGAACTCTACTGCAAACCTGTGGTCCTCTCTTATACCACGTTTTAGATATTTCAACTTGTCTCTATCTGACAGGTCGCGGACCGCGTCGGCTTCAGTGTTGAATCGGTCGATGTACTCCCTCAGGGATTCATTCTCTCCTTGGACGATCGTGTCCAAGTGCTCTTCATATCTGTATTGGCAGCGGTTGGCTGTATAATTGGCTAGGAACATTGTCACGAGACCTTCCCAAGAAGAGATGGTGTTGGGACGTAGGGTTTCCCACCATTCTAACGCCCGACCTTCGAGCGACTGAGGAAAAAGTCTGCACTTCATTGTCCGACCTAGCTCTCTATAGCTGCAGTAGTTGTTGAAGTACATGAGATGTTTATCGGGATCCCCGCGGCCGTTAAACTTGTTCAGGTTCGGGGGCTTCCTGAGATCCCTTGGAATGCGATAGCGTCTGATTTCTCTGGTGAAGGGCCCTTGTCCGGTCGGAATGTAATTCTGCCCGCAGGGCTGCATGGCGGCAGTTTGGTCGACGGGCAGACCGTAAAGGCCGACCGGTTGGCCAAGGAATCCGTCGGCAATTGGAGGGGGTCCATGGGGGCCATGGTATTGTGGAGCATGCGACGACGATCGTCCTCTAGGCCGCTCTGAACAGTTTCTTCTTGATTGGCTGATGGCACGGGAGACATCTCTTATCTCCCCGTTGCGGTAGTCATTAAATTCCTCATACGAGTCCCACGACCTGCTTCTTGATCGGCGGGATCCTGAGGACTCGTCGGACGAGTATCTTGTTGGCGACCTGCTCGACTCTAGTCGGTAGCTCGAGTCAGCATAGTCGTAATCATAATCATAGTCGTTGGAAGGGGACCGACGACGTCGTCCGCCCCTATCTGGGGGCGACCTGTGCACCCTGCTCCTACGCGGAGGAGTTCGGCGTGACACACTTCTTCTACGTGAAATGCCTCCTCTAGGCATCGTCCTGTATCTAGGAGGCGGCCTAGGTTCTTGTATTTGATCGTTCCTGCGAGCCGCACGCGGGCGGGTCGAGGCTTCAGCCCGCTCATACTGGGAGATGAGCGCTTCTCGGTCGGCTATGAGCTGATTCTTGTTCTGCAGTATTTGGAGGAATGCCTGGGTCACATGCTCTGGGAGAGGCTCTGTGACTCCGGCATCGGCCAGCTCAGCCGGGATTTCTTGTTGCTGGACCGGCCGTTGAATTCGTCCCAACACCGGTCCTCGACCGCTCTGCACCGTAGGAGATTGGTGAGGGTCGCCTTGTGATTCGTGAATGGTCACGGGCACGCCCTCCGGGGTATGCTCGGGTTGGGCGTTCGATCCAGGTTGATTGAGCCTGGATGAAGTACGTTTCTGACGCGGCGGCATGGTTTGATGTGGAATAGCGCTCGGGCCTCCCACTGTGGTCGCCAATTGATCGTACCTGATCAATACGATGGGTTGCTGCTGTTTGATGATGTTGCTCGGTCGCTGGGATGGAGGACCGAGTGGTAGGCCGCACGCGGGTGGTACCTGCAAAGGCACTCCAACGCTCAAGTCAGAGGTGCTATCAACGGGCAAGGTCACAAGGTGAGTAAAACGTACCTGATTATGGAGCTCTGCCATGTATTTATCGTGATAGGGGCGCCCTGGCCGTTGGCGCGTCTTGCGGAGCACGCCTTGCGTGGGCCGAGTTGGGCCGGCCTTGGTCGAATGGGCCGCTGGCCCATGTTGCACCTGGTTGCTGTGCGCAGCACCCCCTTGCTGCAGGTTGCGCTGGACTGTCTCGTTGGGCCTATTGGGCCACTCCAGAACACAACCCATGAAACCCCTTCTTTTGCAAGCATGTGAACTATTTAGTGGAGATTTGGTCAAATTACAAGCTTATGGTAATGTGCATTTTGTGGAAACTTGAGTGTATATTTCCCTAGTCCCTAAACACGTAGAGAGATTGTGAGCGAGTGCCATTGTTCACAGAAATATATTCTTCAGGGACATGAGCCTCTAATTGGGCAACCTTGTGACACCTCATATGTACTATATTGTCTATTGTCTGTCATTGTTCTTCTGATTTTGGGTCTCTTATTTGGCTGTCTCTATTTATTTGAAAAATTTCTTGAGCCAGAAAATTTGTTTGAGGACAAAGCAAAGGTTAAGTGTGGGGGAGTTGATAAACTCTAATTTTGTACATTTTTAGAGTAATTATTATTAACTATATGAATCATCAACTTAATTTTCTCTATTTTTTCCAGATTGGTAGAAAAAGATGAAAAGAATGAAAGTCTAGTTTAATGCCACTCAAAATTCAAAATAATATATATTTATATATGTATGGGCTGAGAAATGAAAGAAGATATAAAAGCCAACTTCTGTTGGCTCTGCTTTAAGCCCAATAGTCAAAAGGCCCAATGCCTATGTTAAAGGAATGGAGATACTTACAATCCAGGCATGCATGATTGATTATTGAATAGAGGGTACTTGGATTTAAAAGAGGAAGGTTTTAGTTTTGGAGAGAATCAGAAGCCCGAGAATTGACATAGAGGAGGAATTAAAATTGGCTTGCCTAAAAAGTTAAAAACCCTAGACCTGACACATATTATAAAGGAGCCGTACACCACTGTCTTTACGGAAGAAGGGAGAAAGGCCGCACAACTGGACAACAACAAAAACAATGCAGGAAAGAAGAATTAGAGAAAGAAGGAAGCGTCGTGCGCACACACCGGCACAATAACAGTAGCACCGGCAAGGAGAAATGAGAGTATTTGGTACTGTTTTTGACATCATGAGATAGCTTTGGAGCAGAGAAGGAGGCTGAATACTCAAGATCAAAATTTCCTCCATCTTCCGGGTTATTTTTATCTTTGTAGTTCATGACTCTTAATTTTATTCCATTGTTCTTAGTCACTATGAATAGCTAAATCTTCTTCTAGGGTCTAGGTGGATCTTGCTTGATTAGAGACCTTTTTATGTATTAATTTACACTTTGAATTCCTAATTTTTATTCCAATTAATATTATCCTATTGCTTTATCACATAATTAGGATTGACAACCATTTGCATGTTTATAATCAATTAGTTGATCAGCGACTGTACTGCAATTAGTTGGTAGACCTATAAGATAATCGAGACTAAAATTAATGCATGACCAAACTTTAATTTAGTCTTCTAATCATTCAACCTTTTCGCTCTTGCATGACCAAACAAGGGTTAATTTAGGAAAAAGAATATTAATCGTGAATGACCAAACGGATTAATAGCTTTAGTAAAGAGATTGGTAATTGAATAAAATAAGGGAATTCAGGTAGAATTAGACATAGAGGAATCGAAGCTTGCAAGTGAAACCGTGACCCTAGCTTCTCTCCATTGAATTAAATCTTGCATTTTATTATTTTTCTTTATTTCTTTTTATTTGTTTTCGTACAACTCAATTATTCGTTAGTCTAAATAATAATAAATCTTGATTAGTTTAGTACTTGTTAATTAATCACTGTGAAGACGATAATCTTTTATACTACTTCTGCGATAGAGTACACTTGCTCTAAGTGTGTTTTTGACGCAACAGAACAACTGAGCATGGATTTTGGAAACCTGCGGGAAATGATAGAAATATAAAGAAAAGGGGCACCAACAATATTATTGGGTCAAAAAAGACTCTCGTTTTCTATACAGGTCGAGGTCCTGGTGTCAAGACCAATATCATGCTGTCACCTTTAGTGAAAACCAGGTTTGTTTTATTACTCCTTTTGAGATGAAGCTTTGTTTAACAGAATGTACGAACACTTTGCAATATTGCCATAACAAAATACACATCTTGTTTTTTTGCTAACAGAACTGTGAAGGGAACAAGTTGCTGACTTTTGTTGGGGATAAACACGTGAAAGGGAGAAGAAAAGGAAGTGGCGGCGCAAGGTGTCAGAGGAATGATTAGAGCAATATAATATGAATAGTAAAAGCTGCACTGAATTTCATAAAAGTAGGGTACAAGTTACATGCTACTGACGTCTGTATATATATACAATGAAACAGGCCCAGACCCATAATTTCGACTAGCCCATTCGACTGGCCCATTTCGACTAGGTTTCTAACTACACCTACTATTATTAGAAGCAATAGAATTACAAGGCATATCTCAATAACTTTGAAGCATTTTCTTCATTTGTCTTGGGTTATTATTTGTATGAATTATATCGAATCAATGTTGATTATCTTCCTAATTTTGCAGAGAACTTTTTGTTTTATGTCGCTTGATAAGGAGACCTGAGAAAAAAGCTGAAGGAAGAAATGATACATTGACATGAGATGAAGGACAGCCCAGTAGAAGATATATCGGTTCTGACTATGAAAATCAAGCAACAGCCGAAGATATTCTAGATGTAAGTAATTATTAAGCAAATAAGTTTATATATTAAGCTATTAATTATCTCATGTTGAGTTAGTTAATTAGTTAGCTTTATTTTACCATAGTTTAAATGAAGTGTAGTTGAGTTAACCATGGTTAGCTATATGTATATATTGTACAGTAAAACAGATTTGTAACTGATGGAGTTTGAGAATAACAAAAAGAAGAATATTCGATTTCTCACTTTCCCTTCTCTGAGTTTCTCTGGTTTCTCAGCTCAATGAAATTCCTTGGATGATCTTCAAATCAACATGGTATCAGTCGCAAATTTCCACTTCGTCTCTGTTTTCTCAATCGACTTTTCGATTGATTGTTGATTCCTCGCCCAATTCTTGCGGGTTCTTCATCTTTTTCGTTTCGCTTTTTCCGAAACCTTGTTTCGTTTCTGAAACATCTCTCAAATGGCGGATCCTAATTCCACCTCTAGTCCTTACTACATTCACCCCTCCGATAATCCGGGAGCGGTGCTCATTTCTCTTGTTCTCTCTGATTCTGGCACAAATTACGGTTCTTGGTCTCGCGCTATGACGATTGCTCTTGGCGCTAAGAACAAATTAGGGTTCGTGGATGGTACAATTCCCAAACCTGAGGAAAATTCCACAAACTATGCTGCTTGGATTCGCAGCAATCACATGACAACTTCTTGGATTTTGAACTCCACCTCAAAGGAACGACATAATAGCGTTCTCTATTCAGATTCTACTGCTGCAATTGGGAAAGAATTGAAGAATCAGTTCGAGCAAAGCAATGGACCGCGTATTTTCCAACTCAACAAGGAAGTGTTGAACTGCACTCAAGGTAACCTTTCTGTCAGTGCTTATATTACTTTAGAAAATGTAAAGGTTTGTGGGACTCCCTAGCGGAACATAACCCTCCAAACACCTGTGATTGTGGTGGTTCCGATGCCTTGGTTGCTTATTTGAAGCGCCAACATGTCTATATTTTCCTTATGGGCCGAATGAGGCATTTAGCAATGTTAGAGGACAGATTCTTTTGATGGAACCTATACCTGATATTAGCAAGGCCTTTTCTCTTGTGATACAAGATGAAAAACAAAGGGAAATTGGTCTTACAACCACTGAAAATCCCTCTCAACTCGCTTTTTCAATCAACACAAAAGGTCCACGAAAGGATCACCCTCAAAGCTCTCACTGTGGTGCTCTCGGTCATGTTAAGGATAAATGTTTCAAATTGCATGGTTTTCCACCGGGTTACAAGAAGCAAAAGGCTGCTATAGCTCAACAAAACGTTCTTCAAGTCACTGCTGCGTCTGGCCCTACAAATGAGCCACAAATTGATCATCAACAATACCAACAGCTGATCTAATACATGCAAAACCAAAGCTTCTCTAAACAATTCTGATCACAAGGAAAACTCAGGTGATGTTCATTTGCATTTCTACTGTTCCTTGAGTTTATTTCATTTAGTCTTCTCATGTTTGTATTCAAATGAGTGGATTATTGATTCTGGAGCCACTGCTCATATCTGTACCACTTTATCTTCATATCTTTCATTTACCAAATTGCATAACACCTTTGTTACTCTTCCAAACAACCATAGGGTTCCTGTATTAGCTTCTGGCTGTGAAATTACCTTTTGCTTTGATCCTTCACAATGTTTTATGCATTACTGACTTCCATATTAATATAATTTCTGTTGGTAACTTGCATGAAGATCCAAATTATCACATTTCTTTCACTGATAATGTGTTCTTGATCCAGGAGGCTTAACAGAAGGTGGTTGGAAGGAGTAATTTTCATGATGGCATTTACTTCTATGACACATTCCACTTGTAATTCTGTTCACTCTGTTTCACAACATTCATATACTCATAGTCATGATTCTGTCAATGTTGCTCATTTGTGGCACTCTAGATTAGGTCACATTTCAGATTCTGTATTGAAATTGCTATATGCAAAATTGCCTTGTTTCAAATCAATTGATTGTAATAACAATTCATGTTCCATTTGTCCATTGTCAAAAATGCATCGTTTACCTTTTAATGCAAACAATCATTACTCTAACTCTGCTTTTGATCTAATCCATTGTGATGTTTGGGGGCCATTTCATCAACCTACACATGACAACAAGCACTACTTCTTGACCATTGTGGATGATTGTACAAGGTTCACTTGGATTCATCTCATGAAATCCAAATCTGAGGCACCTAACCTGATTCAGTGTTTCTTTAAGTTTGCCAATACTCAATTTGAGAAGCAAATCAAAGCCATTCGCACAGACAATGCAAAAGAGCTAGCCCTTCACAATTTTCTTCAAGCTGAAGGGGCCTTACATCAGCTGTCCTGTCCTCACAAACCTCAACAAAACTATGTGGTGGAAAGGAAGCACTAGCACCTGGTGAATGTGGCCAGATCACTCTATTTCCAGTCAAAAGTTCCTCTTGCTTATTGGGGGAATGTGTATCCACAGCAGCTTATTTGATCAACAGAAATCCTTCTGCAGCTTTCAAAGGTATATCTCCCTATGAATTGCTTTATAACAATGAACCTGATTACTCACTATTGAGAGTTTTTGGTTTCCTTGCCTTTGCCTCCACCATTCCATCCCAAAGACACAAGTTTTTCCCTAGAGCAACTCCTTGTATCTTCTTGGGTTATCCCATTGGTGTTAAAGGTTACAAACTGCTTGACCCTACCACTAATAGAATTCTAATCTCTAGGGATGTCATCTTCTGTGAAACCACATTCCCCTATCACCAAACATCTCCCAACTCCCGTTCACAATCACTATTTCCAGAATCCCTATTACCAAATATATCTGTCAACCCGGATACTAATGTGACCAACACTGATACTGCTGCCATTCCTGTTGTCACCCTTACTGATGAAGTTGTTTGTAGAAGATCTAGCAGGCCCCATAGAGCACCAACACACTTGCAACTTTATGATTGCAACTCTGTTGCACATCCAATTCAATCCTATCTTACCTACAACAATCTTTCACCATGTTACCAAACCTTCATTCACAACATCTCTTCAGTCTTTGAGCCACAATATTTCCATCAAGCCATCAAATATCCAGAATGGCAAAAGGCAATATGGGAGAAGAACTTGGAGCTCTTGAGGCAAACAAAAGCTTGGACTATAGTTCCTAAACCTGTTGGTAAGAAAACAGTTGGTTGTAAGTGGGTTTATAGAGTCAAGTACAATGCTGATGGCTCCTTAGATAGATGTAAAGCAAGGCTGGTAGCACAAGGTTTTACTCAACAGGCTGGAATTGACTTCTTGGATACTTTCTCCCCAGTTGCAACACTGACTTCAGTTAGAATTTTGCTTTCCCTGACCACTCAGTTAAATCGGCATTTCTTGCAATTGGACATCAACAATGCTTTCCTCAATGGAGAGCTTGAAGAAGAAGTCTTCATGAACCTTCCTCTTGGCTATCCAAGTCAGTGGAGAATAGGGTATGCAAACTGAACAAGTCATTATATGGACTTAGACAAGCCTCGAGGCAATGGTTTGCCAAATTCAGTGCAACCATCACCACCCTGGCATTTCAAAAGAGTTCTGTTGATCACTCTTTATTCACAAAGGGCTCATGATCGAATTTTATAGCCCTATTAGTATATGTTGATGATATTATAGTGGCTGGTCCAAACAATTCCCTTATTCAAGAGGTCCAAAACATGCTTCAGAACCACTTCAAATTAAAGGTCATTGAGGATTTGAAGTATTTCCTAGGATTGGAAAGTGCTAGGTCTAAACAAGGAATTCATTTGGGTCAGAAAGTACACATTGCAATTGTTGCTTGACACTGGATTTACATTAGCAAAACCTGCCAGCATGCCAATGGATCCAGGGGTTAAATTGAATGAGTCTGATGGTGAACCATTAGAAGATGACGCACAATACAGGCGACTAGTTGGAAGGTTGGTCTATTTGACCATTTCCAGATCTGACATCACTTTTGCAGTAAACAAGTTAAGCCAATTCATGTCCAAACCTCGTACCACTCACTTGCAGGAAGCTCACTTCCTATTACAATACTTAAAGGGAACTGCTGGACAAGGAATTTTATTTCCTGCTCAATCATCCCTGAAACTCACAGCATATGTTGATGCTGATTGGGGAAGATGTGAGGTGAGTAGGAAGCCGACTACAGGTTTTTGCATTTACTTTGGGGAATCCATGATAGCATGGAAATCAAAGAAGCAGGCCACGGTTGCCAGATCCTCTGCAGAAGCAGAATATAGGGCACTAGCAGCTGTCACAAGTGAGTTATTGTGGATCAAATAGCTGCTCATAGAATTTAAAGTAAAAATTAACTCAGCTATGGTGTTATGTGATAGTAAATCAGCAATACAACTTGCTGAGAATCCTACTACACACGAAAGGTCAAAGCATATAGACATAGACTGTCATTTCATAAGGGAACATGTGCAAAACTTATTCCTGAAACTGATACATGTGAAATCTCAGCAACAACTAGCAGATATCCTCACAAAGGCATTGCACAAAAGTCAGTTTCAGCAGCTGGTCTTCAAGTTGGGGATGAAAGATATTTACCTCCCAACTTGAGGGGGAGTATTAAGCAAACCAGTTGATATATTAAGTTGTTAATTATCTCATGTTGAGTTAGTTAATTAGTTAGCTTTATTTTACCATAGTTTAGATGAAGTGTAGTTGAGTTAACCATGGTTAGCTGTATGTATATATTGTACAGTGAAACAGATTTGTAACTGATGGAGTTTGAGAATAACAAAAAGAAGAATATTCGATTTCTCACTTTCCCTTCTCTGAGTTTCTCTGGTTTCTCAGCTCAATGAAATTCCATAGATGATCTTCAAAGCAACAATAATAGACATACTAATTGATAACTAATTCTTGGTTGTTACTTTGCCATGCAAAACATGCTGAGAATCTCTGAAGTTTGGTAACTTCAAAAATAGAGTTATACCCGTACGATGTTGGTACTTGGTACCGGTACTTATTGGGTACTTATGGATACTTATCAGTCTGCATATGTGGTTCAATATATAAATATAGAGTTAAATATGTTTCTGATCTCTATAAAATTTGATAGTTTTGTTTTTAGTCTCTATAAAAAATTTAACTCACTTTTAGTCCTCACGGTTTTCCTCCGTCAATGTTTTTAGCCCCTTATGACTTTTAATAACGCATAGAAATGCTATGAAAGCCCCCCAAAAAGTATTATTTAAAGTCATTAGAGACTAAAAACATTGACGGGGTAAAAAGTGGGGATTAAAAGTGAATGAAATTTTTTATAGGGATTAAAAACAAAATTTATAAATTTTATAGAAACCAAAAACATATTGAACTCATAAATATAAGTTTGTCGAATAACCAAAAATTAGATTTTCATTATTTTTTTTGATGACATTGGCCGCTCATTCTTTAGCAAGGGTAGCCATTATTGAGTCTTGTTCTTAACGTTTTCTTTCAATACCAGATGTATTGCTACTCTTATTATAAATGAAATGCAAGTCTTTTTCAAGTAAAAAAACACTTTTTTTAGGAAAGGATTAATATTCTCTAATTGTAATTTTAATATAAATATTTTATATGTTTATTTAGTATTTTTGTTGTCTATTGTATGAAATTTTAATTTTAAGTTGATACCCATTTTGATGATTTTACATCTAAAAGCATTTTTGATCTAATTTATCAAACAACAAAGATTGGTGAAACTCACTTTTCAGTAAATTTATCCAAAT
This sequence comes from Astragalus membranaceus, assembly GCA_039519185.1. Classification (NCBI taxonomy): domain Eukaryota; kingdom Viridiplantae; phylum Streptophyta; class Magnoliopsida; order Fabales; family Fabaceae; genus Astragalus; species Astragalus membranaceus. The sequence continues at coordinate 16,533,945 of CM076846.1, forward strand.
AAAAGTCAAGTGAAGTATAATTCATTTTTAACTAAACTCAATTCTGTAAACTCAATTCCGTCAAACTCAATTTTCATCACAGTAGAACCAAACACGCACTTTGGCTAAGATGGAAACTCACGGCAATTTTAAATTTATAATTTTAAAACAAACGCTTATAAACTCAACTTAAATTTATTAAAATTTAAGTAACCTGTTTGTCAAAAAAACACTTTAATGTAACTACCCAAATTTCTCGTTTTTCTAGAGTCACTAAATCAACCTAAGAATGCTTGGAGAGATGATTCGAGTCTCTTCCAACTTAATCAGAGGTCATGGGTTCAAGTCCAGCTCTAGGAATGTTGTATCGTTAAAACTATTGAGGGAGAGCTTTGCCGCCCTTTGTAGTCCTACTCGGCTCAAAAGATTAGTCTATGTAGTAGTGTACGCAGAGTACTCGATTTTTTTAAAAAAAAAAGTCACTAAATTAACTAGTCATAAAAAATAGTTATTTAAGGTAAAATAATATCTTTGATTAAAATACCCAATTATAATTAACTGAGATGAAAAGACTAACCAATATAAAGTACTAAGGGTGTTAGAATTACTTGCTTGGTGCTAATTGAAGGGTGTATTCATTTATCTTGCTGGTGCAAAGTTGAACCCATTATCGTGGTCTTGCAAGCTTGTAAGCGTGACGTTTATCTATATATGTTGGGCTTGTGTGGTTTGGTGCCATGCTCAGTTCATCAGTATCCTTGTTAGTGTTCTAATCAATGGTGTAAGAACCGGACCGAACTGGGCAGTTCAACCGGTTGAACCGGGCAGTTTGGCGGTTGGTTCAACCCCATTTGAACCACAGTCCAATTGAACCGTTCAGAACCGGATTGGACCAGGTTTAACCGTGGTTCAACCGCTTTGAGTCGCCAATCGACCCGGGTTGAACCACCCGAAATGCAATTTTTGCTTTTTTAATTTATTTTTTCTCCAAAATTTAATACTTTTTTATTTAATAATTACTCATCCGGTTCAACCATGGTTGAACCGAGTGAACCGATTGAACCATGACCCAAAGGTCTCTTCGGTTCAATCTCCGGTCCGGTTCTAAAAACATTGGTTCGAATCAAGGTAATAAGCAAAATCGGACCGGATATTGAATAGGAAGATGTAGTAGTTCAAGGTTCTTGGGGGTTCAACCGATTGAAGCGGAGGTCGAACCGGAATAAATTAAATAGGTGATTTAAAAAAATAGATGATTTAATATATTTTTACAATATATATAAAGGAGAAAAAACAAAAAGAATTATAATATAACATAATAAAATTATAATATTCAACAATCATAGATACTATAATGTCAGTACTCTCATAATAATATTACTGTACATATTTATTTTTTAATTTTAATTTTTAATTTATATCATCAATTTAAATAAAAAATGTATAAAAAAGATCTCATATACCGAAATGGTTAGGCAGGATATCATGTTCCGGGTGCGAACCCGGACCTCACTGTTGTGTGTGTGAGTTTCAAGTGGCATTTGCCACTCTGCCTGGAACCTAAAAAAAGAATACACCGAAAAATCCAAGCCCTCAATAAAATTGGAGACTAAGGTCCTATATCTTCGAGAAAAAATAAATGATTGCATTGATTGTGCTCTTTTTAATTGTTGTATTCATATTATCTTTTTAGTTAAACTAATATTTTACCCGTGCACACGCACGGGTGATACTGTATGGTTGGTGTATTGCATTGAAGTCATAATAGTATTAAAATTAGAATAAAGTTTGTAATCTAGACATTAGAATGGAAATTTTGCATGTTATTAGTGAAGATCAATATAAAGAATTTGTAATTTGGATGATATTCATAAGTTCTGAACTCCAAAATGTATTATTTGAAATTCAAAGTGGAAAGAGATAGGTATTATGTCAGATAACATACAAATGCAAAATAGATTGAGTGGAAGAAATTAAATGAGATTGACAATTAACAATACATTGCTCCATAATAATGTATTTGGACAATAAAATATAAAAAGATAATAATGTATTTTGACATAGTAAGAAAAGTTATTATCCCTTGATTGAAATAAAAAATTGAACAGAAATGAAAGCGAAATAGAGTTGGAAAAGATAATTGAACTAATAATCTTGTTAGAAAGATGTAAATATTAACATATTTACAATTAGAAAAGATAAAAATAGATGTAAAATACAGTTGAGACTTACAATTGCTAGATGTTTTGGAAAACCTCTTTAAAGATGACATTGGTAGTAGTCGTAGTAGTCTTCAATGGTTTTCCTTGATTGTCTTGTATCAAAATCTTTAACCCATCTTTGCTTTGAACTCTTGAAATTGCTACATACAATTGACCATGACTAAAAACAGTTCTAGGCAGATATAATCCGACAGATGCTAATGATTGACCTTGTGATTTGTGGATAGTCATAGCATATGAAACAATAATGGGAAACTGTCTTCTAATCATCTTGAATGGCCTTGGTGATTGAGAAGGCGACATTGACATTCTTGGAATATAGATAACATTTCCAATGTTCTTACCTGAAATTACCTTTGCCTCAATAACATGATTTGCAAGGTTGGTTACAATCAGACTTGTACCATTACACAAACCTTAAGCTTGGTCTAGATTCCTTAAAAGCATAATAGGAGTTCCAGCTTTCAGCTTAATTCTATCATTGGGTAGCCCTGAAGTTCTTAGAGTGTTTAGAAATTCTGGTGTTAAAACTTCTTCAGCTTCACTTTGATAAGTGTTTGATCTATCAATTGTATCAAAACTAAGGTATTCTTTCTCATCACCTATATGTCGAAAGAAGGAAAAAATTATGAACATAAATGTTTGAAAAAAAAATTAATGGATGAAGTTATAAGATTATTATGATTACCTGGAATCAAGTTAAGCAAATATGTGTTAATCTCATCAATTGTTTCAATTGTTGAAGCTAGAATAGCTCTTGATGTCAAATACTTGTCTTTTGTGTAATTCTCCAACAAATTTGGATAAATGCTCTGTACTATAGCATGTATTGGATCCTCAAAATCTATGATTAATAATTCCTCAGGTATTTGTATATCAACATACCCATCATTTGGCTCATTTATTTTCCCATTTCCAACATCTAGTATCCATTGGGAAAACTCTCTTAAGTTCAGCTGCACATTGAGGATCCAATGAACGTTGGAGGCGCATGTTTTTTGTTAGAGTAAGTACCTGGCAATGATCCCATATGTATGATGCATTTATTGTGGCATGAACAATATCAGATCGAGTTCCACTTGGGATGACTGGTAAAATCTGGCGAAAGTCTCCTCCAAAAACCACAACCTTTCCTCCAAATATTTTAGAATTGTTCCCACGGCCACTCAATATATCTCTGAGTGTTCTATCAAGAGCTTCAAAACAAAATTTATGCGTCATTGGAGCTTCATCCCATATTATCAAATCAGTTGTCTTTAGTAACTCAGCATGGTCACTTCCTTGATAGATATTGCAAGTTGAGTTATCTAATGCTAGGACTGGTATCTTCAATTTTGAGTGTGATGTTCTTCCTCCTTGTAATAAGAGAGCAGCAATTCCACTGGATGCAACATTTAATACAATGTGAGCTTCATATCACAATGCGGCTGATAAGGTACTCCACATGTAAGTTTTGCTAGCTCCACCAAAACCATGTAAGAAACCACCTCTTTTATTCTTGACAGCTTCAATGATTGTGTTAAATATGCCTTTTTGCTCATCAATTAAGTTTGGGACATATAGAAAAGTATGGTTGATTAAGTCAACGAAAATTATATGCTAGTCATGATATCATATTGTATAATTTACAATAGTAATTAAGGGATTTTGTTACCTGTGAGAGAAGAGAAAAAATTCTAAAATTCCTCTTTCAACTTATGTTTATCATAATCAAGCTCCTCATAAATGAGTCGATTTCCTACTTGCTCAGTGACATATCCATTTGGGTATGACATGCCTCCATAATCTTTCAAGCTCTTTCTATTTTTTTGGAGAAGTTTTTCAATTTCAATCAAGGTTAAGTTCCTAATTTCATGATCCCCAAGTTGTTGTTCTGGGAAAAAAGATAATATCACATGATTGTTATGGATATAAAGAAATGATGAATAATAATGGTGATTTAGTCAAAATATGTTACCTCTATTGCGAGGCAATCTTCTTCTTTCATAAAGTATGCCATCTGATAAATATTGCCATGTTTTGTTACAAACTTCGTGTGGTCTATTGATACAATTTGCTAACAACATGGTAACAAATAATTTCCTTAGAAAGTGACCTGACCCCTAATGATGTGCTTCTTTGATAGCTTTGATATATTCTTCATCATCTTGAAGTAAGCCCAATGCAGCACATGCTTCTCTATAGCTATCATGTGTTTTTTCACCAACAGTTCTAATGTCTTCATAGGAAGTTGGTCCTTTCACAACAGTCAACAACATTCTAAAATAAAACAATTCCCCAGTGCTTGGGGGCACCCAAATGAGCCGACCAATAGTATAACCTATCTTTCTTGGTTTCCAACACCTTTTTCTCCTTCGATAAACAAACTTAGAAACAAATTTACTATAAGTGAGATTTTTTGCATCTGAATAAATTTTATTTCCCTCTAGCCATGATGTGAACATTGAATCGATAACTGATGCTGTTTGTAGTCGTTCCTCAATGATGGTGGTATCATCAAAATATACAGTTTGTTCACCTTCAAGATGGAAGTACAACCTTTCTACAGCAGACTTTCTTGCATGAATGGGAAAAGATAGAATTCTCCAAATGGCCTATGTAACACCCCGATAAATTCTAACATGTAGAATTACCGAAATGCACTAAATGGCATACATCAGAGTAACTTCCTGTTAATGAATATTGAACACAACTAAAAATTTCGATAATACATGTTAAATGGTTCTCTGAACCTCATTAACTTCCTGAAAATGCATAAGTTTCACAACTTAAGACTTTTACAATCCTGGTGTTCAATACTCAAAACATAAAGTAGCGGAACGATTTTACAACTTATACAGTGATAGTCATACAATAGATAACATAAACTAGAAAAGCACAAAGGCCTAAACAGGAAATCAAGTCTCCAATGACTCCATGAGTCGCACCGGCTAACCGTGTTTCGTCGCCTTTGCTTCTCTGTAAAAACCACAACATATAAAGGGTGAGATAAACATTATCTCAGTGAGTCCTATCGAGACCCCTGACTAACTCTAGCGGTATATTAAACTTTATCTTTGAACTCGTGGCCCTAATAAGCAACCACGTGGACATATATTATTTTCATGTAACTTGTAGCCCTAATAAGCGACTACTCGTTAAACTAATTACTTTCTTGATATAGCCCTGATAAGCAACTACACATCATATTTTCATGAACTTAGCACAACACCTCAAGCCTACCTTAGCATGGTTATTTCTCTGGCCTTTGGTGAACCCATCCCGCTAATCACTAGTGGGCAAAACATGTGGGCCTAGGATTTGGGGCTCACGACTTCTGATACTATATTTTATATAGGCTATTTATGCTCTTAATACTTAAATCAAGCTCACTTCTCAAGTAATTTTAGTACTTAAATATGTGAATATGTGATTTATAGTGTAAAAGCAGGTTATAAGTCAATTCCCTAAATATTGAGCATAATAGGTGCCTTTGTGAATATATTGATGTTCTGCCTTAGTGCTGCAGCGGTATGCCATCAATGAGACGCTACAGCGTTATGAGGCGGCTGGCCATTGGGATATTTGTGTAACCACTTGCTGAAACGCTGAGTCATCACCCTTATCTCTTATCCTCAGCATGACATTGAAGCCCAAGTGGAGTCAACAAGACACTTGGCGCCTCCCAATTGATACCCACTTGATAGTTGGTAATGATTTTAATCATTACCACTTTTCTTTGTAAAGTAACTTTATGGATAATCAAGATATTATCTAGCTAAGATATTATTAAATAAAGATATTATCTATTAGGGATATATCTAATCCAAGAGGGCAACACATATAATTATTCTTACGTAGAGAGAGAGTTTTAACTTGGAGAAGAGCTAACTTGACATTTTGGTTTTTCCTCCATTGTTACTCCACTCTTGAAGCTTTTATTTTTAATATAGTTTTTAGATTTCATTTAAGGTTTTGCTCACACCATAGCTTCATCATTCGTACATGACTTGGGATTCTTGGAGTGTATCTTTTGCAACCATTCTCCTCTTGTCTACCTACGGTAATATAAGCTTGTTTGTTTATATTGTGATGATGAAGCTTGTTATGAGCTAATCACTTTGTAGTTGGATTTCTCTTAGTATTGTAATGAACCTTGAGTAGCTTTTATATAATATTATGATGTTTGCGTTTTATTCCTTGTGTTATAATGTTTTCAACTTTGTTTTGGGAATGATCAACTAAAACAAGGGAGCTTTGTGGGTACAGACATGGACAAAGAGAACTCAAGGAATGATATGAATGAAAAACCCTTTAAAGACATTTAAAGGAAGTACTACTTAACCTTAGACATAGGGGAGTAATAGTTCATAAGGTGTATGCTGTAAGATCTTAATATACAGGGGTAAAACTTATTTAGAGCCTAGACATAGGAGTCTTGTAACATAACCCTGACGATAGTGACTGAAAGGCACGCCACCACGCCGCTACAGCATCTGTTGACCTTGTAGCGCTACATCATCTAATGTTATAGAACACTACTCTTGGGAATTTACATCACTGTTGAGCTATCCAACTCACTTTTAAACATTTTCAATTCAATACTGTTTTATCACAAACCATTATGTTTACAACTCCAAACTTTCATTTATCACTTAACTTGTTTTACTAGGTTGCTAATCACTTCAACTTCTTAGATTAATTCCATTCGCTGAGGGAACGAACTTTACTTATCATTATATTACTTGTTACGATTGTGTATACTTGCACATCACCTTTTCGCACAACAAGTTTTTGGCGTCGTTGCCGGGGATTGCATTTAATTTTTATTGTTTAAGTTTTTAGTAAGCTTAGTGCCTATTTTACACTGGTGTGTTGTTTCTTGTTGCTGCAGCAGTAAGCGCTACAGCGTATGCCCAGGTCTCAACCACCAAAATTTGAACCATACTCAGAACCAGAGAGAAGGTTCAGGAAACTAATTAAGACATCTTCAAAGACTCATACCCACCATGTCAGAACATAGTCAGAGAACTAATTCTGGTAGGGCTACCACTCCACGTGGAAGATCTAATTCTGGTAGAGGAGGAACTGAACAAGGTGGAAGGGGTAGAGGTAGAACTCATCAACCACCTACTCGCACCTTACATGACCAAGAGGACTGGTATAGAAATCAATTCATAAATGAAGGACCTGCTCAAATGGTAAATGACAGAGATAGACCCATGAGGGACTATGCTGTGTTTGATCCACAAACAATGGAGACAAGCATAGCAAGACCCACTCTCTATACAGCTCAGTTTGAATTCAAACCTATGATGTTCCAAATGTTGCAAACAGTGGGACAGTTTGGTGGTGCTCCTCAAGAGGACCCATATTTACACTTGAAGCAATTTTTGGAAGTCTGCAGTAATTTCATCATTCCAGGGGTAAGTGATGATGCATTCAGATTAAAACTTTTTCCTTATTCCTTGAAGGATAGAGCAAAGACCTGGTTAACTTCTCTAGAGCCTAACTCTATCCATACTTGGAATGAATTGGCTGAGAAATTCTTAGCAAAATATTTTCCCCCAAGTAAAAATGCTAGAATGAGGAATGAGGTTACTGCATTCAGACAAAAAGATGCTGAAACACTGTTTGAAGCATGGGAGAGATGGAAGGAGTTGTTAAGAAAGTGCCATCATCATGGTATACCTGTGATTATCCAAATGGAGACCTTCTACAAGGGACTAGACCCAACAACCAGACAAATGTTAGATGCTTCTTCAGGGGGTGTGTTACTGAAAACCTCCTACAATGATGCATGTGATCTAATAGATGATATTGCAACAAACAGTTATCAATGGCCTACAGAAAGGTTAGCTCCACAAAAGAAGGTAGCTGGATTGCATGAGATTAGTGAAGTTTCTGCTCTTTCTGCACAGGTTGCCTCTTTGACCAACATGATAAAAGCTATGAGCACTTCAAACGCTGCAGCGGTTGCCGCTACAGCGCCAACAGAAAAATCTTTGGCTGTTATTGAGCAAGCCTCTCCAGGGTCAGTAAGCTGTGTATATTGTGGAGGAGAGCATTTGTATGAAGAATGTCCTGGTAATCCTGTCTCTGTGAACTTTGTGGGTTTCAACAAGAATAATAATCCTTATTCAAATACATATAATCCTGGTTGGAAGAATCACCCTAATTTCAGATGGGGAGCCAACAACGCTACAGCACCCAATTATAGTGCTCCAGCAAATCCTCCAGGATTCTCTACTCAGAACTACCAAAGGCAGAATGCCCCTGTTCTAGATAATTCTATGGAAGGTTTATTGAAAAGCTTCATGAGTGATTGTAAGACAACTATGAAAACTCATGAAGCTTCCATTAAGAATCTAGAAGTTCAGATGGGGCAGATAGCTAATGTCCTTACCCAAAGAGCTAGTGGATTATTACCATCCACTACAGAAGCCTCAACTTCAAATACTACGGGGAAGGAGCATGTAAAAGCTATATCTTTAAGGAGTGGGAAAGATTTGATAGGACCATCAACTGTTCCAGATGATGAAAAAAATAAAAACTCTGAAAAACAAAAAGAACCTGCAACAGACGCTACAGCGCCTAAACCTAACGCTGCAGCGCCTGTTGCTGAAAAGATACCACCACCACCCAGAATTATTCCAACATATCCTGACCTTCCATACCCTCAAAGACTTCGAAAGGCTCATGAAGACAAGCAGTTCAACAAATTCCTAGAAGTCCTTAAACAGTTGCATATTAATGTCCCTTTGGTGGAGGCTCTCCAACAAATGTCCAACTATGCAAAGTTTATGAAGGATGTGCTCACTAAGAGGAGAAGACTTGGGGAATTTGAGACAGTAGCAATGACTGGGGAGTGCAGCATGTTGATGCAGAACAGGCTCCCACCCAAATCAAAGGATCCTGACAGTTTTACTATACCATGCTCAATTGGAAATTTTTACTCTGGCCGTGCTCTATGTGATTTGGGAGCCAGCATAAATCTTATGCCCAAGTCCATATACACACAGCTAGGAGTGGGGACTGCCAGACCTACCTCACTTACACTGCAACTAGCTGACAGAACCCTTGCTTATCCAGAAGGAATCTTAGAAGATGTTCTAATAAAGGTAGACAAATTTGTATTTCCTGTTGATTTTGTAATTTTGGATTTTGATGCAGATAAAGAAGTACCTATCATATTGGGAAGGCCATTTTTGGCTACTGGAAGAACTCTAATAGATGTGCAGAGAGGAGAAGTGATCATGAGGGTCAATGACCAAGAAGTCAAGTTCGATATCCTCAAAGCTATGAAATTTCCAGATCCCAATATTGAAGAGTGCTCCTTTGTTTCTGTTCTTGACCAAGTGGTTCAGAATCATTTCCAAAAAAGCACAGATCATCTGAGGCAATTACTAGACAACACTGAAGATGCAGGATCTGATACAGAAAAAGCTGAAGAGGAGGAACTGACAGTTAAAGAAATTTGGGCCAGAAAGTATGAATCTCTGGAGCAAGAGAATTATGATATAAGGAAGAATCTGCCCTCCACTGAACAACCACCAACTCTGGAACTGAAGAAGTTACCTTCACACCTCAAATATGCATATCTGGGGGACAATAGAACTTTGCCAATTATAATAGCTTCTGATCTTTCTGAACAGCAAGAGCAGGATCTGATTCAAGCGCTGCAGCGGCATAAAAAGGCTATTGGGTGGCAAATGTCAGATATTAAAGGTATCAGCCCCACCATCTGTATGCACAGGATAGTGTTAGAAGAAGATTCTAAAAACTGTATTGAAGGGCAGAGGAGGATGAACCCCATTATGAAGAAAGTGGTGAAGAAAGAAATCATCAAATGGTTGGATGTAGGTATTGTGTACCCCATATCAGACAGTGCATGGGTTAGTCCTGTGCAGTGTGTGCCAAAGAAGGGAGGGGTAACAGTAATTACTAATGAGATGAATGAGCTGCTTCCAACCAGAACTGTGACAGGATGGAGGATCTGCATGGATTACAAGAGGTTGAATAAAGCCACAAGGAAGGATCATTTCCCATTGCCTTTCATTGACCAGATGCTGGAGAGGCTAGCAAGTAAAGAATTTTATTTCTTTCTTGATGGTTATTCAGGTTATAACCAGATTGCAGTAATACCTGAGGATCAGTAGAAAACTACATTCACTTGTCCATATGGTACCTTTGCCTTTAGAAGGATGCCATTTGGCCTGTGTAATGCACCTGCCACTTTCCAAATGTGTATGATGGCAATTTTTTCTGACTACATTGAAAGATCCATGGAAGTTTTCATGGATGACTTCTCTGGGTTTGGAGAAACATTCCATCTATGCCTGTCCAACTTGGAAGAAATCCTGATTAGGTGTGAAGAAACTAACCTTGTGCTGAATTGGGAGAAATGCCATTTTATGGTACAAGAAGGTATAGTTTTGGGTCACAGAATATCCAGAAAAGGGCTGGAAGTGGACAAGGCAAAAATAGAGGTCATTGAGAAGCTACCTCCTCCAACAAACATTAAGGGCATAAGAAGCTTTTTAGGGCATGCTGGATTCTATAGGAGGTTCATAAAAGACTTTTCAAAAATCTCCAAACCTCTGTGTCAACTGTTACAGCATGATGTCCCTTTCATATTTGATGAACAATTCTTACAAGCCTTCCAAAAACTGAAGAAAGCTCTAATAACAGCACCAGTTATTATAGCTCCTGACTGGAGTAAGCCTTTTGAGCTTATGTGTGATGCTAGTGACTTTGCCATTGGAGCTGTGCTTGGGCAAATGTATGATAAAATTTTCCATTCAATTTATTATGCTAGTAGAACACTTGTAGAGGCTCAACTGAATTACACAGTCACTGAAAAGGAGTTATTGGCAGTTGTCTTTGCATTTGACAAGTTTAGATCGTACTTGATAGGTACAAAAATAATTGTTTTCACTGACCATTCTGCAATCAAGTACTTGATCACAAAAAAAGATGCAAAGCCAAGGCTAATAAGGTGGGTTCTCCTACTCCAAGAGTTTGATTTAGAAATTAGAGATAAAAAGGGAGTGGAGAACCAAGTTGCTGATCATCTATCTAGAATAGAAAGAGAAAATGCAGGTACAGCAGGAGGAGAGATCAAAGAATACTTTCCAGATGAACAGATATTGGCAATAACTGCTAAATCATCAACCGCTGTAGCGGTTAGTGTAAAAACACTGGACGCTGTAGCGCCTGAACGTACAACACCTTGGTATGCTGACATAGTAAATTTTCTAGTTAGCAAGGTGGTACCTGCTGAGATGACTTATCAGCAAAAGAGAAGGTTCTTCCACACAATAAGACAATACTATTGGGATGAACCTTTTCTGTACAAAAAGTGTCAAGACCAGTTAATGAGGAGATGCCTAGCAGAGGAAGAACAAGACCAAGTACTAGAGCACTTGCCATGCTTCACCATGTGGTGGACATTTTGGTGGTATTAGAACTGCTGCTAAGGTATTACAATCTGGCTATTATTGGCCCTCACTTTTTAAAAATGCTCAGGACTTTGTGAAAAAGTGTGACAGATGCCAAAGAACTGGGAACATTTCAAATAAACATGAAATGCCTTTAACAAACATTCTAGAGGCTGAACTCTTTGATGTTTGGGGAATGGATTTCATGGGACATTTTCCCCCTTCTCATGGAAACCTGTACATTTTAGTAGCTGTAGACTATGTTTCAAAATGGGTAGAAGCTGTAGCTCTACCCAACAATGATGCAAAGTCTGTGAGCAAATTTTTATTGAAAAATATATTCACAAGGTTTGGAACTCCTAGAACCATCATAAGTGATGAAGGATCTCATTTCTATAATAAATTAATTAAGACCCTCTTAGCTAAATATGGAGTTAAACATAAAATAGCCACTGCTTATCATCCACAAACTAGTGGTCAAACTGAGTTATCAAACAGAGAAATAAAAAGGATGTTGGAGAAAATGGTAGGACCTTCAAGAAAAGAATGGTCAATGCACCTAGATGATGCATTGTGGGCCTACAGGTTGGTTTATGGAAAATCCTGCCATTTGCCAATTGAACTTCAACATAAAGCCCATTGGGCATTAAAAAAACCTCAATTTTGACTACAAGGAAGCAGGAGGTGCTAGGTTGCTGCAATTGAATGAATTAGAAGAAATTAGGCAGTTTGCCTATGAAAATGCAGCAATCTACAAAGAAAAAACTAAAGTATGGCATGACAAAAAATTGCTCAGAAGAGAGCTGACTGAAGGAGGGGATGTGTTGTTGTTCAACTCTAGATTAAAATTATTTCTTGGTAAGTTGAAATCTAGGTGGTCTGGCACATTTAAATTGGTGAAAATATATAATAATGGTGCAGTAGACCTCTATGATCCAGCAACTAACACTACCTTTAAAGTTAATGGTCAAAGGGTCAAGCAATACTTTGATGGAAATGTGGTAAGAAACAAAACCACAATTGAGTTTAAAGATCTCTAATTAAAAGAGAAAGTCTGGCTGCAGACTCCTAAAGCAAGCGCTCTTGGAAGGCACCCCAAGGATTTTAACTAATTTACTATTCTGTTGTGTTCTTCTGTCTGCAGGAAATTTCAGGTATTAAATTTAGCGCTGCAGCATTTAGCTATGCAAAGGTGCTACAGCGGTTGTTATTGAAGGACATAACCAGAGTCAAACAAAAAAATAAAATGTCTTAACTCAGTAATGACGTGGCAATGTCAGAACCTTATCCTATCTGTTCCTGCAGCAGTAAATAGTAACTCACCAACTCCACTTTTTCTCTCTCTCCCATCACTCACTCACAACGGTCACTTCTCCCTTTCCCCCAAGCACGCATTTACTTTTTTATTTTTCAAAACCGCCTTCAACGCCCCACTCGCAAGCCAAAACCGTCTCCACCGTTACAATCGAAGCCATACCCCTTCTTCTCTCTTCTTCCCAACACAGAACTAAGCATTTTCCAAAAACCCTAACCGTCCATCACTAAACCATTTTCAAAACCAACCACAGCAATGGTTAAAAAGCAAGCTGCGGCAAAGAAATCTGGAAAAAGGGCTAACATGAAAACAGAAATCTCAAAACCTTCTAAAAATGCTTTAGACCCTCAAAGATTCTGGAAAACGGACTTTATAGCAGAAAGGGGGTTTAGAATTGAGAAAGCCCCAGATGCCTTCGTAACACCCGTAATAGCGTTGGGTTGGGAAAATTTCATCAAGCATCGCAAGGATTATGTGACAGCGCTGGTCAGGGAATTTTACACGGGGATTGAAGAACCTAAAGAAGGAAAACCCCAAACCTATTCCATGGTTAGGGGTGAGACGGTCAATTTCAACGCCAGGGCCATAAATGATCTTTTCCGTCTTGGATACCATGGAAAAGCCCTGGAAAACAAGGTTCAAACATGGGGAGATGTTGAAATGGAGGAAGTCAGAGAGCGCATCTGTGTTGAAGGGGCCAAATGGGATAAATTTGGTGTTGAATACAAGATCAAGAGGGCTTATCTATGTGAGGAAGCTAATTTGTGGTGTAGCTTCATTAAGCACTCCCTGCTACCTACTTCTCACACTACCTTTGTGGAAAAAGAAAGGCTAATAGTCATAGATGCAATTATGGCTGGTGAGAAGGTTGATGTGGGGAGGTTGATTGCAAAAGAAATAGAAAAGTGCAGAATCAAAAAGGGAGGTAATCTTTACTTTCCATGCTTGATCACTGACTTGTGCTTAAGTGCTAATGTTGAGGTTGAAATGAAAGAAGAAAGAAGATCTCCTCAAGGAGCTTTCCCTTGTGCTTTCAAGGCAAAGCAGAAGCCTGCCGCTGCAGCGCCTACAGACATTGTAGCGCTACAGCGGCTGTCGCTGAAGCAGCGGGCCCTCTGCAAGTTTGTTAAGGAAAAGTTTGAATGGGAAAAGGCAATGTATGCCCAGATCTCAATAGGGAAAAGCTCTGTTCCACCCCCTGAATTTCCTGAGTGGCTAATGGATGAAGAGCCATCAAAAAGGGTGGAACCTAAGGAGAGTAAGTCTGAGAAAAGGAGGAAGATGAGGAAGAAACAAAACAAGTAATGAAAGAAATGGAGAAGGGTGATGAGGAAGAAACATCTGGGGAAGAATCTGAGAGCATTGAGGAAGAGGAAAGCAGTAGTGAAAAAACCCCTAGCCCAACAAAACAACCACCCACCAAAAGCACTCCCCCATCAATCCCCACCCCCACCCCAAAGAAAACCCCCAAGAAAACCCCAAAGAAAACACCACCTAAAGAAGCCCAAAAAGAAGCTGAGAAACAACAACCCCATCACCAACAAAAAGCACCTGAAACTCTATCTGCCAAAGTCACCAACATTCAAAAATCCTACTCAAGGGCAAGGAGAAACCCAGGAGTCAAGCTGTCTGATCACCCAGAAGAAGGTGTTCAGACAGCAGACGCTGCAGCGGCTATGCCTGCAGTGTCTGGTGACGCTATTCCTGAGGCAATTCTGACAGAAGAAGATAGTGAGAAGACCATTGAGGAGGAAGCTGCTGAAGAATTGGTGCACATGAAAGAAAGCAAGGAAGGACAGCTGAAAGAAGGAGCTCAGTTGGAAGAAGAGCTAGAGAAAGGTGAAGAAGCAGCAAGCGCTGCAGCGTCTACCGCTGCAGCGGTGGAAAAGCCAAAACCACTAGCACCAAAGAAGAAAGGTGCCAGGGCAGTGCCAATTGCCCCTTCCAGGGCCAGCAAGCGCCTAAAGGCTGGGGCAATCTAAGGCAAGTGTTAGTGATTGTTTAGGCCTAAATGCTGTATTTTGTGGTGTGTTGTATTAGCTTTTGTTTAAGGCCTCTCCCTTTTTGCCAAGCAGTGAGGACACTGCTAAAATTTCAAGTCTGGGGGAGGACCTTATGGTCATTAAATGATGTTTTGTTAAAGTACAATTATGTGTTGTTAATTATAATTAATTAAAGTTATGCCATGTCTTGTGTGTTTAAATAGAAAATATGAGTAGCTGCATGTTTTAAATTTTTTAGTAAACAAAAAACTGAAATTGTGTAGCCAAATAAAATGACAATTGAATGACTTTGTGTGCAAACAATTGAATGGTATTATTGCTACTTTTGCACAAAACTCTAAGCTTAGAAAAGAACTAGTTAGCTAGGGATAATCTAAGGCTAAAGTTAGTCCTGGTTAACCAAGGGAGAGTCAAGTTTTTATTAAAAATTGAGAGTAGTTTTTAAGCCTAAGTTTGGGGGTGCATCGGTTATATTAAGGCTAGGTGTAAAGATGATAGCTTGGTCAAGTGCAATAAGAAACAAAAGTGTATAAATGGTCATGAAAAAGTGTAAAAAGCCTAAAAACAAAATACTGAGCTGTTCCAAAAAGTGCATAGAAAGAAAAGAAAAATCAAAAGAAATGCAAATAAGGAGCTCAGTAATAAAGGCAGTAACTCTTTTGTTCAAACATATTCCCAGCGCTACAGCGTTTAAAGCGCTACAGCGTTGAGAAATCTCAAAAATTAAAAACTTAGTGCACTGACCAACCAATAATCTGAAATACCTAATTCAAGACTTTTGTTGTGCTTTGAAGCCCCCCATTACTTATGTGAGTTTGTTAATCCACTCTCTCTTTTGAAAAATTCTTTGGCTAATCCAAAAGAAGGCCCCTCTATCCAAAGCCTTAGGAAAATGCTGAAACTGGCTAGGAACTTAGCTAAGCTTTGATGTCACACACTCACAACTGAGCAGTAATAATTTTATTCTATTGTGAACCACAATGGTGTGTGAAAATGATCAAATTGGCTTATGCATGGAAAATTATTGAAATTCTGTTTAATTTAAAGACTGCAGCTAGTTATATGGTTAAGTTATCTTATTCAAGTGTCATTACTTGGGGACAAGTAATGGTTTAAGTTTGGGAGTGTGATAACTATATTTTATATAGGTTATTTATGCTCTTAATACTTAAATCAAGATCACTTCTCAAGTAGTTTTAGTACTTAAATATGTGAATATGCGATTTATAGTGTAAAAGCAGGTTATAAGTCAATTCCCTAAATATTGGGCATAATAGGTGCCTTTGTGAATATATTGATGTTCTGCCTACGGTTATAAGTCAATTCCCTATTCAAGGTTTTGCTCACACCATAGCTTCATCCTTCGTACATGACTTGGGATTTTTGGAGTGTATCTTTTGCAACCATTCTCCTCTTGTCTACCTACGGTAATATAAGCTTGTTTGTTTATATTGTGATGATGAAGCTTGTTATGAGCTAATCACTTTGTAGTTGGATTTCTCTTAGTATTGTAATGAACCTTGAGTAGCTTTTATATAATATTATGATGTTTGCGTTTTATTCCTTGTGTTATAATGTTTTCAACTTTGTTTTGGGAATGATCAACTAAAACAATGGAGCTTTGTGGGTACAGACATGGTTCACAAAGAGAACTCAAGGAATGATATGAATGAAAAACCCTTTAAAGACATTTAAAGGAAGTACTACTTAACCCTAGACATAGGGGAGTAATAGTTCATAAGGTGTATGCTGTAAGATCTTAATATACAGGGGTAAAACTTATTTAGAGCCTAGACATAGGAGTCTTGTAACATAACCCTGACGATAGTGACTGAAAGGCACGCCACCACGCCGCTACTGCATCCGTTGACCTTGTAGCGCTACAGCGCTTAACGCTACAACATCTAATATTATAGAACACCACTCTTGGGAATTTACATAACTGCTGAGCTATCCAACTCACTTTTAAACATTTTCAATTCAATACTGTTTTATCACAAACCATTATGTTTACAACTCCAAACTTTCATTTATCACTTAACTTGTTTTACTAGGTTGCTAATCACTTCAACTTCTTAGATTAATTCCAATCCCTGTGGGAACGAACTTTACTTATCATTATATTACTTGTCGCGATTGTGTATACTTGCACATCACTTTTTCGCACAACAACTTCCCCCACCCTAGTATGCTAATCTGAGAGGATCGTCATCCTCGATATACTCAAAGTATTGGTAGACTTATTATATAACCTTAGAGGGGGGTGAATAAGGTTATGAGTAAATATGGATTCTTTTCGCAAATGATGATTATATTCTTTTTCAAATCGGATGCGGAAAATGTGATTTGAACTTTTGGATATGAAGACAAGCAAGAGTTGTTTAAATTGTATTCAATATTGCCAATAAAGATATTATAATAGATAATCAGGATATTGAATTTATTAGATCTATTAGTGAGATAAAGATGATATGAGATATAGTATATCTTAGAGAAGAGGAGTAGAAGATGATTGATGAGTATTGATAATATCACAATTAATATGTTTATTGATATGACAGAGTAGTAATAGTATTGAATAATATAAGCACAGTAATATTAACAATAAACAGTAATAATGATAGTGATAATATCAATAAGCACAATAATATTAATAATAAACAGTTATAATGATAGTGATAATATCAATAAGCACAATAATATTAATAATAAACAGTTATAATAATAGTGCAAAATATAAAGAGAGAAGGGATAGAGGGACACAGATATTTAGCGAGGTTCGGGATAAAACCCCTACGTCCTCGGCCTTAGGCTTTTCAACCCTTGGACTTAGCAACCACTATATTGAAGAGAGTTTAATACAAACAGTCGACTTCAACACTAGTGAATCTCAATTCCCCTGAACTGAGAACCCAAGCACCCGCTAAGGATTTCAAAACCAACTCAATCACCCGATTGAGAGACCCAAGTAAAGCTTCTTGGGATTTCAAGAAAACCACTTAAAAGATATAACGAGTACAGAGTTGAGATCTATGATCCAATCACTTCTAGTAATATGTCAGTTTAGAAACTGAGAGAGATGAGTGATCTTAGGATTTTAGATGCTCTAAAAATGATATGGAATATGAAATCTTGTTTTTGCAAAAGGCTTAAAGAAGATATGACAATGGAAGCTAGCTTTGCAAAAGTATAAAAGCCTTTTAGAAAAGATCTATGATTTTCGAAAACAAAAGACTTTTAACAAGATCAAAACAATGAAGCTCAAGATCTTAGATCTAGATTTATAAAAACATAAAAGCTTTTGGAAATGATATGACAATTTCGAAATCAAAAGCTTTTAACAAAATAAAATTATGAAGCGCAAGTAAGATCTAGAATCGTATAGAGAGAAATTGTGAGATGAAGAGATGTGTTTGAGAAATGAAATCAGACTCCTATTTATAGTGATTTTTGAAAAACAATTAATGGCTTGAGATAATCGATTGTCTCATGTAGTGCATATTGGTGATAATCGATTATGTCTCAATATGGAAGGTAAGGAAATACATCATAATCGATTATCCTTTGTAGTAATGTTGAGCAAGTAATCGATTATTTGTTGTCAATCAGGACAATAATCGATTATGGGAGGGAGTTTATTTGAGTCAATAATCGATTATGGTTCTAAAAATGGAAGGTATGGAATGCATCATAATCGATTATTACATGTGGTAATGTTGAGCAAGTAATCGATTATTTGTTGTCAAGAATTTCACAGGATGTCTAAATAAGGAAGGTAAGCAAGATCCTAATCGATTATGCATGTAATTGGAATGGAATGGTAATCGATTATGCTATTCAAAAAAAGGTAGGAATTGGTTCCAAGCTTTCCACAAAATTATTTTTAGGGTTTAGGTTTCCACCATATGCATGCATGCAATTTTATAAAACATTTTCAAAACTATTTTTATGCATCATGCATGTTTTGAAAAGTCATCTCTCTCAATAGCTAAAGTGCCACACACTTTAGGTGATAGGACCTTTACAAAGAGTCCTAAATAAGGCTTAGACACAAATTAGGGTTTTGAACTTCATATGTTGCTTCTTCTTCAAGCTTCTCTTCTTTTGTGTCTTCTTTTCTTTAAATTTAGTCCTGCACTTTGCTCAACTTGAAACATTAGTAAATATGATGTAATTTGTTATCATACAAAATAAAGGAGTGTTTACCCTTGGTTCAACAAGTATACCATCTACCTTTCCCCATACCATCTACCTTTCCCCGAGGGAAAGTAACTTGAATTGTGTTTACATGAATTGAGAGTTTAAATGTCTTTATAGACTTACAATCAGTTAACTTAGCATGACATGATGAACTCTAGGTTCGTTTTCTTAACATGATTTGCATACACTCGCGTTCACTATAGATCGGTTTTTCCAACATTCTTACCTTCCAAAACATGGCATTTTATAGTTTTAATTACACCTATGAATAGACCTTTCAATAAGCTTTGAAACGCAACTGAAAACACCTCAATCGGATTCCCGGATCGAAAGTTATCGCGAAAACAAAATCGGTGGGGTTTGCTGAAAATTACACTGCGTCGCGACGCAAACAGGTTCCGTCGCGACGCGAAGAGTTACAGAAACGAAAACTGTCACAATTTTATGCATGGCCGCGAGGCGACGGCCATGGGTCGCGCGACGCGACCGTTGGCAGAAGTGAAGAAAAATGACTTTTCAAAATTTCGTTCTGTTCCGTTTCGCTTTCAATCCGGTGCCGAGACATTTTAGGACTTCCGTGACTTAAAAACAGACATTTCAACCAGCAATTCAGTCATATTCCAGCAAAAGCATTAAAATCAACAAATCAATGAAAACATATATATTCACCGAAAAACCGTAAAAACGCCATTTTCCCGAAAAAGGTTTTTGACTCGATTTTTTTCAAAACGAAATGCGAGGCACCTTGATTCAGAATCATGCAATCGTATATTCAAAAAACAAATCCTTAAGCGAGTATAGAACTCACCTATTGCGATGAAAATTGCACAACGCTGAGACTTTGGTGAATCCGCACGAACCGAGAACACACGAACTATCCCGGAATCGCTCCAATTCACGAACTTAGCACCCGAACAGCTCCCCGAAACTGACCCAAGTGACACACTTCAAATCCTAGCTACCCAATCTCCCTCTCAAGGCTTGGAAACACAATGTAGGTTCTGGAATTCCAAGGGAATGAAGACAGAAGCTCCCTATCAGCTCAAAACAACCAATCGATGAACATGCAAGCTGGAAACACTCATTTTCATAAACTTGAAGCTTGGACAGCAACCAATTTCGAACCTTAACTACTGAAACACTCCCCCAGCTACTCAATCGAATTTCACACAGTATTTGGCTTGAGGATGGGTCTTAGAATCAAATGTAGCAGCTGGAACAAGACATGCAACTCTAAAACTCCATTTTTGAGCTTGGAGCTTCAAAAGGGTGAAAATGGTGAATCTGAGTTGGGAGGAGGCTAGGCCACGAAAATTGTATCAATGGATAGAGGAGGAGAAGCTGAATCCAATGGTGTGGAGAAATGGTACATGCATTGGGGTGATGATCATACTCCTACTCTCCTTACCTCTCTCGAACTCTCCCTCTCTTTTCTCTCAAACTTTCAGATTTTCTCAAAATGGCTTCTGTTTTGGGTTCTGAACTTTTGGGAAGGGTGTGTGAGTTGGCTTGGTGTTTTGGTCAGCTGGAACCTCATTTAATGAGGTGAAAGGACCAAAATGCCCCTTTTCTCTAATACCCTTAATTTGCGTCTAACATCACTATAATTCTATGACTAATTAACTTAGCATTTTAACATAACAATTAGGTATAAACATGAATCATTATTAACTTGCAATGAACCTCAAGCGCTAAATATTCGGTTTAGCCAATAATTACCTTAATCTATTCGCTAATTTAAATAAATTAAATTAGCTAATTAGGGGATGTTACAGCCTCACTGGGTGATACATATCGAAAATCTAAGCGCTAATTAACTTAGCATTTTAACATAACAATTAGGTATAAACATGAATCATTATTAACTTGCAATGAACCTCAAGCGCTAAATATTAGGTTTAGCCAATAATTACCTTAATCTATTCGCTAATTTAAATAAATTAAATTAGCTAATTAGGGGATGTTACAGCCTCACTGGGTGATACATATCGAAAATCTAGGCACTGTTTAATTTTATCAAGATTTCTACCATTTGAATCTACCTCATGTTCAGACGGAACTATAGAAGTTGTAATCCGACCATGCCCTTTATTGATGTACTTGAATAAGTACTTGATAGATGTACTTTTGTTACACCATTCCATGTTGATATGAGCATGATATTTCAATAATAACATAGGATTATGAGGAACAACATGGTGATTTGTTAGTAGTATACCATTCTTTTCAATAGTGAAACCATTCATTCTTCTTCTATAAATCGGGTATCCATCTTTGTCTAGAATAGTAGACTCTTGGTAAGGCTTAGGGTAAAATTTAGTGCACTTTTCATCTTTCATGCAAGGAGAAGTTGGGTTGATCCTACCACATGGACCATGTATCATGTGAGATTTGACTAAGTTGTACAACTCACTTTGATCTTGCGGACTTGGGATTTCAGCTGAAATTATCCTGTCAATATCCTCTGTTGTGGGGTATTTGCTAGATGGATGAAGAAAAATTAATATATGTGCATGTGGTAATCCCCTTGTGTTGAAAGTCGAATTCTAATGGAGGGATACCGGGTAATTCAACATTTTTGATTGTAGTACGAACATTGAAGACCAATTTAAAGGGGTGGTTTGAAGCCTTATATGGGAAGTCTTTTTTTTGCAGAGAGAAAGTTTGGATTTCTACAGTCATGTTTTCCTGCAAGGATGTCAGCGTCCAGGAAGGCATTTCTCTGGGAGGAATCACGAAATGAATTGTATCTCCCTATAAAAGAGAATAAGGATTTTATATTGTAACATGGGCAACAAATAAGAAATGGAATTTGAGAGAAGGATAACCTGTTCATCCTTTAAAATG
This sequence comes from Astragalus membranaceus, assembly GCA_039519185.1. Lineage (NCBI taxonomy): Eukaryota > Viridiplantae > Streptophyta > Magnoliopsida > Fabales > Fabaceae > Astragalus > Astragalus membranaceus. The sequence goes on from CM076846.1 coordinate 16,555,930, forward strand.
CCTTGGAGATGTTCAATGTCGTTTTGAGAAACTGTCCAAACATCAATGGTTCTCACATGGATTTTCCATAATTCCTTTGGTGGAGTAAGGTTTCGAAGAGGTTCGGGTTTGCGTGCCATGACTGTCAACAAAAACGAAATGAATGGATTAAAAGTAAACCTGTGTGATCTGCTATAGTGAAAGAAGACATGAAATTTGAAGAATATTTTTATCAATGTTTGTGAAAGATGATTATTGTACTCCAACAAAAGTGATGAATCAAGTTAAGTGGTTAAAAGGGTTTAGAATGCATACAGGTCAGATTAGTATAAACAACATTAGTAGTCATCTTTACTTATCAATCACATGAACATGAATAAGCTAAAATACGTAAAATTGGAAAATGATTCATGGACATAACGGGATGAAGTTATTTTTGAAAACAGAAATTAAAACAGAACCTAATGGAACATTGAAACCCTAACATGATTAAAGTGACTTGTAAAATCGAGACTTATGCAAAACGATTCATGTATACAAACCGTAAGATCATTAAAGTGACTTGAAAAAAAAAACGTTTTTGAGTAAGATAGTTGTCATATTTACTTATGAACCGAACATGAAGCTAAAATCTATAAAATTGGAAAATGAATAGTGCATACAAACCATAAGAAGACTTACTTGGTTTGAAGATGAAGTGAGTAATGAGATAGAGAGAAGGAAGAGAGTTTCAGTTTGGAAGATGAGGTCCGCCCTCTTCCTCTTGCCTTTCCCGTCTTTCTGTGTCCGTTTGCCGTTCCCGCTTGTGCCGTCTCCCGCCGTGTCTTCCTCTCTTCGTTGGTCGCTTCCTTCTTCGTTTTTTCTCTTTGCTCTCCCTCTGCATTTTTTTCTAGCTTTCCCGTGCTTTCAATTTGGTTTTTTGGAAATTGAAAAATGAATTCCAAGACTTCTTTCTCTTTAGTGTGTGGTAGGGGGTGAGGTGACATGATGGTGCAGATTGCAGAGCAGTGTAAAATCAGGCTATTATTTTTTGCAAAAATAGGTTTGCTGCTGTGACCAGAAAAAGCAGTGCTTTTTGGGAAAATTGACGAAATTACCCTTAAAATTTGACAAATAGCAGAATTTGAAGAGCTCTAAATATGTAACTGTGCTAGCAATAGTTTTGATTATATAGAGGGTGGCAGTTGTTAATATTTGAGCCCCCTGCCGAGCCTCCTAAAAATCCTTTTTTTGACAATTCCAAAAAATCCATTTCAGAACATTCTTTCTGGAGCTAATTTACTGAAGTTATAGATAGGTTGCACTACTCAAATAATAAAAAGAAAGGGACCAAACCTCAGAAGTGAAAAAATGGACTATCCTTTTTTTGACGGCAAAAATGGAATATCTATGTAGTGTATATTAAGCATAAGCACAAGGATAATGAGTTTTTTACCACCAAAATTTCATTTTTTCTTATTTTACCGCTCTCAATTTTACCTGTTTTCAGCTTTTAAAGTTTTATACGGATTTTATCTATTAAATAGATAAATCTGTAGTAAATAGATAAATCGGTTAAAGTGCTCCCGGGGTCCCCTATCTTTATTTAAAGTAACGAATTAGTCCTTTATGTTTTTTTTGTCCCAAATAAGTCCTTTATCTTTCAAATTTTTGACACATAAATCCTTTTCCGTTAACAGTGCTGATTTATGTGTCAAAAAAAGGATTTATGTGTTAAAAATTTGAAACATAAAGGACTGATTTGGGACAGAAAAGGATTTATGTGTCAAAAATTTAAAACATAAAGGACTGATTTGGGACAAAAAAAAGATAAAGGACCAAATCGTTACTTTAAATAAAGATAAGGGACCCCGGGAGCACTTTAGCCTAGATAAATCTGTAGTTAAAAAATGAATTACGGATTTATCCATTTAAATGATAAATCCGTAGTTAAAAAATGAATTACGAATTTATCTATTCAATTGATAAATCTATAATTGATAAATCCGTAGTTCCTGTTTTTTTTCCTTTTCAATTGTATCAAAAAAAGTACCTACATATTAATAGATAAATCTGTAATTCATTTTTTAACTAAGGATTTATCTATTTGATAGATAAATCCGTAGTTATTTCAAATTTTTTAAAATATTATAATTACTTTTTTTAATTGGTTATTTTTTATCCCACCGACACTCTTCAGCAACGGGCATAATTTTGACTGTCAAGATCCCACCGTTAATTTTGATTAACGGCCCACTTTAATTTGTTAAATAGTCTTGGCAAAAATATTTGTTTTCGAGCAACCTTCTCTGGTTGTCCCGAAGCCACATCCAGATAATTCAAAAAAAAATTAGGGCTCATTACTCTGTAGAAGAGACTTCTTATGGGACTTCGGGAATCAAAATCCTGAATTCCCTCGTTTACTTTTTTTTTTTATTTTTTGGATTTTTCATAATCTCCAAAAAATCTAAAATTTTTGCATAACTTTCTTTTGATTTTATTAGATTTTTAGTCGTGTTTTTATAGCTTTTAGATTAGTTTTGATTCTTTTGCGGACTTTTAGTGGTGTTTTCATAACCTTCTTTTAATTTTTAGTGGATGTTCTCCTCCTCTTTTACCGGATGTTCTGTTGTCATGAATGTGTCTGATAACCAAAAGATCATCGGTATCTATATCTATTTCATTTAAAAACAAAATTTATATTAACTTTTTTAACAAATTAGAAATAATTACGGATTTATCAATTAAATAGATACATTTTTAATTTAAAAATATATTACAGATTTATCAATTAAATAGATAAAACACGTAATGTATTATTATACTACAAATTTATCTACTAATGGTAAATTTGAAAATCCAATTTTTTTTACTTAAACGCCGTAAATATGGTAATAGTGAGAGGGGTAAAATGAAAATTATGGGCCAATCCAAAGCACCGAGTTTGAGCTGGATACTACAAAAAAAATTGACCTTTACCCACGGACAAAAACGGTCACTAAATATGATATATCCGTGGGTAAAAGTAACTGTCAGCTTTCCCCACGGGCACTTTTTCCGTAGAGGATGTAAGACATCTAACCACGTTTTTTGGTCTGTGGGTATAAGTTTTCCCTACGTCCTAAGACCTTTACCTACGGTTTTGCACCGTCACTATATCCTTCACATGTAGATTAAACTTTGACTTCTACCTACGGTTCTGTCCGTCACTAAAAGTTGTTTCTTTCATTAAATTAAATTATTTTTTGCAATTATAAATTACTATTTATTACAAAATTTACTCTTAGTTGTCAATTCTAATTTGAAGTTATATAATACGCAGTACAAAATATTAAAAAGTTTGGTTCTTTACCAAAATATTAACATATATTAAATACTTCAATCAAACAATATCTGAAAAATATATAAAAGATTATTAAGGTAGCAAAAGATGCACACCAACCTTTTTAACCTTTTTATTTTTTAAGATTGTTCCACAAAGCATCCATAGTAGTTAAAGAACTTGATTTGTGTTTGCTTGAAGTATTTTTTAAGATTGTTCCACCAAGCATCGATAGTAGTTAAAAAGACAAATCAACTTGTTTGCTTCTTGCTAGTTTCGATATCATAGTTTGCTATTTCTGAAGTTGAATTGCTTCTGAATAAGACTAATCAACTTCATTTATGTTTGCTTGAAGTATTTGTGACGTTTCTCATGCACACCAAACCAGTTATACCATTGTTTTCAAGTTTTCGTGTAGTGCATATTTTAATTGTAATTTTGTAAGTGACTTTTAAATATAAATTGAGTATTTATCTTAACTTATTACCCAAACAATGCAACCAATTCTCTTGAATAGTTTTGGAAAGTATAGAATTTTACCTTCGAATGAAGAGGGAACTATCACTAAAAAGCATGTCTTCAACCTGTAACACAAAATCAAAACTAGAACAAGAGTAAATATAATTTGAAAGGACAATTTTCTTTGAAAAAGGTGTAACTAATAAACATTGATAAAAGAAGTTCACCTACATACACCACAACCTACAAATAAGTATCTCTATCTTTTAGCATGTCTTGTATTATATCAAACAAAAACACATGTCACCTGCATTACTCGTATAGTACCTCAATCTAAGTCAGCTCCTCTTTCGGTTCTTGCATCGATAAGACGATAACTGCTTTCCTTCCTATTGTGCATGTGTCGATAAGGCTAAAAATCAACTAAACAACAAAGAAGCATATCACCAAACACTTGGTGTGCATGAGAAACGTCACAAATACTTAAAGCAAACACAAATCAAGTTGATTAGTCTTTCTCAGAAGCAATTCAACTTCAGAAATAGCAAATTATGATATCGAAACTAGCAAGAAGCAAACAAGTTGATTTGTCTTTTTAACAAGCCATGTTTCACGTACCTGACGCCGAAACAGCACAATAGCAAGCCATGTTTCACACTCTTGGGCCAAATATTCATATCATCTACACTTTATATCTTGAAAAAGAAAGCATTTGTTAAGCCCACCTCCCGAGTTAGTTATACAATCTCCCCTCAATGAAAAAGATAAAATACCTTTCTCCCAAAGTTAACCCTGCCCAGTGCCCACACTTCATTACTCAGCTTTTTTCATCTTTGTCTTCCGTTTGCGCTAAATACATATTTAGAGTGTGAATATTCTATTACAGAAATAGTATAAAAAGATAAGCATTTTGAATCTAGGTTACTAGAACTTCTATATTATTTAGGCGAGCAATTGAATGATTAATGATTTCAATGATGTTTTGTCAAAAAACATTGATTTCAATGTTAAAAAAATGTAAAGACGCAATCGCCCCACTTACTACATTATTTTACTCAAAAATACATTTAATAAGTTTGTTTTGCCCCCATAAAATAATAGGTGTTGCCTGCATAAAATAACTTTTTGTAGAAATTTACGAGAGATTAATAAAATATAAAATAAATTAATACTAGTTTTACCATTCTAGCTTTATAATTTGAAGAAATCTAGGTATTTTAGGATTATTTTGTCATTTTTTTGGTAAATGAAATGTAGTATATTGAAATATGTATTAATGTGTAAAAGCTTAGAATATATTTTCGACCCAACTAGTCAAAATCTATGCATCTGTCACTAGCTTGGAGTAATCTTATCTCTAGTATAATATGTACTTTGGGGGGCTATCTGGATTAGAGGGTTTCATCATCTTGTACATTCTCTTTTTTTAATGGCAAACATATATTAGAAATTTAAGGGGATACAAATGGCACTTGAATCCATACAAATGTCCAAGAGCACAGAAGAAAATTTGGATAACTGACACAAAAAACTTAAGTAACTACTTTGAAATACAAAATAAACCTCCGCTGACCACTCATAGTAAAGGTAGAGACCTACTCAGCTTCTCGCTATGGACTATTTCCATGACAAAACTTTTATCCTCTCCGGTACATGGATGTCATGAACTGACGTACCTACAAATATATACCAAAGTCTTACATTGCTTGGCTATTTCAAAAGTGAGAAGTCCCACATTGCTTGGCTTTGGATTCACCAAAGTCTTCATATGCTAAAGCTTAATGAGAGCTAGTAAACAAGCAACTAGAAGGGACTTCCTCGCGCGCACAAGCAGGGACCAACATGACTTGGTTCAGTGCGAATCTTTCGATTCCCCCCTGCGCGCTCGACTGGCTTTGTGCTAATTTTATTAAATAAAATATTACTTTTATCAGCCTATCCGTATACGCCCAATTATGGGTCGAAATAATTTGGTCGGAAAGTTCAGGTCGAAAACGGAAAGTTGGTCGAACTGATTGGCAAAACAATCAAATTAATTCCCTTTATTTTGTAACTGTCATTTTCTTCCAACAGTTATTTTCATTCAAACCTATTTATTCCATAACTGCAAAATTCAACCGGCTTGATTACAATTGATTTCTAAAACGCCCTTTGACTGGTTTTAATGCCTGATGGAGATTATGCCTCTAACGGCTCTTTCTTAAAGCCTATAAAAACAGCCTTGAGCTGCACTTGCAATATATATGAGAAAATTCATTTTCCACCTTTTTTGAAAAAGAGCTCTGGGTTGCTCTTCTGTTAATATCCAGTTCTTCTTGCTAGTTCTGATACCTCTTTCGCTACTGCGATTGAGAAGACCCGGTTGTACCTCGGGGAATTTGCGCTGTAGAGGCGGATAAATTCTTCAGGGCAATTGCAAGACGCCTCCGGTTATTTATCTAACATTTCTGTGTTTGCAGGTTTATTTTCGACAGCATCAGTACAATTCGACAGCAGCTACTTCGACTTTGACAACTTCTGTTTCTGCACATTTGGTTCGCAGCAGTCCTTGCCACTCAACAGCATCAGTCGAAATCTTACTACTACAATTCGACTACGGAAGTTCGATTGCAGTCATCATCATTCGACTAGAGCCATATCAGCAATTTCGACAACAATCTGAAGAATTTATCCATGGCTGACGCAACCATCGACAATGATACCAGTGCTACCATCAATAATAATAGCACTGTTATTGTTCCTGCTGCTGTCCCAGTAACCTACGCGAAGCCTTTTCCTGACATCTCCAAAATTGAGGTCTTCGCAGGCCAAAATTTTCGTAGGTGGCAGGAACGCGTTAGTTCCCTTCTTGACATGCACGGAGTTGCAGCTGCTCTTACTGACTCCAAACCTGTCGAACCTGCTACTCCCAAACAGGTCAAAGTTTGGACCCATGCCAACAAAGTGTGTCGTCACACAATTCTCAGCACCCTCTCCAACGAATTGTTCGACATCTACTGCACCTACAAGGAAGCTAATCAGATCTGGAAATCAATGATTCTCAGATACACCGCTGAAGATGCAAGCAAGCAGAAATTTGTCATCAGCAACTACTACAATTGGGTCATGAGTGAAACTGGCGAAATCAAAACACAAATCAACCAGTATCACAAATTCCTAGAGGAAATGAAGGCTGAAAACATAGTTCTCCCTGACGAGTTCATTACAGGTATTCTGATTGAGAAGCTGCCAGAATCATGGAAGGACTACAAGCAACAACTGAAGCACAAACACAAGCAACTGTCACTGAACGAGCTGTTGACTCATATCATCATCGAAGATACCAACCGAAAAGAGAGTAACAAGACAAAGGCGAAAGCAATGGCTTCACGGGCAAACATGGTGATGAACAACCCTTCAAGGTTCGACAAAGGCAAACCAGTCTCTCCAAACAGAAGGTACGATCCCAAGAAATCATCTAATCAAAAGTATCACAAAAGGAACAATGATCATTATTGTAACACCCCTTTTCTACCCAACGGTTTATTAAAAAAAAATATCAGAGTTTTTCGCGCCAAAAGAGTGTCACATTTTTCGAACCGGAAAACCACTTCGCAAACATAGTACTTTAATTATAACTAACTTCTTTTCAAAAACATGCAGCGGAAATAAAAAGGTTTAACTTGGCAATCATACTTCAAAAGGTTTACAACTTAGAAAGGCATATACATAACACATAAGGAAAGACACAAGGACAACCCTCCCGAGTGCTACGTATCAGAGCCGACGACACCGAACGAACGAAGATACTAATGTCTTCCTTCGGACTCACCTGCAAGTTACCACCTGGGGTAAACAACCACATAAAAGGGGTGAGATATTTAACACATAATAGGAATGAATGATAAGGAATATGTTAGAGTATAACACCTACGTCTACCACACCAATCACAAACATCAATTATAACACCAAGGGTAAAACAGTCAATTTCATCAAGATATAAACATCACAGTCATCATTAACACAAATATCACCAAGGTACAGTCACCAAGGTCGTCACACATGTTATGATATGCATGAATGCAGTATGCATGTGGATCCATAGGCCGAAGCCTCTGCTCGTCATAATAGGCCGAAGCCTCTGCTCGTCATAATAGGCCGAAGCCTCTGCTCGTCATAATAGGCCGAAGCCTCTGCTCGTCATAATAGGCCGAAGCCCCTGCTCGTCATAATATGCACATGAGTTATGCAACACTATGTACAATGCACCAGAAAATAATCAACAACCAAGATCAACTCAGTGATACCACAACACTGACGCCAATAACTCATGATAGGCCGAAGCCTCTGCTCGTCATAATATGCACCGTCACACACCAATATCACACCAATGATTAATGAAATTCATCACACCAAATAATTAATGGGATTCATCACACCAAATAATCAATAGGCACACCGGAACTATTAATTCACCCACCAATCACACCATAATAGACTCACCAAATCAACCCACCACTCACACCAACACCAATTTCAATTAGGCCAATTTAGGATTTGACACAAAATAGTTTTCAACGACAATTGCTATCACCGGGACAGCCACTTGAGGCGTCCAATCAGCAACAACCAGAACCAACATCGGGGAGATGACAACTTTCGAAAATAATAATTTCCTAAAATATTCTGAGACACCGAAAACACTCAAAAGACACCTTTTACAACACCTGGGACCAACGTCAGAAAAATAGTTCATTCTGCCCAGAAATTAGAATATTCAGGTGGGCACCTGAATAAGCTTCACAACGCATTTTGAAACGTTCAAAACGGATAACCGAGTCAAAAGATATAACCAAAACAATTTTAGGAAAAATCCACCAAAACCGGAACGGCCACGGGCGCAACGGGCGCCAACGGCCAGAACAAAGTCGGGCGCAAGGGCGCAACCGACGCGGAACAGCATGGGCGCATAAGGAGCCAACGGCTAGCAACGAAGTCGGGCGAAAGGGAAACGAAGTCGGGCGCAACACAGCAACACAGGGAACACGGCGCCCATGCACAGGGCGCCAAAAACAGAACACACACAGTTTGATTCCAGAAGTTTGACCCAACTTTGGAGACTCATAACTTGAGCTACACAACTCTAAATCGAACGAAACCAGTGCCAAAACGACCGGCTTTAAGTCTATTTTCAAAAACAATCAGCCACATAAATTTTGGATCAACAAAACAGTACCAGTTTTAGAAAAACCGAAACAGTGTCCAGAAATGCACACATATGGCGCCCAAGGCGCCTAGGGGTTACAAAATCTTGTTTCTCATCAATTAAATTACTAATTCAACACCAAAATTCAATTACCAATATGAACATCAAATTACCACGGTCATCTCCAATTACCATCAATCAAAATACCATCAAAACATTAATCAAACACTTGGTATGCAATTCACCCTTTTAACAATTAGAACATCACTCTTGCAATTTTAATCATAGAATTCACAATCCAAATCATCATGATCATCACATACATATATATAATTCGAAATCCAACAAATACTCATCTATTATCATACAAAACAATTAGATTATTTTGTCACCAAACGGTACATCACACATAACGGTTTAATCATGAAACTCACATCAAGATCACATAAACATGGTAACCTAAGGCCTATCACCATAAACCTACACTCATCGAATATTAGGCATGCATCTAAATCATAACAACATAACATCACCCTTTTTGTGAATAGCTTCAAACAATCATAGATCTTCATCATGCGAATCAAGGAAACATGTGTAACATTCATCACATCAAATCACACAATTTCATCATAATTTTTCATCATAATTCGAATAGGGCATCATAAGGGTTTGAATCACACAATTCATATTAAGACAATCAAAATCATGGCAACCTAGTGCTAATCCCCATAAACCCCATCATGCAAACCCATTAGGTGAAGATATCCCCCCTTACCTTATTAGATGAGCTTTATTAATCCCCTAGATCAAGTACCCAAATTCGTAGCCCTCCTCTCCTCTTCCTTAGGCACCAACTTAATTCTTCTTCTCTCCTTGAACCTTCACGCCCCTTTCTCTTCTTTTCCCTCTTGCTTGTGCGCCATTCCTCCTCTTCTCTCCTAGGGTTTGGCCGCGCCTCTCACTCTCCAAGGCTCTCTCAATTCTCTTCTTTTTCTAAAATTTGCTAATGATCACTAAACCCTAGGATTAGCTCTCATACGCACCTAACTCATGGATCATGGGTCATGGGCTTTCTTCCATCACTTAAGCCCTAATTAAATAATTAAGCACCACCACTCCCTAATTAATTAAAACCACCCCATATTATTATTATTATTATTTCTATCACCCACATCCTATTTAATTAATTAAATAAATACTAAATAAATATTCAATTAATTTTGGGGTGTTACAACTATCCTGGTACTCATAGCATTGAATTCAAGAAAAGAGGATACTTCTTTGTTTGTGGAAAGCCAGGACACTATATATGCACCTAAATGCAGGCATAGGGCGAGAAATGACAATCCTCCTAAGGCTAACGCCAATTTGGCTGATGCTGGTGGAGATGATAATGAGGATGACGATGTCATTGCTGCTGTCGTTTCTCTTGACAACATGGCAACTGATGTGAACAAGTGGGTGGTGGATTCTGGAGCCACCAAGCACATCTGTACTAATAGAGAAGTTTTTACCTCCTACACTGCTGTAGGGGAAGGAGAAGAAAATATCTATCTGGGTGACTCACATCCAGCCCCAGTTGTGGGGAAAGGAACAGTTCTTCTCAAGCTCACATCGGGAAAAACTCTGGCTCTCACAAATGTGCTTCATGTGCCTAACATAAAGGCAAACCTGATCTCTGTTGGGGTTCTGCTGAAGCATGGTATCAAAGTGACATTTGAATCTGATAAGATTGTTCTTACCAAGAACAACAATTTTGTTGGAAAGAGATATTATGATCATGGACTTTTTGTACTCAACACTTTTGATTTAAATAACAATGTTTCGACTTCTGCTTACTTGATTGACTCTTATAATATGTGGCATGCTAGACTAGGTCATATTAACTTTCTGTATGTTATTAAATTGCAACGTCTTGGCATGATTTCGACTAGTGATAATCAACATAGTAAATGCGATGTATGTGTCGAATCCAAGTTAACAAAGAAATCGTGTCCCCCAGTACATCGTGAAACTGAACTGCTTAGTTTAATTCATACGGACCTAGGAGATTTAAAACAAACTCCAACTAGGGGCAGAAAAAATTATTATGTAACGTTTATAGATGATTTTTCGCGATACACCAAGGTGTTTCTATTAAGACAAAAAGATGAAGCATTTGAAGCTTTTCTTTCATATAAAGCTGAAGTCGAAAATCAATTAGATAGAAAGATTAAAAGAGTTAGATCCGACCGTGGAGGAGAATACATATCTTTTAATGATTTTTGTGAAAAGGAAGGTATAATACATGAAACAACTCCCCCCTATTCACCTGAATCTAATGGCATAGCCGAAAGGAAAAATAGGACATTGAAAGAGATGATGAACACTATGTTAATAAGTTCTAATGCGCCAACCAACTTGTGGGGTGAGGCTATATTAACTGCATGTTTTATACAAAATAGAACTCCTCATAGGAAAACCGGAAAGACCCCCTATGAACTGTGGAAAGGTTATCAACCTAACTTGAAATATTTGAAAGTGTGGGGGTGCTTAGCTAAAGTTATGTTGCCTGATCCTAAGAAAAGAAAAATTGGTTGCAAAACCTCTGATTGTGTTTTTATAGGATATGCAGAACACAGCGCTGCTTATAGATTCCTTGGTGTGAAAAGTGATGTTCTAGATAATAATACTATCATGGAAACTAAAAATGCTGAGTTTTTTGAAAACGTTTTTCCTTTGAAACATGATAGTATATCTAGACAACCATTAGCAAGTACTAATGATGAAACTCATGAGGAACCGTATCGAGAACTAAGGAGAAGTAAAAGACCAAGAAAAGAAACATCCTTCGGAAATGATTTTTACACTTATCTAGTCGAAAAAGATCCAGAAACCTTTTTTGAAGCAACTTCTTCTTCTGAGTCGAAATTTTGAAAAGAAGCTATTAAAACTGAAATAGACTCAATTTCCAAATGTAACACTTGGACCTTAGTTGATTTACCACCTGGGGAAAAATCAATAGGATGCAAGTGGATTTTCAAAAGAAAATATAACCCTGATGGGTCTATTGATAAATACAAAGCTAGACTAGTAGCAAAAGGTTTTTCTCAAAAACAAAACATTGATTATTTTGATACCTTTTCTCCAGTAACAAGAATTTCTTCTATTAGAGTTTTAATAGCTTTGGCTTCTATCCATAAACTAGTTATTCACCAAATGGATGTTAAAACCGCTTTTTTGAACGGTGACTTAGAAGAAGAAATCTACATGAATCAACCCGGAGGATGTATAGTTTCAGGTCAAGAGAACAAAGTATGCAAACTCCTTAATTAAGTTGTTATATGGTTTAAAACAAGCACCAAAACAATGGCATGAAAAATTCGACAGAACTTTAGTCGAAGATGGTTTCACCACAACTGATGTTGATAAATGTGTCTATACTAAAACTTTGTGTGGAGAACATGTGATTATATGTTTATATGTAGATGACATGCTCATTTTCGGTACTTGTCTGGATATTGTTATTAAAACAAAATCTTTTCTTTCATCTAGTTTTGACATGAAAGATATGGGTGAGGCTAATGTAATATTAGGACTTAGAATCATCAGGGAAGGTGATAGCATCACACTATCACAAGATCATTATGTGGAAAAACTTCTTAGGAAGTTTGGTCACTATGACTCAACCCCCTTGAGTACCCCCTATGAAGCTAACTCACGCTTAAAGAAAAATAGAGGTGATCCTGTTGACCAACCTCAGTATGCCCAAGTAATTGGGAGCCTACTGCATTTAATGAACTTTTCTCGACCAGACATTGCATTCGCAGTCGGTCGTCTGAGTAGGTATACTCACAATCCTGGTCAGGATCATTGGAAGGCAATTACTCACCTTATGAGATATTTGAGAGGTACCACAACTTATGGTATTACTTATAGTGGATTTCCCGCAGTATTAGAAGGATACTGCGATGCTAACTGGATATCTGATTCAGATGAGACAAAATCCACTAGTGGTTACATTTTCACACTTGGTGGTGGTGCGGTAACTTGGAGGTCAGCCAAACAATCCATTATTGCTAGATCGACTATGGAGTCGGAATTTGTAGCTCTGGAATTGGCTGGTACTGAAGCTGAATGGTTGAAGAACCTTTTAGCTGGTATTCCTTTGGGAATAAAACCGACACCATCAGTGTCAATACATTGTGATAGTCAATCGGCAATAGCCGTTGCAAAGAATAAGACCTATAATGGCAAAAATAGACATGTGCAATTAAGACATAATGTTGTTAAACAATTGCAAAAGTATGGAGCAATATCGATCGATTATGTGAAGTCGGAAGTGAATTTGGCCAATCCTCTGACAAAACCCTTAGGGAAGAAAATGATATGTGAAACATTGAAGGGAATGGGACTAAAAGCCAACTGATATTAAGAAGTGATGGTAACTCAACCTTTGTGATTGGAGATCCCATGAATAAGGTTCAATGTGGTAAAAACAAGTTACTTCTTGATAGTGCTAGCACTGGAAATTAATTCAAGTAATTAATTTCATTATTGTCCCTTCCTATGGTGTTATTGTGATGGTGCTAGACTGCAGGGTTAAAAGGATAAGCTTAAAGCTTTTAATGATTTTCATAGCCCTTATGGGTGGTGTATGACTTGCAGCATACACTTGATGAAATCACCTATATGAGTGTCAAGTGAGGCCGCTTGCATGAGATCCTGGTGAGGTCTCTAGAGCACTCATGAATACCGAGCACGCGCAGGGCCTTGTAGCGCAACACCGCAAAAACAACAAGAATTGTGGGGGTGTAATGTGATAATGAAACCACTAACATATAATATGCGCCTGTGGTTCCATAGCTTGCTATACCAATTCACATTATGTTATATTTTATCTATCTAGGACTGGTTCCATAGCTTGCTATACAGCTCCGAAACTTTACATCTACGATGTCAACCCAGAAAACCTCTTTTATAAATTTATTTTTCAACTTTTGAAATATGTGGGGGATTGTTGTATTTTATTGAAAATAAAAAGATATTTCAAAAGTGAGAAGTCCCACGCTGCTTGGCTTTGGATTCACTAAAGTCTTCATATACTAAAGCTTAATGAGAGCTAGTAAACAAGCAACTAGAAGCGACTCCCTCGCGCGCACAAGCAGGGACCAACATGACTTGGTTCAGTTCGAATCTTTCGATTCCCCCCCTGCGCGCTCGACTGGCTTTGTGCTAATTTTATTAAATAAAATATTACTTTTATCAGCCTATCCGTATACGCCCAATTATGGGTCGAAATAATTTGGTCGGAAAGTTCAGGTCGAAAACGGAAAGTTGGTCGAACTGATTGACAAAACAATCAGGTCGAAAACTGAAAATTAATTCCCTTTATTTTGTAACTGTCATTTTCTTCCAACAACTATTTTCATTCAAACCTATTTATTCTGTAACTGCAAAATTCAACCGGCTTGATTACAATTGATTTCTGAAACGCCCTTTGACTGGTTTTAATGCCTGATGGAGCGTATGCCTCTAACGGTTCTTTCTTAAAGCTTATAAAAACAGCCTTGAGCTGCACTTGCAATATATATGAGAAAATTCATTTTCCACATTTTTTGAAAAAGAGCTCTGGGTTGCTCTCCTGTTAATATCCAGTTCTTCTTGCTAGTTCTGATACCTCTTTCGCTACTGCGATTGAGAAGACCCGGTTGTAGCTCGGGGAATTTGCGCTGTAGAGGCGGATAAATTCTTCAGGGCAGTTGCAAGACGCCTCCGGTTGTTTATCTAACATTTCTGTGTTTGCAGGTTTATTTTCGACAGCATCAATACAATTCGACAGCAGCTACTTCGACTTCGACAACTTCTGTTTCTGCACATTTGGTTCGCAGCAGTCCTTGCCACTCAACAGCATCAGTCGAAATCTTAGTACTGCAATTCGACTACAGAAGTTCGATTGTAGTCAGCATCATTCGACTATAACCATATCAGCAATTTCGACAACATGGATGTCATCAATTGACGTACCTACAAATATATAATTATTCCGCTCCTTTCAAAAGACACGGATAGCCATGCATATGCCATCTACTACAAGAATAATTGATTTTTCCGGCCAGGAGTTTCCGGCGGATATGGATCCGCCGCAAATATTCCGGCGGATTCTAGGCATTTGCGGCGGATTAATATTCGACTTGGCTTTTGCGGCGGATATATCGGTTTTTGCGGCGGATTTGGGATTACAAAAATTTATTTTTTTTACGAGATTTTAACAATCCGCCGGTAAGATTATTTCCGGCGGATATTTGCCAATTTTGAATTTCTTAAACCGCCGCAAATTCACCTCCGTCCGCCGAAAATCCCCTAATCCGCCGCAAATCCCATAAATCCGCCGGTAACTGCCGTTTCCGACGGATCTTGCCTTTTGACCGTTTGAGTTCGTTTCTCCTTTATAAACCCCTTCTCCCCTTCTTCTTTTTCACACCTCTACCAATACTCTCATTCTCTTGATACGGCACTCTCTTGAGCATTGTCGGCAGCGGCTCCAATAGAGTGGCGTACGTCTCCATTTTTTTGTAAAAAAATTTCCACATTGTCATGAACACCCCTTCATCTTTTTCGTTAAAAGTAACCCCTTTATCAGCAAAAAGCTCCTCCTCATTATTTTCACCACATGAGACATATACGCTCATCAAACGCTCGGCATCATCCTCCAACTTAACAACCCGTCCTTGCAGTTCCTCAAACTTTCTATTTAGAGATTCAATCATCTTTTCAAAAAATGGTTTCTTGTGAAACTTTCTATTTTGAAAATATGGCGTAGGTCTCTGTTTAGGGGTAGCAGACATTAAATATATAAATAGTCAATGCTCAAGAGAGTGTCGTATCAAGATAATGGCGTAGGTATCTGTTTAGGGGTAGCAGACATTAAATATATAAATGATAAAAAATAATAAAAAACCATAATACTCATAATAATACAACAACATATCCGACACTAATTAACAGTCAAGATCTTGCCGACACTAAATAGTCAATAGTGATTAGTGTCGACACTAATTAACGATCAAGATCTTGCCGACACTAAATAGTGTTGCGTGATTGTTGAATAGTCAATAGTGATTAGTGTCGATACTAATTAACGGTCAAGATCTTGGCAACACTAACTAAACAGTGAATATTGATGTTGGTTATTTGTGGCGGATATTTGGGTATTTGCGGCGGATATTGAGTATTTGCGGTGGATATTTTTTGTATTTGCGGCGGATTGTGGGTTTTTGCGGCGGATATTTTGGTGTTTTTAAAAAAAAGGCGCGGTATTTTAATTTGAACTATCCGCCGAAAAGACCCAGAATCCGCCGCAAATCTCCGTTTAAAAAAAACCCGCGGATATTAAATTTCAAAATCCGCCGCAAAGACCAAAAATCCGCCGCAACGGGTCTTTGCGGCGGATATTACCTTTTGACCGTTGGCTCCGTTTTCCTATATATATCCATTCCCCACTTCTCATTCTTCACACTTCTAACAATCCTCTCATTCTCTTCTTAAAATTTCTCTTTTACTCTCTCCAAATTCTCTCCTTCTCTACTAAATCTCTTTTTGAAGTGTAGCGCTTCCTCCCTACGAATTGTCTTCTGCTCTCATTGGGAAATTTCTTCAAGGTATGTTTTTGATATGAGTTAATAGTTTTAGTTTTTAATTTTTTTTTAATATTCGTTTTTAAATTATTTTATAATAATATGAGTTTGTTACTAATTGTGTTGTTTTTTGTTTAGGTATTGTTTGGGTTCCTCCTTTTTCCTCTCTGCTTGAGTTCAGGATAAGCTTCAAGCCATAGCCTTCTCTTCACTACGGTTAGTTGTTAAAGTAATTAATAAAATATTACTTACTTCACTATTTTTAGTAAAATTTTGTTATATACAAATTTTGTTTGCAATAATAATACAAAATAATTTATATTGAAAAAACTTATTTATTAAGTTCACTTATAAATTTTATTAACATATATTGTCTTATAAAAATTGAAATTTAAAATTAAATTTGGAATTATTATTTATAATGTTTAAATTATTAGTATATAACATTATTAAAAAATTAATTGTGTTGCTTGTAATTGGTAGTTTATTGAAATATCAAAATAAAATGAGTAATATATAAATATATATATCAAAATATGAAGTAATTGATAGTTTATTTTATTTTATTTATATTGTAGTGTAGTATACGTAGTTCTTGAAAATGGATCGTAGTTGGATGTATGATTGATTGTATCCTGGAAGAACTGGTGTAAAACGACGTTTTGTAGAAGGAGTAGAAGAGTTTATTTTTTGTGCTAAGTACATTGATCATGAAGAATTTGGGCGACAAGGCGGTATTAGAAGTCCGTGCTTGAAATGTTCATTTGGAGCTATAAAAAATGAACATGAAGTTAGACTTCATTTGTACAATAATGGGTTTAGGCCAAATTATTGGATATGGAGTCGTCACGGGGAAGGAGCGCCAAGGGTAGCTGCAGTTCCTGCGGTTAATGTTCCGGTTGAAGTAGTAGATCACACATGAAGTAGTTATCCAGCGACTACGACATCTGAAGGATGGGGAATACAACCGTTAGATGTTTATCAGGGAATGATATCTGACGCTGTTGGAGTAAATTTGGATTTTGAAGAACCAGATGCTGACGAAATTCCAAATGAGGAAGCTCAAAGATTTTACATGTATTTGAGTGAGACAAATAAACCCATATTTGAAGGATCTACAGACTCATAATTATCAATGTGTGTTCGGTTGTTGGGTCTTAAGTCTCAATTTAATGTTGCTGAGTTGTGCATGGAATATATGACCAAAATGATGTTGGATGCAACCCCCATTAGAGGATGATCTTTCAATAATAATAATTTTTTTTTTAAAAAAATGGTACTTTGCGGCGGATTTGTGTCGTTTGCGGCGGAATTTTAAATAAAACGTTTTTTTTTAAAAAAATTATATTCATTTTTTTAAAAATAAAACGGGTACTTTGCGGCGGATAACGGGAACTTTGCGGCGGATACTTTGCGGCGGATATTGGGCACTTTCCGGCGGATATTTTGCGGGAAAACTTTGTCCCCTTTTCCGGCGGATTATCCGCCGCAAAGTTACGGTGGATTTTGCGGCGCCACTAAATCCGCCGCAACGCGTTTGCTTCGAGCTGGCTACCGGCCTGCAAAATTCTGCCGCAAAGTCCAAATATCCGCCGCAAATTTGGCTTTTGCGGCGGATTTTGCCCGCCACAAAGTCCAATTTTTCTTGTGGTGATCTTGTACATCCTATGGAATTAAGAAAGTAATTCTAAGAGTGGTGTGACTACAAGTTTTTTAAATTGGGAAAACTTGGATTCTTGGTAGATGTTGATCTTGAACATAAAGGGGCAGAAACCTAAGGGTTATATGGTATCTTTATCTGTATTATGTGATTCATAGTGGATATGCTCTCTCCTATTACTTTTAACGAGCCATATAAATCTCTCGCGTGTACTTTTCTTTTTCCCATTTTCCTTGTGCATTTTGCTAGTGTATTTTCTCAGTTTTTGTGCAAAATTATGCTTTCATTTTTTTCTCTATTTTCTTATTCTTGTTCCGCTGTTGATGGCTGTGTAATCGTTTGAGGCAAGTCGAACTTAAAATTCAACTAAACACTTATTTAAAAATTACTATAAATATTTTAGTGAAATTAAAATAGTGAACAAGTTTATAGATCAAAGTCACAATGAACAAGTTTAATTAAAAGCGAGTAATTTTTTTAAAAGTTAACACTAGAAATAAATTGTTAGCTGGAGAAATAAATTGTACCAGAATCCTCTCCAGCCGCTCATCCCACATAAACAGACCGCGACACCAAGAAAGTCTCCACAACATGACTCTCCCAACCAACTGCAAAGTCCGCGACCCCCATCTTGTCTGTCTGATACCTGGTAAAGCCTAGGGAAAGACCTGCTGAGGAGTTGTCCCTCCAACCAAGAATTATGCCAAAAGGATTTTGACTCCCCATTACCCACTTTCCTAGTCACCCTCACCCTGAACCAATCTCCACCCATACCCGTCCCTGAACCAAGTAAACATATATCTTTCCACCAAGTTAATGTGAACCCTAGGGAGTGATAGAGTAGACAGAGAAGGCGTCCCAATAATATCCGGCCCATACTTTGCGACCAACACATTCCGCCATAAGGAAGAGTTCCCAGCAACCAACTGCCACCGCCATTTACCCAACAAGCTCTGATTAAAAGCACTCAAATCCTTTACCCCCAGACCCCCGCCAGACTTCGGTTTGCAAACATCTGCCCACCTAACCCAAGGAATTTTCTTCTTCTCTCGACACCCACCCCATAAGACGTTTCTATGTAGTCGGACCAACTTCCTCCACGCCCCCAAAAGGTATCTTAATAATAAGATATGAAAGGAAGAAAATAGAAATACTATTGAGAACCGAGTTTAATAGAACAACTCGCCCCCAAAGGTAATAAACCTACTCCTCCAAGAACGGATCCTATCCCACAGAGCTCCCCCACAAGGGGTTCCCACGTGGCAAGCCTTCTGGATTTGCCCCCACTGGGAGCCCTAAGTACTTGAACAACAACACCCCAATCTTACAGTGCAGGAACCTCTTTGCCAGGAAAAGAAATAAAGGGCTCACATTCACCCCCACAATGCTACTCTTAGAGAAGTTAACCTTCAAACCAGACGACAACTCAAAACACCTCAAGATTGCCTTCATAGTCCAAAATTTCTGACCGACGATTCCCCGATAAGAAGGGTATCATCAGCATATTGCATATGTGAAACAACAAGACCAGAGTCCCTCACCGCAAAACCCCGAAACATACCCATCTCTCAATCCCGCCTGATCATCCTGCTTAGCCCCGCAAACCACCAAAAGAAATGGGAATGGAGCCAAGGGATCTCCCCGTTTCAACCCTCTGCTAATCTGGATCTCCTTTGTTGGACAACCATTAACTAGAACTAAAAGGCTTCCTGAACACACACATGCTGGCATCCACCCCCTCCACCTCTCATCAAAACCAAACCGACTCAACATATACTCGAGAAATTTCCAATTTACCAAATCATATGCTTTCTCAAAATCCACCCTGAAGATCAAGCACTCAGAACTCGACCCAACCTAGCCGCCAAAACCTTAGCAACCATATGATACAAACACCCAAGAGAGATAGGCTGGTAATCACCAAGGCAAAAACACAAGAAAGTAAGAAGAGAAGGACTGTAAAACAATTTGTGTTTGTATACATGCATTTATGTAAAAGTAAGTTGAACCGCAAGTTTAAGTGTAAAAATCATGTTTGGAGAAAAAAACTATAAATTCTAATTTCGACTTAGAATCAATATTCTAGAGGCAAAATAATTGCGGTCGAGAACGCTTAAACATTTCAAAATCAATTTTTTATATAAAGACCGACCTTTAAGACACTCAAAATTGAAACCAAAGATGCACTTAATATCATGTTTGTTAAAATGTATAATAAAAGAAGCTCCAAAATCTCAAGTAGTTAGGTAGATTAGTTGGTTAACTAAGAAATACCGAAAGAGTACTGCGGGCATGAGGTAAAGCATTCAAATCCTAGAAGCTAACATTTCTCTCTCCTAAATTACTAAACACTAATATTTGTTTATAAAAAGTAATAAATAAATAAATTAAAATGAAGCTCCAAATTTTGCATAATCCTGTTCTCTCTGATCTCATCTGCCGTGCTGTACATATACTATCTTCCAATGTTTGCTAGCTCTGTCTTATCCAGCATATAAGTGCATTACCTAACTAAAATCACCATTTACGAGAGATTGATTAATTTCCACATGCACCTGTTTCCATAGTATACAATAGTACCACTAATTAATCGCCAAAACCACGACAACCGAGATCTGAAACACCTCATCCCAAAGTAACAACATGGGTCACCACTAAAGAAGCTTCGTACACATTACATTCTCTTGTTCCTTTCAAATTTGGTGCAATAAAATGAAAAAAGACAAAAACAAACAACATGGCATGCCTGTAACCTAGCTCTAGCTACCCAAACCAAACCACCGTCTATACACCTTAGGTTTCAAGAAAGCAGTAGCAGCTGACCACATACTAGTATATGTATATATTTACATGTGCAATACATATACCTAACGTTTAACAATCTGTCTTATATATATATATAGTACTTAATATAAAATAATTTGAAAGAGAAAAAGATAAACCAGTTGCATGTAACTATAATGACAATATATACTTGAAATGAAACTTGGTTTCTTTCCTTTTCTTGGACAATATATACACTAGCTAGGACCAGGGTTCAAGCCCCCACTCCAACCCTTTTTCTCTCTCTGGTCCTCTTGATGGCTAGCTGCATGGTCCTTAAAAGAAATCTATGTGCATATAATGATCTGTTAACTTATCATCTTGGAAAGCCCGGCCAGCAGCAAAGACTTATTTATATAAGAAAAAGAAAGAATCTATCCCTATTAGGCTTCACTTCTGTCCTGGACAATCGTCATCTTTACCCTCTCTCTGGTCCTCCACATATATATACATATATATATATATATATATATATATATATATATATATATATATGATTAGGATATTAGGAAATATGGTGTTTTGTCTGTAGGCTTTAAGTTAAATTTTTCATTAATTATCATATCATATGTACAAAAATGATTCATCTTTCCAGGTAAATTTGGCTAACCACTTTAGGGCTTTGAAAGCTACTAGCTACCAGCTCGCATTAGAATTCTCCAGCTAGCCCCAAAACCTGTAATTTCCTATTGACAAAAAAGTTTTTTTGTAACTCCCATAAATACTCAAACCTAAGGTTAATAAATCTTGGTATTATTAATAATAAAAATATTCTGAAAAGCCAATAACTTAAAACTTAGTCTACTTTTATTTTTTTAAAAAAAACTTTATAGGTGCTATTCATTAACTAGAACCAGCTCCTAAAGCTGGGAAGTCCACCAATATTTCTTTTATGGTATGTTTTTATATCAAATTATAATAATTCCTGCACTGTTACTGGTGGAAAATAAAACAAAGAAATTTTATAATAATGGGGAAATGGAATAGATAGTGGTCCATTGAAGTTTTAGTACGATTACAATGATTTGGATTGATCACTGGTAACACTGCATGCGTCCAATGATCCGAATTTTTCAGTTAATTAATGGAAGGCCACGCCATATGGTAAGTAAAAGGTGAAGAACTTCTGCTAACTTTACGGTACAATTTATAACTTTATGATCGTCGTAAATATTAATAATGCAACCTCACATCATCCTCTTAATTACCCTAGCTCTATACACCGTCTACTTTTATAGGGTGGGGATACCCTTCATTCAAAAGCCATTTCAGATCTCTGATTTTTCGATCCCCAGTGTAATAATCTTTACAACATACCACTATGTCCATCATTTCATCTATGTGTATCACCATATACATACATTTCTACTTAGATGCCTACAAATCTTTTTTTTTAAAGGCAATATTAGTTGTTTTTTTTTAGATAAGCAACTGTCATTATAAAAGAGGGCACAAGGGGTGCGCCAACCCTTACAATGACGGGGCATCATTAAAACCTCCAAGGGCCAAAACCCCCCTTGGGGAAAAAAGACCCGAGGAGGAAAGAGTACCCCAAAGGAAAAGTAGCCAGTTCAGTTACAAAGATGAGATACACCCCAATGGGCAACTAAACCAATCCGAAAAATTCAAACCACTAAGCCTCCCCCTCCTAGCTATAAACCACCCCCAAGATACATACTTAATTGAATTTACAATGGAGCCAACCGTTACAACCTTATTAGAGAAAATAATGCTGTTTCTTGCTATCCAAATTTGGTACACGGTTGCGGCCCAAAAAATCCTTTTAACCTGTTTTGCGCTTTTTCCTTTTACCAATTCTCCAACCCCTTCATACATGAGGATTATATCATTGTCTACCACTCCCTGTGCATTTAACCAGGAGAACACTCCTTTCCATACCTCCTGCGCTACAACACAATTACAAAAAAGATGAGCATTTGATTCCATAGCATCATGACATAGCACACATTCGGCAGCATTGGAAGAAGAAAAAATGCCTCTGTTAAGTAAATTCTCCCTCGTTGGTAGCTTGTGCATCAGCAAACGCCAACAAAAAACCAGCACCTTAGATGGTAAGTCGCATTTCCACAACGATTTGCAAGCCTTTATTACCCTGTCGTCGCTTTGAGGCTCATTATGCACTATTCGGCTACACATCCATTGATAGCACGTTTTGACTGTGAATCCCCTCGGCAAATCGATCAACCACACCCACCTATCTTCTTCAGTTGAAGACAGCTGCGCGCCCTGCAAAAAATCAACAAACGCAGCAATAGCACCCTCACGGTTACTGTTCATATCAGCAGAAAAAACAGCAGCTGTACCACGAGAATTCCATATCCACTTCCATCCCGTTTCTGTCCACAGCCCCATTTCAGCCACTCTTATATTATTATTGCTGTGTGCCGCCATAATTTCTGGAAAAACAGCAGCAAGAGGCTCCGTTCCGAACCATATATCAGTCCAAAATTTTACTGTAGCGCCGTTTCCGATTCTCTTTTTTGCAACCTCCTTAAACCACTGTGTACCGAGCTGTGTATCTTCCCCAATCAAGGCTAAATCCCTCCACCAAATCGAAGTCTTCCTTGCTGCACTTACGGTTAATGGATTACCAAACCATGGTTTCTCAAGACCGTATCTAGCCTCCAAGACTCGCACCCACAACGCTGAATTATTACCATTCAAAAATCTCCATCTCCATTTAGTAAGAAGAGCTAAATTAAATAAATATAGATTTTTAACACCCAATCCACCCTTCTCTTTCGGTTTACAAATTTGGCTCCACTTCACACTACAAAAAAATGACTGATTAGCGACGGAATTTAGCGACGGACTATTCGTCCGTCGCTAAAAAAAGAATTAGCGACGGAATTTTACTCCATTAGCGACGGAATTGATTTTACTAATTTAGCGACGGAATTGCACTCATTTAGCGACGGATTTGACAAGGCGCGAAACTTGAAAATTTTGGTTCGAATTAGCGACGGAAATCCGTCGCTAAATCCGTCGCTTATGTTTGGAAAATTGTGCCACTGACCGTTGCAGTTGATTTGACACGTGACAGACATTAGCGAGGGAAATCCGTCGCTAAATCCGTCGCTAACGGGTAATTTTTTTTTATAAACCCGAATCCTTCCTCTTCCTCTTTCATTTCTTCCTCTTCTCCGTTTTTTCCTCTCTTTCATTTCTTCCTCTTCCTCTTTCATTTCTTCTTACCACCACCACCATCATCTTCTCCCTTCAACACCACACCACACCATCCTCTTTTATTTCCTCCTCTTCCTCTTTCATTTCTTTTCCTTCTCCATTTTCCTCTTCCTCTTTCATTTCTTCCTCTTCCTCTTTCATTTTTTCTTACCACCACCACCATCATCTTCTCCCTTCAACACCACACCAAACCACCACCACCACCACACCATCCTCTTTCATTTCCTCCTCTTCCTCTTTAATTTCTTTTCCTTCTCCATTTTCCTCTTCCTCTTTCATTTTTTCTTACCACCACCACCATCATCTTCATCCTTCAACACAACACCACCACCACCACCACCACACCATCCTCTTTCATTTATTTTCCTTCTCCATTTTCCTCCCCAACCCCTTATCTCTCCCTCTTTCTATCTGAGATTAGCATTTTTTTTTTTAAAAAAAAAAGAGATTAGCGACGGATTTCCGTCGCTAAAATTGGTCAGTGTCACTGTCAAATCAACTGCAACGGTCAGTGTGCACAGTGTTTAGCGACGGATTTTAGCGACGGATTTTCCGTCGCTAATTTTAGCGACGGATTGTATTCCCTCGCTACCCAATTAGCGACCAGCTTTTTAGCGACGGAATTGGTCCGTCGCTAATTCCGTCGCTAACAGTCATTAGCGAGGGAAAAACGGGCATTAGCGAGGGAAAAATCCGTCGCTAATGCGCTGTTTTTTTGTAGTGTCACCCACGATATCTTTTTGTGTTCCTCATTTCCTCCCCATAAGAACAAACGCTGAATCTTCTCAATTTCTTTAACAACTTTCTTCGGCGCTTTGAACATAGAGAATAAATACAACGGTAACGATGCAAGAACCGAATTAATCAAGGTGACCCTCCCCCCCATTGACAATTTTAAGCTTCTCCATTGTGACAACCTTGCCTTGATGGCACCAATTACATCCTTCCAAATGCCCACCCTCCTCGGGTTCCCCCCTATCGGCACTCCCAAAAATTTAAAAGGCAATTCACCAATATTACAAGCCATAAAAGTGGATATTCCGTTCATCACATTTTGATCGATATTAATTCCAAACACATTGCTTTTAGCAAAGTTTATACTCAGCCCCGAAACCAATTCAAAAGACCGCAAAATTGCTTTTAGACACCAAATACTAGCTTCACTACCATCACCCAAAAAAAGCGTGTCATCCGCAAATTGTAACAATGAAATGGATAGATGATTACTAACCTTGAAGCTCGATAAGCCACCCATCTCTTCTCCTTTTTTTGTCAATCCGGTGAGCCCCTCGGCCGCTATAAGAAACAAGAACGGGGCTAGAGGATCCCCTTGCTTGATTCCTCTTTGTGCTACAAATTCTCCGGTTGGACTTCCATTAACAAGAACCGATATTGAGTTTGATGAGATACATGCATTCATCCATTTTCTCCACTTGGAATTGAACCCCATCCTCTCCATCATGTAATCTAAGTATTTCCAATTTACCGTATCGTACGCCTTCTGGAAATCCACTTTTAGAATTAAGCATTTCTTTTTGGTTCTCTTTGCCATATCAACTACTTCATTTACTACCACGACCCCATCAAGTATATTTCTTCCCGCAATAAAAGCATTTTGATTATCGGATATTACCTTTGAGATAACTTTCTTCAGCCTTCCGGCCAAGACTTTGGCAAGCATTTTATACATACTTCCGATTAAGGAGATAGGCCTATACTCGCCAAGGTTTTGAGGATTTGTTACCTTTGGGATTAGCGTCACGAAGGATGCATTCGCCGCCTTCGGGATTACCCCTCTTGAGTGGAATTCTTCAAAAAAGTTTAATATCTCCGGTTCAACTATATGCCAACAAGATTGCATGAATTTGAAGTTAAAACCATCCGGCCCCGGGCACTTGTTACCATCACAATCCCAAACCGCCTCTTTAATTTTTTCCTTTGTGAATGGTTTTGTCAATAGTTCATTATCCATCCCATCCACTTGGCTAAAGTTCACCCCATTCAAAGTGGGGCGAGAAAATACTTCTTCTTTGTAGAAATCTTCAAAATGATTTTTGATCACCCCTTTAATCTCATCCACATCCTCCACCCATCCATCTTCCACTTGTAGTTTAACAATTTGTGTTCTACGCCGGTTACTCTTTATGCACGCATGGAAGAAACGACTATTCTCATCACCTTCGGCTAACCACTTTATTCTAGATTTTTGTGCAAGAAGGCTCTCCTTAATGTGTAATTCTTTCCAAAATTCAGCATTTAGCATTCGTCTTTGATTAGCCATAGGAGGCCCACCATCAGCAGCCAAAGTTTCCACCTTATTTAAATCTTTCACAATATTTTCAATGCGGAGGTCTCTAAACCCGAATACTTCCTTATTCCATTTTTTCAGCACTTCTTTAACCTTCTTCAACTTCTCCTTCAAAACAAAATATTGTTTCCCGGTAACCGCGTTGGAGGCCCAACACTCCGATACCAAATTTGCAAAATTATTGTGTTCCAACCAACAATTGTTAAAACGGAAAGGCTTTGGTCCCCAGTTGGCCCTAGTGCTTAGCAGCCATATCATACAATGATCCGAGATATCCCTATCTCCCACCCATTGAGATGATAAATCCCATCTAGAAATGAATTCCTCCGACACCAAAAATCTGTCTATCCTACTCATAGTGACACCATCATTTGCGAAATATGTAAATTTCTTACCCAAAACCGGTAAGTCGATGAGCTCCATGTCTTCGATGAAGCTTTTGAACTCTCTCATTTCAATAACAGAACTGTCTGAAATCCCCCTACGTTCACTTCTTACCAACACAGCATTGAAGTCACCGGATACACACCAGTTAACTCCCCCCAACTCATCCCGAGCCTTTCGCAAATCATCCCACAAACGCCGCTTCCCCGCAAGATTGCAAGGCGAGTAAACATTAACCAGATGACACACTGAGTTGTGGAGTTTTGCTGATATGCATATGAAATTATCACCACAAATTGTTGATTCTACTTCAAAAAGTCCTCTCACCCAAACGCACAATAACCCCCCCGAGTTCCCCTCCGAATCTTTACATAGAAACTCAAAATCACCACGACCCCAAATCGACGCCACCATTTTCTTCGTTAAACCACATCTTTTAGTTTCTTGGATAAAACAAACATCAAAATTACCTGAGGAGATGCTTTGTTTAAGTCGTCTTCTTTTATCAGCTCTCCCCCACCCTCTCATATTCAATGACATGATCTTCATTTAAAACCTTTTGATTTCCCCTTCTTTCCTTTTGAGTTGTTAATTGTTAGAGGGGTGGAGGAAATGTTCGTCTCTAGGGTTTGAACCCTGGACCGCCTTCTTATACTTCTTCGATATTCCTTAGCTCACCAACTCAACTATCTACTCTGGATGCTTACAAATCTCTCTATTATGATTGTAGTTTTTCGGTGACAAATCCTAGGTTAATAATGTTGGTGAAAATCACTCGGGTGGGAATCAAACCTCTTAATCTCTCTCTTTTTTTAAAGAAAATATTAGTGTTTAATTGTTAGAGGATAGACAAATGTTAGTTTCTAATATTTGAACTCTCGATCCTCCTTCTCTTTTATGATTGTTAATGTATGATTTTTATTTATTCGTTAATTTTTAATAAAATTTAATCTCTTAATTTTTAAATTGTTTTGATGCATAATAATTGCCAAGCACACCCTTGTGAGGAATAGTGTCAAAATCGGAGACACGATATTGATCACGCAGTTCAGCCAAACTTTGCCTTCGTCTGCGACTACAGAGTAGCTGTAGTTCCGTTTTATTGATTGTGTGTATTCATCCTTTGAGTACAAACACTAATGAGTGTAAATAGGCTATTCTATGAAAACCTAACGGGCCTGGGCCGAATACACATGTAAATAAATCTACAAATCTACTATTTACAACCTTCCTTATTTCCTTATTCACACCCCCCCTCAAATTGATGCGGGTCATCAAGGAGCATCAATTTGCTGACAAGAACTTGATGGCTTGGACAAGGAACAGCTTTGGTCAAAATATCTGCAACTTGAAATTGAGTATTGATATGAGGGATGGATATAACATGATTATCATAGGCTTCACGAATAGCATGACAATCAACTTCAATATGCTTAGTACGCTCATGAAAAACCGGATTTGCAACAATCTGAATGGCACTTGTATTGTCAGCATAGAGAGATGTCGGTTCGGTTTGAGGAAATCCAAGTTCACGCAAAAGACCACGAAGCAAAAGGATTTTCGGAGCATGCCGTAGACATAGCACGATACTCCGATTCAGTTGAGGACTTAGAGACTCTTGCTTGCTTCTTACTTTTCCATGAGATCAACGAAGAACAAAGAAACATGCACCAACCAGTAACAGAGCGGTGAGTGTCAGGACACCCAGCCCAATCAGTATCACTGTAGGCAATCAACTTAAGAGGGGTCCCACTAGGAAAGAACAAACACCGTTGAGAGGTACCTTTCAAGTAGCGAATTATACGACGAACCGCTGCCAAGTGAAGATGACGAGGAGAATGCATGAACTGACTTACTTGCTGAACAGCAAATGAAATGTCGGGTCTTGTAATGGTCAAATAGTTAAGACTACCTACGAGCTGTCGATACAATAAAGGGTCGGTCAAAAGTTCACCCTCGTCACGGTGGTATTTAACATTAACCTCAAGAGGAGTATTCACAGGATTAGCGGATTGGAGGCCAGTCATAGCTATAAGGTCGGTGGCATACTTATGCTGATGGAGAAATATACCCTTAGTGGTAGAATGAACCCCGAGTCCAAGAAAATAATGTAAAAGACCAAGATCTTTCATTTGAAATGAGGCGTGAAGCTTTTGTTTAACTTCCTGTATGGATGCTGCATCAGACCCGTAATGATCATATCATCAACATAAAGAAGGAGCGGAACAATGCCCGTAGATGTGCGGTGAATGAACAAAGACGAATCATACTGACTTTGAGTAAAAGAGAACCCAAGTAGAGTGGAACGGAATTTCGCATACCATGCTCTAGGCGCCTGTGTCAAACCATATAGAGAG
The DNA here is from genome assembly GCA_039519185.1 of Astragalus membranaceus. Lineage (NCBI taxonomy): Eukaryota > Viridiplantae > Streptophyta > Magnoliopsida > Fabales > Fabaceae > Astragalus > Astragalus membranaceus. Next base: position 16,585,210 of record CM076846.1, read on the forward strand.
CGTTTGAGCTTGCACACCCCGTTAAATGAAGAGAATAGGCCCTGAGGGGAGTCATATAAATATATTCAGTCAGGTCGCCATAAAGAAATGCATTCTTCACATCCATTTGGTGGAGAGACCACCCATTAGAAGCAGCTATAGAGAGCACCATTCTAACAGTAGTCATTTTAGCAACCGGTGCAAATGTCTCATCATAATCAATACCATATTCCTGCTTGTTGCCTAAAGCAACCAATCAAGCCTTGTACCGATTGAGAGATCCATCAGAATTCAATTTCACAGAATAGACTCATTTTACAGCCTATGGGTTTGATACCAGGAGGGCAAGGAACAATATCCCAAGTGAAGTTGTCCTGAAGGTCCTGAAGTTCCTCATTCATGGCATTTACCCAAGACACATCTTTAACAGCCTGCGAGTAACAAGTAGGAATAGATGTGCCAAATAGAGAAGCAGTTAAAGCAGTATGTGAGGAAACAAACCTGTCTGGGGAATATCTTTCAGGTGCTCGAGACGTTCTACCAGAACGCCGTGATGCCGGCGGTACAGGATCAGGATCAGGTGGCGGATCAGTGTCGGAAGGGGAAGTGGGATTGAGTCCCGGTTTATCAAAAAATTGGGGAAGTATAGCAATATCATTCAAACCAGGAGAATAGCAAGGAAACATAAACTGATTATAAAAAAATGTCACATTCCTAGAAATGCGAAAACGGTGGTTAGAGACATCATAACACACAAAACCCTTATGAGACTGACTATACCCCATAAATGCACATTCACTACAAAAAAACTAGTCATTAGCGAGGGACAGTTCCCTCGCAAAATGACCTGATTCCCTCACTAATGGTCATTTGCGAGGGACTTAGCGAGGGACTGGTTCCCTCGCTAATTCCCTCCTCGCAAATGGGATTAGCGAGGGAAGTTGGATCCCTCGCTAATTAGCGAGGGACTATGCCGTCGCTAGTTCCCTCGCTAATGACTGCAGCTTTTCAGGTGATGGGACTCAGTTGCAGGGGTTGGTAAATGCGCAGGAATTAGCGACGGATTTTGCCCTCGCTAATTCCCTCGCTAATGACTGCAGTTTTCAAAAAAAAAATGACACGTGTCCAGTGCTGAATGGCTTGTTTTTTTATATATATTAATTAATGAATATTATATTATATTATTAATTTTGTGGTGATGTGTGGTGGTGGTGGCGTGGTGGTGGTGTGGTGGTGGTGGTGGCGTGGTGGTGGTGATGGGTGGTTTAGAGTAGAGAGAAGGAGAAGAGTAAGGGAGAAAGAAAGAGAGAGAGAGAGAGAGAGAGAGAGAGAGAGAGAGAGAGAGAGAGAGAAAGAGAGAAGAGAGAGAGAGAGAGAGAGAGAGAAGAGTGAGAGTGGTGGTGGTGGGGTGGTGGGTTGGTGGTGGTGAAGAGTAAGAGAGAGTGAGTGAGAGTGGTAGGAGGTATGTGGTGGTGGTGGTGTTGGAAGAGTGAAGAGAGAAGAAGAGTGTGAGAGGAGGTGTTGATGATGGTGGTGGTGGTGGTGTTAGAAGAGTGAAGAGAGAAGAAGGGTGTGAGAGGAAGTGGAAGGGGGAAGAGGAAGGGAAGAGGAATGGTGAAGAGTGAGTGAGTGAGTGAGTGAGTGAGTGAGAAAGAAGAGTGAGGGTGTAAACGGATATATAGGAAAAAAAAAAAATTTGCGAGGGAATTAGCGAGGGAATTAGCGAGGGAACTGTCTCATCATCTGAAAAGTTAACGTTAGCGAGGGAATTAGCGAGGGAACTGTCCCTCGCTAATTTCTGCACCTTTACCAACCCCTGCGCTGAGTCCCATCATCTGAAAAAGCAAAATTTAGCGAGGGAATTAGCGAGGGCTGTCATTAGCGAGGGACAGTTCCCTCGCTAATTCCCTCGCTAATGACTGTTTTTGCGAGGGACAACAAGTCCCTCGCTAATTCCCTCGCTAATGACTGTTTTTGCGAGGGACAACAAGTCCCTCGCTAATGTCCATCGCTAATCAGTGTTTTTTTTGTAGTGATTGGACAGATTGTGCTCCAAGCTTATGTCTTTCAGTGGATGGGAGGTGAACAAAACATATACACCTAAAAGTACGAAACTACTGTAATCAGGCTGAGTTTTAAAAAGACGAAAAGTAAGGAGAATCAAACCCAATCATCGTGGAAGGAAGACATTTGATCAAAAAAACAGTTGTGGAAAGAGCCTCCACCCAAAATTTGGATGGAACAGAGGCCTGGAGAAGTAAGGTACGTGTCACATCCAACAATTGATGATTCTTACGTTCTGCAACACCAATTTGTTGAGGGCTATTGGGACAAACAATATACCTTTTTGCTGTAAGAACTCCTGAAACTCATGAGACGTATACTCACCACCAGAATCAGACCGAAGAATTCTAATACTGGTTTGAAATTGATTTTCAGCATACATCAGAAATTTCTTAAACATAGAAAACACTTCAGATTTAGATTTAAGAAAATAAATCCAAGTAAAACGGCTATAATCATCGATAAATAGGACAAAATATTTATAGTGAGCATGAGAAGCGACGGGAGAGATTCCCCAAACATCACTATGAATCAACTCAAAACAAGTAGAAGCACGATGAGCACCAGACGGAAAAGGAAGTGTTTTACTTTTAGCTAATTTGCAAACCGAACATGAAATAGGGGTACTAGAGTCCATCAGTTTAGGACCTAACAAGCCAGTCTTAAATAAGTGAGACAAAACAACAAAGTTTGGATGGTCCAATTTCCTATGTCAATCCTCACATGCATTCAAAACACTATTACAAGCAAGAGATAAATGATTTGAAATAAACTGGAGTGGAAACACTCTTCCAACTTTAGGCCCCTTCGCGATCACCTTCCCCGACACCCGATCCAGTACAAGACAACCATCCGGAGTAAGATTAACATCACAACCTTCATCCACTAATTGACCAGCAGACAATAAATTTGAGGCAAGCCCAGGTGCTACCAGCGCATTACGAAAATTAGGATTTATGTCACCAATATTTGTTATAGGAAGGGCACTGCCATTAGCAATTTGAATTTTCTGATTACCAATATAAGCACGTAAATTGTGCAGGAGTTCAGAGGAACCCGTCATGTGATTCGATGCACCAGAGTCAAGTAACCAAGATATGAAAGAAGACATACCAGTAATGCCGAAGGCAGAAAGAGCAGATAGTACCATTTGTTGAATTAATTCAGGCTGTAGAGCACCACCATCAGATGCACCAGTGGTGGAAGGACCAGCGGTAGAGCTAGTAGTGGCATGGAATGCCTGCACCGGATGCGTAGTCGGTCGTGGAGGACATGTAGGACATGCGGAGATGATATGACCCTGCTGCTTGCAATAATTGCAAAATTTCTTAGGACAACTACGAGCAACATGTCCAAACTGTTTACAAGAGAAGCATTGATTTTGTCGCATATCACGGCCCACGCATCTATTTTGCGCAGCATATGCAACTGTCACAGGTTCAGAATGGACGGGATCATTAAGCATGGTTCCTTGAGTATTAAGACGTTGTTCTTCCCTGAGCAGTTCACCAACACAGATATCCAAGGAAGGAACAGGGTTCCTATTCAGCAAAGCATCTTGAACGGCCTAAAATTCCGGACGAAGTTTCATGAGAAATTGATCCCGTTGACTAGTATCATAAACATCACAAACGGCCGACAATGACGGCTTGGGAACAGCAGCATAGATAATAGCAGAGTGTTTTGTCCATAAATTCAGAAAACCAGAATAATAATCTTGAATTGAAAAATTACCTTGTTTGTAATTGGCGATCTCCAACTCCAACTGGAAACGCTTAGTCGTATTGTCCTGATTGTAAATACACTTCAAGTAATCCCACATTTCTTGAGCGGTTGAAAAAGATCTCAAATTAGTGATCATTTGAGGATCAATTGTACTGAGGATCCACGAAATAATTTGAGCATCTTTGACTTCCCACGCATCTAAGGCAGTGTTATTTGTCGGTGCCTTAGAAATCCCATCAAGGTGATTCCATGCATAGTCCTTTCCCTTTGACATACATCTTGAATTGAAATTCCCAAGCAGCATAATTTTTTCCGGTGAATCGAACACAAAAATTATCTTAATTGTTCCTTGTCAAAAGCCATTAAAAAAATGATGTCGTGAACAAATCAGAATTTGCCCAAAAAAATATACTAGACCAAATAATTTCCCTGCCAACAGAAAGATGCCAACCAAAAAAGGAAACAAATATTGCCAACCAAAAAAGGAAACAGAATCGTGAAACAAGAAATCCTCACAACGCAAACGGAAACGGAAGCCAAGCAATCCCCAAACAAAAAGGAGCAAGATTTGCGAACAGGATTCTGCAAATATCACAACGCAAACGGAAGCCAAGAATACCACGACTCAGATCTCGCAAAGCAACCGAGATAGATACCAAGCAGAGTCACGAAGCTGGAGCGTAACAACCAACAGGGCTTGCGCAAGCAGGACGACGAACCCAGGTGAGCGATTCACTATATGGATCGAACAATCAGAACACCAATTACGAAACGCCAATTACGAAAGCAGGAGAGCGACAGAATGCCGACACGAAAATCACGAGCGACGGAACGCAAATTACGAAAGCAAGAGACGGATACCAAGATCAAACCTAGACTGATACCAAGTCAAAATCGGAGACACGATATTGATCACGCAGTTCGGCCAAACTTTTCCTATGTCTGCGACTACAGAGTAGCTGTAGTTTCCGTTTTATTGATTGTGTGTATTCATCCTTTGAGTACAAACACTAATGAGTTTAAATAGGCTATTCTATGAAAACCTAACGGGCCTGGGCCGAATACATATGTAAATAAATCTACAAATCTACTATTTACAACATTCCTTATTTCCTTATTCACAAATAGACCCACCTTTCTCACGCAAAAGGCAAAATAATTTTAAGTAAAAGTAGACTTAACGAGGTAAGTAACCAAGAAACAAGGATGAGAAGCGGGGGACAGATGCAAATATAAAGGCATGTTGACTTTTGCGGTAATATGTTAGAAGATCCATCCGCCCTTGTATTGCTACAAAGGAGACTGATTTACAAAACTAAACAATTGTTTAGTATTTCTTACTAAAGGGGTATATGAGTAAATTTCCCAAAAATTAGAAGAACGGATATCCCCAATTTCAAAAACCCACACATAACAATTTCCCCAACTTACGCTGCGCTGAGAAGAGAACTCCACCGTCGCAACCAACAAAAAACCATCGTGAATCCGCCATAGCTAACGCTGCTCCGTAAAACCAAAGCAAACAAACTCTACTCCGTCGTCTCTCCACAACTCCTCCGTCGTCGATTGTGCTGCTGCTCCAACGCTCCATCTAGAAACTCGTCGTCGTCTAGACATGATATGCTTATGCAGAATGAGAAATTTGATATACTAACTTCATAAAGTTTCTTGTAGTCAATAACTTTGCGCGGCCTACCACCAGTTGCAATCTCCCCAGAATCATCGGAATCTATGGAGCTATTGAAAGACCACACACTGTTTGAATCATTTGACATGTTATCTTGATCAGTGTTGATTCTGTTGTTGTTGCTGTCTTCCTTCCTCTCAGGATCATAGTCCTCATCTTCAGAATCATCTGATGGCCATTCTTCTAGATTATGCATAGCATCATCACCTTCAGATATAGGATCAGCCTCTTCCTTGAATACATCCTAAAAATTGCATCATCTTGGATGTTTTCAGAAACCAAGAGTTTAGTGTAGGAAAAACCGTAGATAGATCATGTTTTTATTGGATTGTATAATTAATTGATTCATTAAATTTGAGTGATATCACACAACTCTTTTGTTGGGAAGGTTGTTGGGAAGGAATGAATTTGAGTGATATTTTTTCTGTATTTTTTTTTTCTTTTTTTTACCATCTATGGCAACGGTTTTAGACTGTTGTATTTACTAGAGAATAGTAACGGTTTTATATCAAGCAACGGTTTTATTCTATAAACGAAAACGGTTTTTTTTAGTGTTGTCATATCTGGCAACGGTTTTTAGGTGTTGCCATAACTAACAACGGTTTTTAGGTGTTGCCATAACTAACAACGGTTTTTAGGTGTTGCCATAACTGGAACGGGCAAAAACCGTTGCCATTGTGTGAAAATAAAAACCGTTGCGTTTAAGTTACCAATGACAACGGTTTTAGGTTTCCGTTGTCTTTGGTCACAAAAACCGTTGCCTTTAGTTTAGGCAACGCCCGCAACAACAACGGTTTTTTTGGCTTTCGGGAACGGTTTTCGACCGTTGCCATAGGGTCTAAATGTTGTAGTGTCTCCATCGTCGAGTGCTGCTTCTCCATCTACAAACGCGTCGTCGCTGTCTAATTCTTCTTCAGTCACTTCATTTCAAGGTCACTTTATTCGAACCGAAGCCCTCAAATTGTTTGATAAAATGCCTCAAACAAAAGTTGTTGTTCTAGAGGTCTCAATTGAGATATAGTGATTTAATATGGCTGGTTTTTGACATTCACAGAGGTTTGAAGAAAATAGCTGACATATCCAATATGAGATGTAAAATTCAGATTTGGATACTTATAATCAGTTTTTCTGTTTAAGCAAATAAATATCTAAAATTGATTTGTCTCATGCTTGTTGGCATCTTTTGTTCTTTTGTGCTTGGATCATACATAGTTCATGCGAGTCCTAGTTTATCTTGGAAATTACTATTTATAAACTCATTAATCTATTTGGCAATTATGGATCAGAATCAACTTTGCTTACAGAAGGATTCCAACTCATCTGTTATTGTGACATCAAAGTGTATGTGCATAGATGATGATTCTCTTTGTCAAGATGATCCAACAAGCTAGTGGTTCCAACTTGTTGCCACTAATGTATAGTTTGAATTAACAATGCTTATGTGTTGTATGTTGTAAAAAACTTATCCATTTAGGTGTGTTTTATTGATTCTGTGGTTAGTGGCCACTAACCACATAATTGCTTAACACTGGTTAGTGGTCACTAACCACAGATTTATACCATAGTGGTTATTACTTGTTAGATTGAGGCATATAGTTTCTGGTCACTATGTTTGTATTAGATAGAAACACTGGTTAGTGGCCACTCTGTTTGTAATACATTGAAGCATATAGCTTGTGTATTAGATTGAAGAATTTAGCTTCTATATCAACAATGTGTTCAATAAAGGAATGCATAAAGTCAGGAAAATGGGCTATGGGCTGTTTGGGATAGCTTATTTTGGGCTTATCTTATGATATAAGCACTTATGCATTTATTTTGGGCTTATCTTATGATCTCCTCAAACTCTTTTTTTTCATTGCAGGTTATAGCTCGGTTGTGGTGTTGGTTTTCGAGTCCAATCGAACGTTCTTCAACTATAAGCACCAAGTACCTTCTCACTGCTGTCACATCTGAGACTCTCTGATTCAACTCCTCTCTCTCTACTACGGCTATAACTGTAAGCTCTCTCTCTCTCTCTCTCTCTCTCTCTCTCTCTCTCTCTCTCTCTCTCTCTCTCTCTCTCTCTCTCCGTATACCTTGTGAAAATGTGTGGAGAGCTTAGTTGAATTTTAGGTTGATTTTTCAGATTTTTATTTAACTCTCTGAAATGCAATGCTTTTGCTTTTGTGTTGTTTTGTTTTCAACTCACAGTGTATGATTACTCTTGTTACACTTTCTGTTTTTGGTGATTCTATTTCTCTTGTTACTCTTCTTAATCTGAATATACTTCAAAATGATATTCTTAATCAATAACCACAAATTAGTACAACAATGGTTAGTGCCACTAACCACAGAATTGCTTAACAGTGGTTAGTGGCCACTAACCACAGATTCGTACAATAGTGGTTATTTCTTGTTAGATTGATAATGTGATTCTAATTTCAGTTTTTGATTCTAACTTCATGGTTGTTGCCCCTCACTTTTAATTTCAATGTGCACGTTGTTTCCAGATAAGGATGGCAGACAGAAAAAGATCGAAAGTAGCCATAAATTCAAGATATAGACATACGGGGTTTTGGTTTTCGAGTCCAATCGAACGTTCTTCAGATTAATTACGATTTCTAGGTTTGCATAGATCTATGTTGCTCAATCATCAACCACCACAGCAACATGTTGAAGGATTCTATACAAGGGGAAGCAAACAACTTTTGTGAGCAATTGAAAGCTGAGATTAAGAAAAATGGAGGGCAAAAAAGTCTGCAGGAAAAAGGAGAAAAATATAGGAAAACTAGAACTGTTTTTTGCACAAACCGATGTATATGTAATTTTTTTTTAGATTGTGAGACACTAAAAGTGTAAGAATACTTCTATGTAATTTTATTTTTTAATCCTAGTAATAGGCTCTTTTCTTTTTTTCCTCTTTTGTTAGACTTTATATGCTACTTTTGGATCAAAATTAACCATCGGTATTCAGTTTCTTTTATGGTTTCAGTATGAATTTGCTCTTGATCATAATTTGTTTATTTAATTTTCACTACTAACCAGATTTGAGCATAACTGTGGTTAAACGCCACTAACCACAAATGTGCATAACATTGGTTAGATGGTATGTCAGTAAATTAACATTATTAACTTTCTTGGTTATATTTGATGTGCCGTTGAATAAATAACCATAGGTAGCTTGACATTTAAACTAATCCCATTTCATATGATAATGATGGTGTCCTCCAATCCAATTCTGAACTATCCAATGAAACACATTTCTCTTTAAACCATAATAATTGAGACAAAGGAGGAAAGTCTCTCTTAATTTCAGAAGTATACTTCAAAATGGGATTCTTAATCAATAACCACAAATCAGTACCACAATGGTTAGTGGCCACTAACCACATAATTGCAAAACACTGGTTAGTGGCCACTAACCACAGATTTGTACAATAGTGGTTATTCCACTTGGTAATTTTGAGGTTCATTGTCGCCAAACAACCCGACCATGTCAACATCCATCTTAAGCTTCATTGTCGCCAAACAACCCGCCTGCGTATCTTTCTTTTTATTCAAAGCAGCCCCTAGAACCTTGCCAATGGTTAGATGCCACTAACCACAAATATACATAACAATGGTTAGTGGCCACTAACCATAGATAAGCATAATTGTGGTTAGATGCCACTAACCACAGTTTTGTATAACAATGGTTAAGTGGCATAAAAACATCTCTATGAAGCATTTCAGCAAACAGCTTGAATGCAATTGGAATTTGGAAAAGAAGGACACCAAAATCAACAGTTTCAGCTTGAATGCAAATTTCTGGAAAATAGTTCTGAGCGACTTTTTTCTCCGGAAAATCATATACGTAGTCGCAGAGTATTTTCTCGTTGTAAAATAGAGTGCCGACGGCGACCTTGACGGCGTTAAGCCAGCACCTGATTTTCCTCTCAAGGACTCTCTCATGTGATCGATGAATTGTTCAACTTTTTCTGATAGAGGAGTTCAATTTTTTGACAAAGGCTTTAGCGTTTCTTGGTTATTGCAAAACCAGAATTGCAATCTCACCAGAAATAAACGATTCAACAATCACAGTTGGGGAAAAACTTAAAAACCACATATATATTGCGATTCGGAGATAAATCCAGAGATCTAGAGATAAATCGCGATGAAGATGAAAACCGTTTAAGAAGAAAACACTGTTGTGGAAGATACCCAGTTGAAAGAGAATGTTTTGCGTTTCTGTGATCCAGAGAGAGATGCGAAAAACGCTGGTTGCAGGTTAAAACCAATCCAGAGAGAATAAGTTGAGCGCGATGCAAAAGAGGAAGAAGAGAATGAGCGCTGTTTGAGAGGAATCGTTATGCCGTGAAGGTGAGGGAAGCGTATTTGGGAACGGGTAAAAAGACAAAGATGCCCTCATTAAACATTATCCCTTAGATTAAAATTCATTAAAAGAATACTGATCCAACGGCTGATACGAATTTAGTAAAAAATACTAAGCAAATTGCTTAGTAACCTAAGCCGTACCCGCTACCAAGTATGGTGACGATACTAGGAATGGGATTCTCTCTCGTGGAGCTTTCTCAACTTTTCTCCATTGATTAAATTTTTGCCATCGAAACCTCATACCTTTTGTTTTTTAGTTGGAATCTCTCTCTTCTCTTCTCTCTCTGTCTCTCTCCATGTTATATCAATGGCTCACATTTTCACTGTATCAAAATGTGACAGGAAAGAATCCCCTCACGACATATTAAGAATGAGTTTGATTTTCGTCAGAGGCTCCAAATTCGGGTCCAGTCGTGCTTCTGGTGCAATTTCATAGAAGATACAAAACCTAGCTTTTATTTGGACGTGGAAAATTTGTTGAGATTTTGAGTAAATGTGGAAAACTCGTAGTGTAACAAAACACATGCTAATACAACAACCTAACTTAAAGGTGTGTGACTTTTATCTTGTACAAAAGCAATTTCACACAGTCGCAATCATTGTCTCAGGTCATCGAAGGATCTTCTCGAATAGAGAACCCAACAATAAGGAATTATATTATATATGGGATCAGGAGATATCAAATCCCTCACCAATGTGAAATGTGAGAGTTTAACCAATTATAGTAACTTGTATTACCTACAAAATAAGTTATTTTGTATCCCCTCTAATATAATAAATTTTATATAAAAAATGAAGTTATTCTGTCATTATTCTTATAAATGAAACTGTCAAAGTAACAAAATCTTCGGGTTCATGGTGATTCCAGATACTCTAGTAGGTGTCGAGCATTTTTGGGCTCATGGTTTGCAATTGGAATGGAAAAAGACGAGTAGATTGAAGTATTTGATATGGATGGCTGTCACTTGGTGCATATGGTTACATCGAAATCATATTCTCTTCAGAGGTCAAGTTTTTAGTTCGCAGGTGGTAGTTAACCATGTTAAGTCAATAACATGGTCATGGTTCGTAAGCATAGAAGGTCGTAATTTAATTATAACGTCTCTGAGTGGTGGGGTAATCATTTTGTTTTTATGAATTCGGTGTAACTGACTTTATGTCACATCCTTCCTAGGGTGCTCTTTTTCCTCATTGGGTTTTGGCCCAGCGAGGTTTTAATGAGGCCCATTGTAATGTAACGATTGGGGTGCCCGTTTGCACTCCCCTTTAATATTATTTTTTGTTACATCTGCACAATTCCTCTTATCGTTCTCACCCATCATCATCTCGGGTTCTACCTCGGTGGATCGACCTCCACCCGAGCCACCGCTTTTGGTCAAATTGCAACAACTTCTAAATAAGTTGGGGAAAGATTTCACCTAGGAGTTTGATTGAAATGAGATGGACATTTTGGAAAAACATGGTGCGTGTAGGGCCTTATGTAGTGGACACAAATTTCCGTTTCCTCTCCACATGAGACCACTTCTAGTTTTTTTTATAAGCAAAAAGATTGTATTGATGAGACCACTTGTAGTTGAAAATTTTCCTGCATAAGCAAACAATTTGGTCGGTAGTGTGCGGAGAGAAGCGGAATACAATTTGAAGGTTTAACTTACAAGCAAAACACACATATATAAGGTATAAACTAGGAAAAAAATGTTATCAGTTCACACATATTAGTAATATTAAATTCCTATGTCATTTTCAATCAATAAAATCCCAAGTCATTTGCTTAACCAATTACTTCTGGATATCACAGCAGCAATTGTATAACTAACAGTAAAGGGAAGAAAATAAGACTAAACAAAATATCTTAGGTTAATTCTAAAGATGAGTTAAAGATAACTTTGAAAGTAACATACAGTAATATGAAATAGTAAAATCAAATAAATAAAGTAGAGGGAAGACATATATAATCATAACAAAGTTTGTCCCATATTATTTTTATGTACTTTGGAAATGAGATATGTAGTCAAAAATAAATTCATAACATATCATTGACCTAATGGTATGCATTCATTTTTTTAGTATGACTAGTACATGTGTATTCATAACATATCATTAATTGGAAGTCCTGGTTCTAAACTTTCACACATCAAATTCACAATCTTTAAATTCACCTGCAAACATGTTATTTTTGTCTAGAGTAGATCATAGAGATCATTTTTACTACCTACGTTTCACAATACATGTGTTTTTTAAAAGTAATTTTGTTTCATTTTATTTGTTACTTTCAAAGTTCAATGCAACCTTAACTACTCTTTATGGTTTTGCACAAACCAAGAAATAGCTTTGATTACAAAGTAAATTTCAATTATGCTCTCACTTCCACTCACATAGTTACACTCTCTCTTCATTAATGTAAGTGTAAAAAAAATAATGAAGTAAATGTATAATTGATAAAAAAAAGTAATTAGTGTTAATTTGAAACTTGAAAACGACAAATAAATTGGAACAAATTTCGCCCAAAAAGACAACTAAAATGAAAGGGAGGGAGCATTATATATCTTGTCAATAGTACCCTTAACTAATTATTTCGGAGAAAAAAATATGTGGAGTGAAATAATAAATAATTAATGGTATTTTAGGAAAAAAATAAACACTGCGATAAAATTTATTAATTTTCTTGTTATGTGTAAATAACCTTAATAAATTTTCAAAACGGTATATATCACCATTCATATTATCATTTTTAAATATATATATATATATAATTATATTCGGAAACTTTAATAATGAACATCCCTATTTCTTCCTGAAGAAAATGGAGAGAAACTATTCTTTTTTACCACTCAATTTTCAATATGAAATGAATCGGGGCACAAAAAAGCAATTCTTATTTCAGATAAGCAAAATTTTATTGAAGGAAATATAAGGGGTCTCGTTAAAACCTCCAAGAACTAAAACTCATTAGAAAAATGACCTAAGAAAGAAAAAAAGTACCCTAAATTAACTGACAATAGCAAACAATCCAACAAAGAAAGAGTAGAAAACAATTCTTATATCTCCATCTAAATTTTTTTAGGATAAGTCATATGTATCCATTTTCTGAGTTAATTAATATCAGTTAAATAAAGAAAGAGAAGAAAATAGCAATTAATATGAAATTTTACAAGCAATTGTAATTAAAATGATTAGTGCAAGTATTATCTAACTATTGCAGGACTTAAACATCATTGACTGTACATGGAGTTTGACCCTCAGAAGAGGAGACACACATTATCACAAAATTATTACCTTATATATAAAAGTTTAGTATTTCTATAAATAATGCCACTGGCAGCACTTGGATCTTTAATTCATAAGGTCTGACCTAGCTTGCTGGGTGCTTTTACATTTCCCTTTCTGCATATATAGAGAGCACCAATAGGAAGCAAACAAGAAATAATCAACAAATCAAAAGAGAAGAAAATTAATTGCAATTAATATGAATTTTTATAAGCAATTGCAATTAGAATGATGAGTGCAAGTATTATCTAATTGCACGACTTTGATTGACTAGACATGGAGCCTGATGACCTCTTTCATATTAATTGCATGACCCCCTTTTATTTATTTTTTTGATTTCTCAATCCTCCGATTTGTACTCCCCTTTATTAAATATAAACAATAAGCAAAATTAACTAAAATTAACTATCTATACAGTTATTAATAAAAATAGTTACTCCCTTCGGACCTAATTATAAGCAAAAAAGTGCTTAGTTTTAGTGGACTCAAATATTTTTGTAAACCTTATTTAAAAGTTTAATTTCATTATCTAAATTACTTTTCTCATTTAATTGTCTAAAAAAACCTCTAACTTTTCTTGTACAACTCTAAATATTCAACATTAAATGAAGAATATTTTTGGTATACTATAATTAGATGGGATAAAGAGAGTCGATTTTTGTTTATTACGACTTATAAGACCCAATTTTAGCTTATATTTTGTTGCAAGGGAGTAATCTATTTTCAAGTGGTTGGATTAAGTCGTGGGTATGCCTAGAGGTAACTCTCCTACTTGTTTATTTTATTAGTGTTTTGTTGATCTTTTTTTTACGTAAGTGAATTATTGATCCTAGGAGGTAGTTTTTCCTCCCCGTTTTTATCTCTTCATGGAGGTTGTTATCTATCTTTTGTATATGGTTTGAGTATCCCTTATGCCTTTTGATCAAAAAATGTATCCCTTATGCCCATCTATCTATCTATCTATCTATCTATCTATCTATCTATCTATCTATTTATATATATATATATATATATATATATATATATATATATATATATATATATATATATATATATATATATATATATCTTTGCCTTTTGAAAAAATAGGGACTTAGTCAAGTATCTCCAATCACACATCTTCTGAATAGGTTTTTCTTAAAGGGGATCAATTCATATGAAGCTCTAAGTGAAAACAATAACCTTTGTACGAGCATATAACTCCTCCATTTCTTATCCATAATCTGATATCCCTAAATCAAAATCTCCATCCTGAAATAGGTTCTTAGTGGACAGGTGGTTCTAGGATGATTTAGCCAAGTAGGTACGCAGGTTTCCTAGGTTCTTTTTAGTCTCTGCAAACCCCGACGTCGTGGTTGCCGCCTCAGGTAGGACGGAGGTGTGGCCCCTTGGAGGTGCCTGTTTGTATGGGAGTAGACCCTTCTGCCCGAGCTTCGCTCTCTTTTGCCATCCAATATTAATGTGTTATCACAAGAGGAGGAATAGTGTGTGTCTTAACTTAGGATCTCCCTATAGTCGACAATTCATTTCTTTGCCAGATTCCCATTTTTCCTAAGTGTGTGGTATGTGATAGCAAACTAGCTGAGATGTGATTTTATGCCTCAAAATCTGTTATTTCTCCAATTTCTAGGCTGAGGGGTACTATGAGTGGCATATAGACCTAGTGAAGTGTATTCCTATAGGCTATAGAAACTAATGTAGTTTTGGGAGATATCTTTTTTTTAGCAAGCAAATAATATTTATATACTATAATAAAAGGAGTAAAAGGGTTACTCCACCCACAATACAAACAAACCCAACATCATACAATAGAGACCTTTTGCATTGTCTCATTCCACTAAATGACTTGAAAGTGGATTGGAGTACTCCTAAATTCCTACTAATATATTTTTGCCATTCAAAAGAACAACAATCCTAATTAACTTGATAGCATAATAATACAAAAAAAATAATGAAAACAATGATTTTGAATCTGTTTACCCTCTATTTTATCTTAATTAAATATCTGTTCCTACCTTGTTTTGTTCCAAGCATTTGAAACAACTTGTTCATCCTCCCAGATCCCAAAAAACAGAAGCTCCATTTCAAGTCTCTTTCATTCTTTAATTTTCCAGCAGACATAAGGATCTGAGATACTCCTATATATATTATATTAATTTAATTTAAACAGAAGCAAAAAATAACCATCACATTCAAGTCTGTGTAGCAAAACAAAAGTGCTGCTCCTATGTATATATGTCTTGTCTTTCTTATATATATATATATATACTGTTGATCTAACTGTCCCATGTGTTGATTTTGTTTTCCCCATTGTCACACACCGTGAGAACATAACATTCTGTTTGGCTTATCTCCTATTTATACCTCAACAGTATATTTTGGTTTTTTGCATTTAATGTGATTGATTGTAATATTCATATACCACTGTGATTTCTAACAATCTATGACACACCAAATAAATAAATAAACATTGAGAAAATACATACATATATGAACAAATGTAAAATGAATAGATGAATAGTGCTTATATATAACCTAAAGACAAAAAGCATCAATGTTCCACTAGAACAAGACAAGTCTCTTTACCCAGTCCATACAAATCCACCTCATAATTTGAATGTCATATTTGTCCTTTCATTAGATTGATCAACAGAATCAAGTAGTGCACACAGTATATATATGTCTTGAAAGAATCAAACAACTACACTTATTATAGTATCCCACATTTTATGCAAAAAATATATAAATAAATAAACTAATTAACTGATCACCTTATAAATTGATTGCCAAAGTAAAGCTCCTTGATTCAATGTTCAATGTCCAAAAAGTCTCATCTCAGTCTCACACAGCTGTAATTATTGCAATGACTGTGACAAATCAAAAAATAAATGTTAGTAACCACCAAAGTTTTTTTCTTTCAACTTGTGAACAGTAAAAGACTGTGATGAAAGACTAATTAAGCATTAAGCATCATATACACACACATGCATGAGGAATCTAAATCCATAAAGTAAATAATGAAATCTAAACAGCATCAAATAATATTAATAAGATAAGCATCTGATTTAGGCCTCGCACTCTTTAGAGGGAAAAAGGTACATTTTTTTACTTACCCAAAACATGTTATTGTGCAGTGCTCATCCAAACAATAAACTGTCTAGCCTATAAACAAGAGAAGTCAAGAAAGTATATTACAAAAGGAAAAAAAGTAAGGAAAAATGTGTAAGTAACTATTCATTGATAACCAATAAATGGTTTATGGTAATAATAGAAAAAGGAAGTTGAAAAAAATTACCCTTTAACAGCTGTACAAGTTTCTGAGGGTCTATCTGCAAAGCTAAAATGCCTAACTAAGCAGTAAGGAGTAGCAGGAGGAGGAGCAGCAGCAGAAGTTAAACAGAAGCAGACATCAACCCAACAAGGCTAACAGAAACATTAGAGGAAAGTAGAAAGCAACAAGCTTTTCTGTGTATATCATTAAATGCAGTAAACCAAAAGGGAGAGAGAAAAAAATAGAGCACAGTATTATATTTATATTAAGAGACAAAAAACAAAACCATTACTAATTACTATTACTATACACAATTAAAAATGTCTCAACTTAATGAAATTCATTCACCATTTCCAAACATACTAAAATTTCAAATGCTAATTAAATGATCAGAATCATCATCGTCATCATCATCAGAAGATTAACAAAATCTGGGAGCTAGCTCTTTCCTTTGTAGCAAATGAAAGGGAAAAAAATTAACATAATAAAAATGCTGCAAAAGAGAGCCAATAACTTAAGAACTAACTAGTAATAGCATCTTCTTCATTATTTGTTTTCATTTCATGATCATCAGATTCATCACTGCCTGTATTGCAAAGAGGGATCCAAATCAAAAAGCATTGAAGCAGTTTCCTCTCTTTGATCCCCAAACCTTGTTGTTGATGGTGAAACTGAAAGGGTGTCTTCATGTTGATGAGGTTGTAGAGAAGAAGAAGAAGTAGACGGAATTGATTTAGTATCTTCATTTGTTGAAGAACCACACTCCATATTCACCCCAAATAACCTTAGTCTTTTTGCTGCACTATTAGAACCACTCTTATTACCACCATATTGTTGTTGCTGATAATGACTATGATGATGATGATGATGATGAGCAACAGGAACAGAATCAATAATCATTGGTGAAAGTGAAATATTAGCTCCTCCAAATCCTCTTCCTTCTTGTTGTCTTTGAACATCAGAAAATATTGGCATTGATGTTCCTGCTGCTGATGATGACCTCATATAATAACCTGCTGCTGCTGCTGATGATGATGATGAAGAAGAACTACTCAGTTCATTATAATAATTATATTGAGAGCGATTTCCACTTCCAGAACCACCAATAGCATGATTTTGTTGCTGATTAAAAGGGTGATACATATGATAATTATAATGCCTTGATGTGTGTGGTGAAGTAGAGTACAATCTGGCAGTAGTGGCAGGAGTGGCAGCACCCCACCTAATCATAGAGTAATGTGGTGGTTGATTAGGATTAGGAAGAAAGAAAGGAGTGAACAATGTTGTTGAAGGATCAATATGATGATGATTAGATCTTCTCCTCCAATCTATATATAATCTATGTCTATATAATTCACCAACACCACGTTGAAATGAAACAATATCACCAGCATCTAATTTCTTCTCTTTAACAAAACGACTCCAACCTTTAGTCATAACATAACTTTGACTACTATTCCAATAAGAGTACCTAAATCTCCATAACTTTCCATTCCTATCTTCAAAATTCAAAAGAAGTCCTTTTTCATTTGTTGTTGAATCAAGTGGGAAATACTTCTCAGCATGTTGTTTTGGTATCACTAACCTGTTTAATTTCCCCACATCACTTGGTGTTACCACTTTATCAAACATGTGTTCTTTCTCAATTGCTTCAACTTGAACTTGGTTAGCAGAAGAAGAAGTACTAGGATTAACAGCACTTGTTGAAGGATCATCTTTGTTGTTTCCTAGTGACAATTCCATGAAATCTAGTTGCTTTAACCCTAATCCAGATGATGAATTGTGAGATTCTGGTGAGTTTTGATGATGATCAGGAATATTCATATTGAACCATGGAATTTGTTGTTGATGAGGAGGAATATTGTTGATTGCATGATGATTTGTTGTTGTTGTTGTTGTTGAAGGTGAAGAAGATAAAGAGAGAGAAGGTGAAGAAAAGGGACTATTATAGTGATGATGATGATTCTTACTGCTACTTTCTTCTCTTGTGTTTCTTGTGATTTCTTCTTCTTCTTCTTCTTCCTCTTCTTCTCTGCAGCTAATATCATCAGTTTCTTGCATCAACTCCATCAAATTATTATAGAGTCTGTCTATGTTTGTCCCACCTTAAATTCTGCTAATTATAACCTCTGGATCTCAGAAAAAAAATCAAACAAAAAAATATTAAATTATTTTACTGAATTTGGAATGAGAAAGTGGGGGAGGAAAATATAAATAAATAAACAAACAAGGAAACAAACTGAATTTCAAGAAATAATAATGAAATTTTATTATTATATATATGAATAAATAAAAAAGGATTACCAAGGAAGAATAATTTGAGGAGGATATTGGAGAACCAGAATTGTGAGGCTGTAAATGAAAACTAAGAAAAAAGAGGTCCTTAGTTAGAAGAAGTACAGAAGAAAATTGTAATAGTCGGTGCCTTCATATTTGACCATCAATCAAACCCTAAAGACAAACAAGGCATGGAGAATTATTATAATTCTTCCAAATAAGGTCAAATTTGTGGTTATTCTTGTTGACCTAAACAAGCAAACATGATACTTGAGAGAGTGAAAGGTAAGGTGATGAAGTAACTAGTTACTACTTCAAAGGAAGGTTCTTTACAAACAAGAAAGAAAAAAGAAGCAAAAATGTTTGTTGCAACCCAGTTTTTATTCTTTTTTCTCAAGGTTAGAAAGAGAGAGAGAAAGAAAGAAAAAAGAGGGTTACTACACTTACGTGGGGGGCCCATGAATAATGTACATATTGATATTGGGGTCATGTGAGCAACCAGTCGTTTTCATAATATTTGGAATAATAATCTCTGCAATATATATATATATATATATATATATATATATATATATATATATATATATATATGGTTTTGATTTGAGACTAATATTTTTTTTTTTGTTAATGAAAAAATATGGAAAAAGGAAAAACAATATATCAATGACAAGTTGTTGTTGGATGTAGAGGGGGATGCAAATATGCAAATGCAATGCCAACTAGAGAGAGAGGAGAGGA
Source organism: Astragalus membranaceus (assembly GCA_039519185.1). NCBI lineage: Eukaryota > Viridiplantae > Streptophyta > Magnoliopsida > Fabales > Fabaceae > Astragalus > Astragalus membranaceus. Next base: position 16,604,574 of record CM076846.1, read on the forward strand.
AACAGTGTTAGGTTGTTTGGAGTTTTCTTACTTTTATTTATTTTTTTGACTTTTGGTGCCATTCATTGTGTGCTGTGTGCTGTTTGTTGGTCCCTCCCATCCTAGCTGAGCAGCTGAGAGAATTTTTAGAGCACAACCGACCTCTCTGCAGGCCACCCTATACCTCACCTCTTGCCTCTCTCTCTCCCTCTCTCTCCCTCTCTCTCATCTTAGATGAAAATGACTAATAAATAACACACACACTATCAAATGGTTACACCTGAGTTCAAACTTTGAAGCCGACGTCTCATATCGCTGAAATTGTCAATACAACCGATACTTAGGGCCTCTGTGTTGTTTTGGTCTAGAAATCTTTGACCTTGCTCTGCTGTCCAGAAGAAAGGGACCCGATTAATTCAGATTTCGGCTGAAACGCAAGTAAACCCTGAATCCAATTTGATTCATTTTTTGGGATCAAACCAGGACCTCTCTAGGTAATATGTATAATATATTAATATCAATATTAATATGTACTACTTCGTTTTTTCTTTGATAAAAAAAAAGTAGGGTGAGTTGACTGTGGGCAATTCAAGACAGGTTATACCTTTAAATTTTTAGAACACTGAGAAAAGAATTTATATTTACCTCATCTTAGGAAATTAGTGGAAATTCAAACATACGATCTCTTAGATACGAAATTCTATTATGCTTTCCTTGACTAAATTCTTGGAGTTTAAGTACTACTTTTTTGAAACAAATATAAGAAAAATATCTAATTTTAAATCGATTAATATTTAACATTCTTAATTTACATATTAAAAGTTAACTTTACTCCCCCTTAAACATGGGAAAGTTTGTGATTATGTTGAAAAGTAAAAGTCCAGTTATCTTAAAAGTAGTTTTTGAAATAATAATATTGAATAAAACTGAATTTTTAAAAATCTATTCACATTTTTATATCATTTCAATAATCATTTCGCTTTACAGTATAAATTTAAGGGAAAAACAATCTTAACCAATTACCAATAGTATCTCTTCCCCTTGGAAACTTCAACCCCCTGAGTTCACTTCAAATTCAATAAAACCCAGATCCCAAAAAAAGAAACCAAATATCACCTTTTTAGTTTCAGCTTTTAATTGTGTTATTTCATCGTTATTTTATTGTCATCACGCATATCTTCCATTGATTTCGGTAAGTTCTTTTTTTAGTTATAGAATGTATGGCAAATTCATAGCAATAATGGGATTTTTCATATAATGTTCCTATGGTAAATTCCAGTAAATATTTTTAAATATGACATATAGGTCATGTAACTATTTTCTTTTCTTTTTTACAAACATTTTGAATTTTCTGTAAAATATATTCTTATACATTTTGTACCCCAAACACAGATAACATGTTTTTTTATTTGTGATGTACGTACAAATCATATGCACGCCCTTGAACATTGTCCCTTTAGGCAATGGTGAAAGAAGGTTGTGTGATGTCAAAAGTCCAAGAACTGATTGATCCTGTATCTCATTGCTGGGATATATCTGGTTTAAGGGAAGCTCTAGGCCCTGGTTCTACTATTGAAGCCTTGAAAACCCTACTGGTTGGACCTTGATGGATGATCAGCTCATTTGGCCCCCTCAAAGGATTGTAACTATACTGTCAAATCAGGATACTATTGCCTTATGAATGGGTCTCTTTGTGCTAATCTACAGGCTTCTTCCTCCTAGTCTCACTCATTGGCTTCTTGGAAGGCTATTTGAGAGGCTAAGGTTTCTGAGAGAGTGAAGCACTTTGCTTGGAGGGTGAAACATAATGTTGTGGCCACTAGAAGTAATCTGTTTAGGAGGAGGGTGGCTAGAGACTCTCTCTGCCCATTCTGCAAAAATGAAGAGCAATCTGTTGAACAACTCTTCCTTCTTTTCCTTTGGACCACCTCTATCTAGTTTGGTCTTCAAATCTGCCCGGTGCCGACTGCTACCTTTGTTACTAGTATGTCTATGTGGCTTGACTATTTTCTAGATCCTATGGAGCCTTCAGGATCATATATGACCTCTAAACTCTCGGTCGCTTTATTTGCTTTGTGGATGGTTTGGAAAGCTAGAAACCTTGTGATCTTTGAAGACAAGAAATTTAACCTTAGTGAGGTCCTTTTTGCTGTGAAATCCCTCTACACAGAGATCCTAGCTAGGCTCTATTCCTACCACTAACCTGGCGGAGCGTAACCCCCCAGTTCGGTGGAGCCATTTTGAGATGGCACCCCCTCGAAACATTACAATTAAAATCAACTCTAACGCTCAATTTGATGTGAGATCAGGTCATGGTTTCAAAGGTATTGTATGCAGAAATGCTAAAGGAGAGTTGATTGCTGGTATTACCTCAAAGATCTTGCTCACTCCGCCTTGGTTGCTGAAGCTCTAGCTTTGCGAGAGGTCGTATCCTTTGCAGTGAACTTGAAACTTGCTTGGGTGCTCTTTGAACTGGATTGCATGTATTTAATTGAGATGTGTAGAGGCAACATTATTAGAAGAGAAATTACAATAATTGTTCAAGACATTCTGATGATGAAAAACAACATTACCTTAGTGGGTTTTCTCTGGGTTAATCGACAAGGCAATGGAGCTACTGATCTTGTTGCTAATCTTGTTGCTACTGAATCGCTTAATCGAAACTAGGTTACGTCCTCTCCTCTTTCGATTTGTGCTTTTTGGAGCTAGATCGTGGCGATCGAGTGCATTAATTTGTAGAGTTGAGGGTGGTTTGCTCCCCTTTTTCCTTTTAGGGTTAAGAATTGATTGGTGTTGAGTCCGTGGTTGTAATATTTCCCTTTCGATGTAAGTGGTTTATGTTGGTGGTTGTTAGATGTGTGTTTCGCTGTGTTTTGGGTTGGTACGATTTGTGACCTAGATCCTGATTTACTTGATTGTTGTTGTATTCGGTTTGGGCTTAGCCTAGTTATTAATTAATGTTATAACCCGATTCTGTTGTTAAAAAAAAAACATTGTCCCTTCTCATGGATGTTCTCTATTTTTTTTTAAAGCAAACATGTTTATAAAAATATATGAGTACAGGGGTACTCAACTCATGTACATATTTACAACTAATAAGAAGTCTATTTAGACCAAAATCATCAAAAAATAAACAACACCTAGGCAAAAGAAAGTGTACATGTTGGCCTAGCAATGCAATCTAGATGATTTATGGTCCATTCGTAAAATAGACAAGATGGAGTGTTACCCCTCAGTAGAAACCCCCCTCAAAGATACGTTTTTAATGGGCTCAATCGATCCACCCAGATTCGTCCTTATAGTAATATTGTTTTTTTGCTTTTCATTCCTACAATATAAAATTTTTCGCTTTTAGTCCTTGTTGTTTTGTTTTAGTAAATTACAGAGATAAAAACAAAAAAAATTCCAATGACGTAAAACAAAACTTTTATATTTGTAGGGACAAAAAGTATAATTAACCCTACTTTTATTAATTCATGCCGTGGAGTGTACTTGCTTGTTGAGAAACAAGTTGACTGTCCTCATCGTTGATTGCCTTAACAATTTTAGCGATATGGGGATGTCGGCTTCCAGGTTCGAACCCGGGAGTGAGCAGTAGTAGTGTATATGCGTGGTGTTTATTTGTCATTTCATCAAAGTATAAAAAAACAAGTTGACTGAAGCATGGAAGTTCTTTTTTTTTGTGAGATGAAGCATGAAAGTTTACAACAACACTAAGGGTTGAGATACGCATGCTCTCTTTTTGATAAAAGAATAGATCTAACATTGGGCATGCAGTAGTGTTAAATCTCTTTAGGGAGAGTTTTGCCTTCCATTGTGGTCTTACCTGGCTCGAGTGATTAGTCTTTGCAGTTCCGTGCAGAGGATACCCAGTTTATACCAATAAAACAGATGCTCTTTAATCACTTAGTAATTGTTGGCTCCATCATCAAGTTTTTCATCATTTCATTGCAAAAATGCTTGGGTGACTTAAAAGTTGACGTCAAATATACGTAATTCCACAATTATATTTGTGACCATGCTCTCTTGAAACTATTTTTTAACAACAAAATAATATATATTAAAAAAATATTGTGTATTAAGGAACAGAAAAACTTGTATACAATAAATCCAGATACTCAGGGAGAGACCTGAACAGGGGACCGAGGGGCCAGAAAAACAAGAAAACAAAACCATCCTCCAAGGAGAACATCTAGCTCACCAATCAAGGAAGTGTTAATTCACAAAATATATAGTTCCTATCCCCTTAAGACTATGTTAACAAGATTCAACAATTAGATAATGTCTAAAAAAAGCGGTATCTGAATGAAATTTCCAGTTAATTAACGCTTAAGTAAGACTTATAAGACATTATACCGCTTTTCAGGACGTATCATTCATTTGAACATGCGTGTTTTTGGTGTGACTCTAATAACACTTTTAAAGTGTTACATACAATTATGCGGGTATCATATGATGTTGAAGGGCGTAGTGCTTCAAGGCGCGCGTTATTTGAATAAAAGATAAACACCATGGGAGTTCTTTTCAAGTTTGACATGTTCCATGTAAAACCTTGGAAGGGGAAGGTTTAAAAACATTGACTTAAACACAAAATTTATCATTTTTCGTCTCTAAACCTTCGTCACAATCTCAACTTTTTCCCATAGTTAATCAAATTGATCCTTGATTATATAATTACAGAAGCACTCCATTTTAATACTGTAGACTGTTAAATTAATTGACAAATAATGCTGCTGGCTAGCTCTATACGGAATTGGTGACCATATTTATGAAAGCTATATATCATATGTGGTCCACCTGTAATCTATGTGCCTATTTTTATGGGTTAGGCAGAGACTCCGATCACCATAAATTCAACATTTGCATCTATGATATAGACAAGCAAAAAGATTAATATTGTCATACTCAACTTGTAGGGTTTCAAATTGAGGGAAAAAGGGGATCAAACCAGGCTTTGATAACACCATTGGTATCTAGTCACAACTAAATTACAATTTTATAAAGGCAGCTTTCATATTTGTACGACTATGATACCCTTCATAATATTTTTCTAAAACTTTTTTACACTCATTTTACTAGTTGCAGTGATCCAAACATTACACATGATTAATGATCAACAACAATATTATTATTATTATTATTATTATTATTATTATTATTATTATTATTATTATTACTACAAGGGTTATAAATAGAGAACAATAATATACATCGCGGATTGCTTATTCATGAAATTCACGATAACTTGTGTGTTCTCTTCTTAAAATAACGAGAAATGCTTTATTTCGATCTTGTGGGAAATCTGGTTGGGTTAATGTATTGATCAACAAATCAACATCGCTGGCCCAATGGCTTAATCTATTATGGGATACGGGGGGTCGACCTAGTGTTCCTGAGTTTGATTCTTGCCGTAGACAAACTTAATGTTGGCCAGTGCGAAATTTGATAAACTATTTTTTAACAAAGAAAAAGTATAAAACTTTTTTTCTTAAAAAGTTGGGAAGAGATAAACTATCCTCAATTAAAATGACACTAAATGGTAATTTTACAACTATCTCTTGCCCATGCATGAGGGAATTCAATTTCAAGCTCTTGAGGCCATAATGCCAAGCTCTTACCACTAAGTTATGAAAACTATGCTTGTAAAAAAAAAAGTTATGAAAACTATAATCTAAATATTTGTAAAAGTTTTTTATTTTTTTCTTCACCTTCTGTTTCCTAAAATGAGTTATCATTGACATGAGAGATCAAAGAAAGAAATAGTGCTATGAAAAGAGCAACACATTAAGACTGATTTCATTTCTTTCTTTTTTTGTATATTTTCGCAATTGGAGAGGTGGACATAAATATGCAATAGAAAGCATATGAAAATCAAGTTTAACCAGCTAATTTGAATCCATATTTCATACCCAAAATAATATATTAATTTGACACCATATGTACCTGTATGTCATAAAGTTTAATAGTAATCTTCAATTTTTTTTTTGTTTTATTTTTACTCCACTCTGGTTAGTTTCTGGCATTAAACTGCAAACAGTTGGTAACTAACACTTTCCAAGAATTTCCGAGGAAATGTCACATAGACATATCATATGTTGAGGACAGATAGAAAGAAAGAAGGAAAAGAAGTGCATCATAGCTAAGCTAGCTAGATTCCCGCCTAGTTAGAGAAGGTGGTGCCGCCGCCCTCACTCTTCTCTTTTTAGCTACCAAAACAACACATGATTTAAAGCCTATAGAAGTATAGATTAGTCTTTAAAGAAGAAACTAATATAAAATTTCGACCCTTTGATCTCTTTGATATAAAATGTGGACCCTCTAAAATCATCATTTAAAAAATTAAAAAGTTTAAACAATGTATTCAAAACATCCAAAAACACATTCATTTTTTTTGGTAAGAAAAAATACATTAATTTAAGTAATATGTTTTACCTCTCAAAAATAAAAATAAATAAATAAAAAATGAAAGAGGGTTTCCTGTATAGTAGGAGATGTTGTTTCTTGCTTTTGGCTTTCTGTCCGTGTTCCTTCTTGATTTAGAGGGATTTCCTTGTATATAAGTTTAGTGTTCCTCATTATTATTATTTTTTATTTATTTAGATTTTTTTTGATTTAGAGTGGTAACTGTATTCGGATCTCATCCCAATGTCTCAGGTTCGAATCTTGGGTGTGGCAAAAACTCCGTTGGGAGAGGGAGAAACCACGTGGGCCGGCAAAGCCAGGTACTCGTGGCCAGCCAGGTTCCCCGGCGTAAATTAGTCATCGACTTTGCCGATGGAAACTACAAACCAATGACATTATATATAATATATATTATTTTGCCGTTAAAGAAAAGATAAATTTTAAGAAAACACTAAACTGTGATATGAAAAAGAAAAATTGTTTAACATATAGTATTTTAAAGCCAAACAACCTAATACCAAAAAATGAAAAGTCTAGAACAAAATTTATGTAAATTGAATAATTTATATGTTGAATTTAAAAGAAAAAGTTAAACTGAATTAAATAAATACAATTTATTTAACTAATATAAAGAGCATAAAGGGAATTAAAAAGATTAAAAAAAACCTAAAAAATATTAAATAATAAATTTGATACTTTAAAGAAAATAAGATAAAGAGAACAAAAACAATGTGGGAGGAAGAAATTTTAAATGATGTATTTAATTTTAGGGCCCCTAATATGAACCTTTTTAAAAAAAGTCCACCAATGGACCTTTACCATTTTTTCTAAAAAATGAATTTTAGAATAATATAAATTGGGAAATAAAAATAATATTTTATTAAAGCTTACTAATATGGTAAAGGTCCACCACTAGACTTTTTTAAAAAGGTCCATATTAGGGGGACCCTTAATATTATGGTTTTTAATAAACAAACAAAATATGAAATGTTGTTCATACAGACAAGTGGACTATCCCACCAATCAAAAACGGTATGACAGATCTGCTCTACTTATAAACCACCTTCAAGATAAACATTTAATTTGATTCACCACACCTGCTATAATTTATGATTGATTTATATCTTATTATTTTGGGTAAACAGACATTTTGGTCCTGAATGTGTGAGACGCAGTTATTATAGTCCCTGAATGTATTAGAATTGCAAACACGTCCATGAGAGTCTCTTTTTGAGTAATTTTAGGGTCTAAATTGATTAATAAAAAACACATTTGATGACCAAATTGACTAACAAAAAAAACATTTGAGGACCAAAATGACTTACTAATTAAAGAGACACTCGAGAATGTGTTTGCAATTTAGATATATATAGAGACTATAATGGCAGCGCCTTACATATTCAATGACTAAAATAACTATTTACCCTATTCTTTTCAATAAGTGTAAACATTTGCAGTAATTATTGTTAGAATGAATTTGATTGAAATTTTTATATTAAATATCAAAAGGTATAAAATAAGTAACTTGTAACATATTACTTTTTTTTTGACAAAAACTTGTAACATATTACATAACTTCATAAAAACAAAATGAATGTGAATTAATGTGTCATGTGACAAATATAAGACTCTTAGAGTTGTCAATTTCGGTTTGGCTTGTTGGTACGTATTTTGGATTTAGGCTGGATTCTTGAATGCTAGCAAGAAAATAATTGGACCAATATTCTTTTGTCAACAATATTGAATCAATTTGGTCCAGCTTAGTTGGTTCATTGAGTTAGATTAGCTAGGCTTGCTTTTTATGCATTTTTTTAAAATTTAATTATTTTACTTGTTATAAAGTGGGGTTTTGGTCCAATCCATGCAATATGTTTTGACTTTTTTTTACCATGTTATATTGGTGTGTAGTTTTCACTGACTTTGCTGACGACTAATTTACATTATCGGGGAACCTGGCTGGTCACGAGTACCCAACTTTGCTAGCTCGTGTGGTTCTTCCCTCCCAACAGATGTTTTGCCACACCCAAGATTCGAACCCGAAACTTTGGGGTAGGATCCAAGTCCAGTTACCACTTGGGTCAACCCGAAACTAAAATATTATATTTGTTTTGACTTTTGAGACTGAGTTAAGATACGTAAACATGGCCCAATAAACTTATAGGTTACCCCAACTCAGTCGACTTTTGCAATTTGGTTTGATAAGCTAGGCCCGACCGAGCAACTATATATACTTTATTTATTAATTTTGAAGAAATGAAAAATAAACATCATACACAATCCTACGAACAACCTGATTAGTTTGAACTCGAGAGCCGATTTCCATTTCACTGAAATTAGCAATAGAACCAATAAGGGATGAACAACCCGATTTGATACCTCTAAAGATTCGCATGCAAAAACTTGTTTTATATAACATTTTAATTCTTCTACCTAAATATATACTAGTAACTCCTTAATTAATTACAGATAATCATGAAAGAGAATGTATTATGTGAAGATTAAGGTTGTTAAGAAGTAGTCCTACACCGATGAAATGATATAATAAATGCTTCCACAAGAGACGAGAGTATAGAGTAACACATTAGTGTGGTGTAGATGACAATAATTAAGGGTACGAGACAACTGTTGTCTTCACAAATATAGCTATAGCATGAGCTATGTGTTTATAGCGTTAATTTTGTAGTTTGGACCACCACCTCCTACCTACACCACCCCACTGTACAATGTAGTAGTATAGCTTATACAGTCTCAATCGTTCTTCTTTAACACCTTTATGAGGTGGCTTCCTTTCTCTTTCAACTTTACTGAATAATAAATATTAGAGAGTGGGCTTAATTATAAGTACACACTATAGACAACATTGGTTGTGACAAATAACAAAAATGAAATTATCATTAAAAAAAGAAATGTTGAGATTACAAGGCAAAATGGGTGTGTCAGCCATAACAATGACATTATCCTTGTTCTTATTGTTGTTTAGGTGGATGGGTGGTATTTGGTAATTAACCAATTAATGGACTTGATATTCCCACGTATATACTACTACTAGTTCCTTCCCTAACTTTCTTCTATTTAGGGCTTATACTACTTTGTTGACAGTAATGTGCTCCTAAACATATGCAGATGACATTTTCTGAAAGAGATATTATTAATTCATTACCAGTAGACTTTTATTATCTGTTATAGCTATTATATTAATCTATCTATATATATAGACACACACGGTAATCTCCACGTGACTATCCAAACTTCGGATATATATCTAAATGTGGGCTGCCATTTTGGATGTGAAACATGAAGGTAATAGTGCGCATCTGCGTAAGGTGGACATGACATAATTCAATTCTTTTATCTCAGATATGGATCATGTGGATGTCCCTTTATGTGGGAAGCAGTTTACTTGGTTTTGTTCAGATGGATTGTCCAAAATTAGGTTGGACCGGTTTTTAATCTCCGATGATTTGATTTCTTCCTGGAAGATTAACGGTCAATGTGGGTGGGCGATAGAGATATCTCGGATCATTGTCCCATTTGGTTGTTGCGATCCTCCAAGGATTGGGGTCCGAAGCCTTTTCGTATTTTTAATGGCTGGTTAGAGCATCCTGATTTCAAAGTTTTAGTGGAGTAGTGGTGGAAAGAGTTTTCGGTAAGGGCAAAAATGGGTATATTATTAAAGAGAAACTCAAATTGTTGAAAGCTAAGCTCAGGGTTTGGAATAAGGGGGTGTTCAGTAAGATGGATATTAGTATTAGCAATCTTGATTCTGACATGAATGAGCTTGATCAGGTTATTGCAGAGGGGGTGCGCTGGAAGATGTGGCTAAGCTAAAGGAGGTTTCCTCGTCTTTTTGGAAGCAGTTACATGTCAAAGAGAGTATAATCAAACAAAAATCTAGAGCAAATTGAATCAGAGAAGGGGATCATAACTCTAAGTTTTTTCATGCTTGCATCAAGAATCGTAATAGAGTTAATCAGATATCTAAGTAGGGATGGAAGGAAGTTGGAGGAGGTGAAGCAGGAAGTGAAAAGATTTTTTGAAGCCAGTTATGTCGATGAGTAGTTTCAAAGACCAACTCTCGGCGGTATTGAATTTGGTAAGATCAATGAAAGGTGACATAGGAAGTGTGGGGTTGTGATGGGAAAAAATGCTCAGGGAGGTGACATAGGAAGTGTGGGGTTGTGATGGGAAAAAATGCTCAGGGCCTGATGGCTTCAACCTTAATTTCATTAAAAATTGCTGGGAGGTGGTGAAGGAAGACATCTTGGGTTTCTTAGGTGAGTTTCATGCTAATGTCGTCTTGCCCAAAGCCAGTTCGTCTTCGTTCCTTGTTCTCATTCCCAAAAAGGAGAATCCTCAAGATCTTAGGGAGTATCACCCGATTTGTCTCATTGGATGCATCTATAAAGTCTTGGCTATATTGTTAGCCAGTAGATTGAAAAATGTTTTGCCTGGGGTTATTTCTCCTTGTCAATCGGTGTTAATTTTGGGTCGCTAGATTTTGGATGAGGTTTCGATTGTTAATGGACTGGTTAATTAATCTGGCGAAGCGAAGAAAAGATGATTGTAGTCGATTTTGAAAAGGCTTATGACTCTATTTCTTGGGGCTTTCTCGAGTACATGATGGGCTGCATGGGTTTTGGTTCGAAGTGGATTAATTGGATTAAATCTTGTCTGCACAATTCTTCAATGTATGTTCTTGTCAACGGGAGTCCAACTGGGGACTTTAAGATACATAGGGGTCTTAAGCAAGGGGATCCGTTATCTCTTTTCCTCTTTCTCATTGTCGTCGAGGGTTTAACCGGAATGGTTCAGAAAGCTGTGCGTGAAAAATGCTTTTGAGTTTCAGGTACATTATAGTCTCAGTTATTCGATGCTTCAGTTTGCGGATGACACTATTTTGGTCGGCAAGGGCACCTGGGATAATTTATGGTGTATAAAGTCTATATTCAGAATTTTTGAATTGTTTTCGGGGATGAAGGCATGAACTTTCATAAGAGTTGTCATTATAGCATTAACTTAAAGGATGACTTTTTGGAGGCGGCTACAACTTTCTTGTCTTGCAGCACCGCTGATATTCCATTTAAGTTTTTTGGGTATTCCGGAGGGAGCTAATCCTAGAAGAAGATCTACTTAGGTTTCGATTATTGATAAGGTGAGAAAGAGGCTTTCATCGTGGAGTGATTCTTATTAACTCGGTCCTCAATTGTATTCCGCTTTATATGTTCTCTTTTTTCAAGGCCTCTAAGATTGTTATTCAAGAGCTAGTAAAGATTCAGAGGGACTTCCTATGGGGCGGGGTACTAGAGAGGGTTGTCCTGTTTATTGGGTGCACTCTTGGGACAAGGTCTGCAGACCCAAGAAGGATGGTGGTTTGGGGGTGAAGAATCTAGAAGTCTTTAATTTGGCTCTTCTGAGCAGGTGGAAGTGGAGATCCATCAACGACAATAGTGCAAGTTAGTGGCAGCTTCTTTCACACCGATATGGTGATTTGAGACATATCTTTACAGGGGCTCTTTTGCCTAGAGGTGGTGCTAAGGATTCTTTATGGTCGAAGGACTTGTTACTTTTGGAAGAAGGAAATTCTTCGTGGCAGGGAGCCTTTGAATCTGTGCTTTGGCCTTTGATGGGGAAGGGGAATTTGATTTCTTTTTGGAGACATAAGTGGGCCATAAATGAGAACTTTTTTTAAGTGGCAAAGCTTAAACATGGTAGCATTTTGGAGCACGGGTATTGGGTTGACAATATCTGGTGTTGGAATCTTGATTGGAGTCGTGACTTTTCTGCGGAGGAAAGGGTTGATCAGGATTTGCTCTTGGCCACTCTTCATCTGTTTAATCTTGATGATTCAGAGCTAGATAGTTGGCGGTGGAGGCTTGAAAGCCTTCATTCTTTTTCTGTTAAATCATGTTATGTGTTTTTGTTAAATTTGATACAGCAGAATCAGTTGGATAGTGATATCCAGAGTTCTCTTGTTGATATGTGGCAACTAACTTCCCACTAAGGTGGGACTTTTTTGTTGGAGATTGTTGCTGGGGAAGCTCCCAACTCGTGATAATCTTTTGTCTAGGGGCATTATCAATGACCCTCATGGGGTATGCTGCCCCTTTTATTTTGAGTTGGATGAGTCGATTCGCCATTTTTTTTCTTGTGCAGGTGTTCCGGGTTAATTTGCCTTGCTATTCAGAATTGGTCGGGCATGGCGATTTCAGATACTCTAGTAGGTGTCGATCATTTCCGGGCTCATGGCTTGCAATTGGAATCGAAAAAGGCGTGTAGATTGAAGTATTTGATATGGATGGCTGTCATTTGGAGTATATGGTTCCATCGGAACCATATTCTTTTAAGAGGTCATTTTTTAATTCGCAGGTGGTTGTTAACCATGTTAAGTCTATAACATGGACTTGGTTCATAAGCATAGAAGGTCGCAATTTCACTCTTAAGATATATGATTGGTGGAGTAATCCTTTTGTTTGTATGAACTCTGTATAACTGTCTTTTTGCCTCATTCTTCCTGGAGTACTCTTTTTTCTTATTGAGTCTTTTTTCTATGGGGTTTTGGTCCAGAGAGGTTTTAATGAGACCCCTTGTATAGTAACGGTTGGGGTGCCCGCTTGCACGCCTTTAATATAATTTTTGCTTATAAAAAATGTGAACTATTTCTTCGTCAAATCTTCTTTAACATTTTTAATAGGAAATATATTTTTTTTTTTGGAAAAAATAAAAAGAAAATATATTTATAAGAACTAGCTGAATGATGGACACCTAACTTCCATTGGAGTAACTTGTGTATTTATATTTTATTAGATTAGATTTATTATTTAATGTTGGTTTTGAGAAATTCGATAATGCATATTTATTGTATGTATTAGTAAATAGATAATTATTTTGTAAATTAAAAAACATCAATGACCAATGAAGGAATTCAATTGAACCAAAATCAAGCCCAAAAAAGTGCTTATGCGCAAAACCACTTCTAGAACAAAAAAAAACTTGTACTCGAAGTTCAAGAAACTTTCAATCTCAACAATAGTATTTTGCTATAGAGCACCAAATTGAACGATTCTTGAGCCTTAAATACTCGAAATTCAACAAGGAATCATAATATTGCAAACATTTATTCAAAAAAGCGCTGAAACGTAAAATACTTTGAAGAAGTAATTCACATCTATAAATTGTGTTTTGGCTCTTATTCGCTCATTTCTCAACCAATTTGCGCCAAATCAATTGCGTTCAGCTCGTATCGAATGCAGAAATTGAACTATAGAAAAAGGTTTCAATGAAAACGATGTAAATTTGAGAACGATGTGAAAAACAGAAATGCCAATGAAAGTTTCAATCTACAACTCGAATTTCCGTAAGTGATTTTGCGTAAGCACTTTTCTGAGCTTAATTTTGGTTCCATTGATTTTCTCGAATTTCCACGAGTTACTTAAGAAACACTAAATTGAGGTGTTCTTGGTGTTCTTGAAGATATTCATAGTACTCTTCATTTTTTTTGTTTTTGTTCTGAAGGAAAAAACTCAAACATATCATGCCAATTTGAAGGACCAAACTAAAACATATCAAACATAAAGGACCACTTTGACACAGATTTGAAACATAAAGTACCAAAGGTAGAAAAAAAAAAGAAACAAACTGAAAGGTGAAAGATAAAGGAAATTTAGCCTATACTAAACTAAGTTCATAGTCCTGAAATATAGGTTTAAATATTATTTTGGTCCCTAGACATATAGTGAGTTTTCATTTTAGTCCCAGGATTTTTTTTTTAAAAAAATACCCTTGCAATTTATAAAAGTATCCATTGTAGTCCCTTAGATGGTTTTAGTGTTGATGTGTCACATTTTTATCTTGTGTGCCAGTGGCTCGCATGTGGAGGGTGCTTATGTGGCTGCCAATGTGGTTTACTAACACTCAAATTCCTATTTTCACTTCTTCAACCCTAAATCATGTTCTCTCCCTCTTTTGAGACCCTAATCACAAAGTTGAAGCAACTACCTTGACTAGCTTTGCGTGAGAAGAAAAGTGGCCTTGCGACCATAAACCATGAGTAAAGTGGAGCGCGGCAAGATCGGGAGACGAGTAGGTGACAAGAGTGTAGATATCTTGTACTGCAGGACTTATACTGTAGGTCAGGTTTTGATGATGAAAAAGGCAAAGCCAAAGTTGATGAAAAAGACAAAGCCAAAGTTGATGGCCAAAGTTAATCCAAGACAATCAAGCTCAAGAATTGAAGATTCAAGTTTAAGGGTAGTCCTTAAATATAAAGGTAGTCCTTAGGGTTTGGGTGTGTCTTAGGAAAAAGTGTAAACTCTTTCGAAGGTCAGCTCGTCTCTCGAAGTCTCACACACTCACACAAAGATTTTTAAAATGCAAGCATACTTACGTAAAACATAAACAGCATTTTTGAAACATAAAAATCGATTTGCACCTCGCATATACATACATCAAAATTGATTTTCAGGCCAATAATAAAGCAGAGAATCGATTTTCACTTCATGTGATTTCATTAGAGAATCGATTCCTAAGCTAAACAATTTTTAAGGAAGAATCGATTCACACCTTTTTGTACTAACCTAGAAATCGATTCCCACATGTCTCAGGAAAGCCAAGAATCGATTTATACAAGATTTGATTGAGTATAGAATCAATTCCTAGCCCTCCTGGATCTCAAGAATCGATTGCCACCTCTTTTCAAAGCAAGTCAAAATCGATTTTCAATTGAAGACTATGCATATTGGAAAGAAAGAATGAGAAATGGGCCTAGCAGCTTCAAGAGAAATGGCTTCAGGTTGGACTACGCAAGAGAGTGCATCTCTTTTCCGTCCTCCGGGATTCAACGGAGAAGACTATGCATATTGGAAAGAAAGAATGAGAATTTTTATTGAAGGGGTAGACTTAGATGTTTGGGATGCTGTGGAAAAAGGACCTTTCGTCCCCACACACATAGTAGATGGTATTCTTACAATAAAAAGTAGAAATGAATGGTCTGATGATGAGAAAAGAAAAGTGCAACTTAATTTACGCGCTAAAAATATTATTACTTCTGCTTTGAGTGCTGATGAATTTTTTTGAGTTTCGAACTGTAAATCTGCCCAAGAAATGTGGGATAATCTTCAAGTTACTCATGAGGGTACAAGTGAAGTGAAAAGGGCAGGAACAAATACTCTTACCAGAGAGTACGAATTATTTAGAATGAATACAGATGAAACAATATCAGAGATGCAGAAAAGGTTCACTCACATAGTGAACAAATTGGGTTCATTAGGAAAATCATTTCCTCCCGAAGACTTGATCAACAAAGTGCTGAGATGCCTAAACAGAGATTGGCAACCAAAGTTTACTGCAATAACTGAATCAAGAAATTTAGCAACGATGACTCTTGCCACCCTGTTTGGAAAACTACTAGAGCACGAGTTAGAACTCACTCGCCTAGTAGAGCATGAAGAAAACGGCAAGAAAAAGAAAAGTTTAGCACTCAAGGCTTCTAGTTCAAATCCAAAGGAAACAATGGTAGAAAAGCCTACATAGCTTGGGAAGACAATGACATGAGCTCATCAGATAATTCAGAAAATGAAAAAGCTCAAGTTGCTCTCATGGCCGACCACGACAGTGAAAACGAAACTGAGGTATATTCTAACTCTGAATCTTTACAAGATGCATATGATGAGTTACATGTAGCATTTGTTGAATTCCATGATAATTCATTAAAATTAGCTAAGGCATTAAGTAAATCCAAGAAAACTATTGCCAACCTTCAAAATGAAGTTAATGCTTTAAAAGAAAAATTAGAGCTTAGAATTGAAAATGATAATCTTGTTCAATCTAAGGCAAATTATGTATGTGATAAGTGTACAGAACATGAAAAGAAAATTCATGAGCTTGAATATACAATAGGCAAAATGTCCAACTTACAACATGTGCATCCTAGGGTTCCAAGAGATAATTTTGTGAAAAAGCATGCGCATCATAAACCAAAATTTTCTACTAGACCATACATTAAATGTTATTATTGTGATAAACCTGGACATACAGCTTCCGTTTGCGGGAAAGAGGTATACAAAATATGAAAAAGGTATGGGTTCCCAAAAGGACCATACCAAACACTAACCCACAAGGACCCAAAGAGATTTGGGTACCGAGAACCTTGTTTTAGATCTTTGCAGGTATGCTTCAAGGTATGGGGGCAGATTGATACCTTGACAGCAAAGACTCAAAGCGCATGACCGGAGACGCAATAAAGTTCTTAACACTCACCCCCAGAAAAAGCCGTCATGTGACTTGTGATAAATAGAGGAAGAATCACCGGTAAAGGTCAGATTGGTTAAATTTTTATTCACCTCTATTTTGAAAATGTGCTTAAGAATAGTTTATTAAGTCAAATATGTGACTAGTGAAATAGAGACTAATTTCATTAAGAACAATATTTATAAGGCATGATTAGAATAACAGGAATCAACAAAGTATTCTGGTCAACCCTCTAGGACTGATCATATAGAAATTATACATCACCTTCTTAGAGGTTATGGTTAGAAAGGCGATAGTGTGATTGAGCTAGTTGAGTCGTCACAAACAGCTAGTTGATATTTTCACGATCCATTGCAAAAGAAAATTTGGTTCTTCAAACGAGTTTTTGTTTCTCAAGTGATTTTATAAAGAAACGTGGAATTGTGACTTATGAATTTCTGCGTGCTCAAAAAGCATTTTCTAAAAGCAGTTGAAGCGCTATTTTTTTAAATCTATTTTCTCCTGTCACAATCAATTGCTAGTAATTTTCAGAATACATGCTCACAATCGTTGTTTAACTAAAATAATTTTTCTCCCATATTCTGGCTGCCATCACCAACTTTCAAACTAAGCAGCATGAAATGTATAAAGCTTAAAACAACTACTTCACAGTGTTTGATGAAATACTCTCTTCATGGTTTCAAAATATGTTTTTCTTTTGGTTTTGATGATCACTTATAAATCTGCAATGGTTCTTCAAATAGCTGTGTCATTCGATTCGCAAACTCTATCTTACGTCGACCCTTTTGATCATGACAAAAACGGGGAGAGAAATATAGGGTTGCATAAAGCATATAGAATGAGCATATAGATCTGTCATAGCATTGTCACTATGCATATAGTCAATAAAACAGGGGGAGCATCATGATAGGGGGAGTATCATATACATGCATTATGTGTTTGAACTAACCTCCCACCTTAAGATGAGTAAAGTTTTGTCATCATCAAAAAGGGGGAGAATGTAGATATCTTGTACTGCAAGACTTATACTGCAGGTCAGGTTTTGATGATGAAAAAGGCAAAGCCAAAGTTGGTGAAAAAGACAAAGCCAAAGTTGATGGCCAAAGTTAATCCAAGACAATCAAGCTCAAGAATTGAAGATTCAAGTTTAAGGGTAGTCCTTAAATATAAAGGTAGTCCTTAGGGTTTGGGTGTGTCTTAGGAAAAAGTGTAAACTCTTTCGAAGGTCAGCTCGTCTCTCGAAGTCTCACACACTCACACAAAGTTTTTTAAAATGCATGCATACTTACGTAAAACATAAAAAGCATTTTTGAAACATAAAAATCGATTTGCACCTTTCATATACATACATCAAAATCGATTTTCAGGCCAATCATAAAGCATAGAATCGATTTTCACTTCATGTGATTTCATTAGAGAATCGATTCCAAAGCTAAACAATTTTTAAGGAAGAATCGATTCACACCTTTTTGTACTAAACAAGAAATCGATTCCCACATGTCTCAGGCAAGCCAAGAATCGATTTATACAAGATTTCATTGAGTATAGAATCGATTCCTAGCCTTCCTGGATCTCAAGAATCGATTGCCACCTCTTTTCAAAGCAAGTCAAAATCGATTTTCAATTGAAAGAAGAATCGATTCCTAGATCCAATGTTTTTAACAAAGAATCGATTCCTACACTCTTTTCAACGTAAACTTGATTTTCTCATAGCCTATAAATAGAGACCACATAGCCTCCATTTCTTACCAACCCATTTCACGAAATCAGAGCAAATTTTGAGAAAAACTCTTCGCACTTTTATTTCTGCTCTTCACGCACCGCTGGTCCGTCAGAGCTAATCTTTCGCTAAGAGTTAGTTGGGGTTGCATTCTTCAAGTTGTATTATCTGCCTACATTAGAGGTATTTCGGTCTTTAAGTTTATAATTGTTTATTGGTTGTATTTTGTACTAGGGAGTGGGGTATCTCTCAAGGGTAGCTGTTTGTACTTGGAAGTGGGGTATCTTTCTGGGGCAGCTGGTTGTAACAGGGGTGGGGTATCTCTTGTTATTGTTGTAATTGATTTGAGGGCTCTTTATAGGTGGGGTATCCTAGTAGAAGAGTGTCTGAGTCTGTAAAGGTTTTCTAAGGCACCTGTAAGCCTTGTTGTTTTGGTTAGTGGAAAATCTCACAAGGGTGTGAGGACTGGACGTAGGTCACTAGGAGGTGACCAAACCAGGATAAATCTCTGTGTTCTTTATTGCTTTATTTTCTAATTCCTTCGCTTCCATTTAACCTGCGCGAAAATTGATCTAAGTCATTGAAAAGGGGAAAAACGTTTTTGAAAGTTATCAAAAGTTTTTAAATCTCAATTCACCCCCCCCTCTTGAGACTGAAGCCACTTGGCAACAAAGAGGACACTAGTGCAAAATTGACTTTAGAAAGCACCATTTAGCATCGGTTGTTTGAACAGCTGATACTAAATGTGTAACCGGTGGCATTTTTGAAATTACGAGCAAAAGTTTAAGTTAACGTTAGACTTTTAGCATCAGTCCTTTTAACAGCCGATGCTAAATGTACATAAATTGGTCATTTAACATCGGGTATTTTAACAACCAATGCTAAATGTCCAAAGCAAGTACATTTAGCATCGGGTGTTAAAAGACCCGATGCTAGAAGTCGAATCCGAATTTTAATTTTTCGCACAAAACAGAACCCGTATACGCGAAACCTCTTCTGCCTCACAGAAACCCTTCTCCCTTACGCGAAACCTCTTCTCTTCCTCACAGAAACCCTTCTCTTCCTCACTGTAACAATATGTGCTCCATTTTCGAAGGATCTGTCACAAACTCATCATTGTTCAGAATCTTCAAGCTTATGTCCCGAAATCTTCAAGCTTCTGTCCAGAAATCACTTCGTTTTCGTCTTCAAATGGTAAGCATCTTCGCTCTCTTTTCCTCTCCCTTCGTTTTCTCCGCTTGAAACCCTATGTTCATTTTCGTAATTCACTGTTCAGAAATCTTAGAAACATTGTTCAGAATCTTCAAGCTTCTGTCCAGAAATCACTTCGTTTTTGTTTTCAAATGGTAAGCATCTTCGCTCTCTCTTCTCTCCCTTCAATTTCGTTTTCTCCGCTTGAAACCCTAAGTTCGTTTTCGTTCACTATGAGTGTTGCTGTATCTTGTTTGTTTCGTTGTTAATTTTGACAACAGTTTCTAGTTCAGTTTATTCAGTTTCAAGTTCAGTTTTAATTTTGATTTTGATTTTGAAGACATGATTTTATATAGTTGCTATTTTTGTTTTAATCTTTAGGCTTCTTTGCTGATTTTGAAGACTTGATTTTATACTCCACTGTCATAAAAAATGAAGAAAAGACTTGGAGTAGTAATGCAACTATGCAAGGGTATTGTAAATATCTGTTTGTTTATTGTGATTGAAGATTGTGAGAGTGACTTTTGTTGAATTACAGTGGAGTATCTGGTTAGGGTATTAGGGATCAATTGTTGTTGAAATTTAGCATTCCCCAAAATTAGGAAGTTATAGAAACAGTTGAAGATGACATTTGGGGGTTCTTGACTGATTTCATTGTAATTAAACTAATTTTGGATTTGGATTCCTTAAGGAAACTTTAATACTTGTTTTGGATCGTGATTCCTTAAGGGAACTCTGAATTTGTTAATTGCATAATTTGTAGTATTCTTTGGAGGTGTTAAAGTCCTTAATCATTTCATAATATTGTTTTGTAGTACTATTAAATTATCCAATATTCATAATTCTTCATGCAGGTAAGTTGCAACAGATATTCCAAGTGATTTTTTAGATCAAATTGGAGAAGCTAAGTTCCACTTACAGCTGAAGGTACCTAGCTATCTATCTATATTTTATTTTGTACCTTTATATTAAGAGGTCCACTACTAATTTGTACTGTTAAATTCTTTGTGTGTTTTCTTTTTCTTTTGTTGTGAATTTGAAAGTATCCACTTATATCTAGAAGTGGAAGGCTGAGTAGAGTGATATACGAATAGCGCGAACCAGAAATCGCCATTGCTCGGACTAGTCAACCTGGGAAGTTCATTGTCAAACCCGCTTCTCACTCTTGCATCTGCTTCTCGGTATATTACTTATTCAATTTCTTGTCTAAGATTAATCATTTGAGTTCCTTCCCTGATCAAAATTATGTTAATATTATTAAATACTAGTAACAATATAGTAACATGATTAAACGCTTGTCTGTTGTGTTTTGTGGGCTGATTTGATTGTTGCACTAGAGCATATTAGTATGTCTTCCTGTTGCACAAGTTCTTTTGCTATAACTATCTTTTTGGTTGGGAAGAAAAAAGAGGAATAGGTTGGGTGCTAATAATTTGTATCAGTTTTAATTAGACATATTCAAGCTTTAGTTATTTGTGGAGTTGTTATTCATGTTTCTATGAAGAATCATGCTATAAAGAAGAACCTTATTAATGAAGCTTTATGTTTACTATGTTGGTTTGATGATAGTTTGATGTTGTACATTTATATTTTTACTTGTTTTGATTTATGAATTTATTTTTACTATATTGGTTTGATGTGATAGTTTGATTTTGTTTTAACAATACTTTGTCGATTATTTTGGAGCGTAGCCATGGATCGTAGTTGGATGCAAAGTAATTGTTTGAGTGATGAGTATGTGAAATGAGTCGAAGAGTTTTTAACTTTTGCCCAAGCAAATCTTCCCAAAACTGATGTTCCTGAAACTGATGTAACTTATTCCTGCAACTTTTGCTCTAAGTCAGATTTTTTGTATTTCTGAATCATTTTATCAAAGTCAGATTATTCATTATTTGTGAAGATTTTTTGTTCTAACATTGCTGTCTAGTTAGTATATGCTGATGAGTTCTAACTGATATATTTGGTTTCCTTTGTTCAAACAGATATCATGGATGATTCCAGTGCTGACCCTCCAATAAAGAAAACTAGACGTCCGACATCATTAAATAAGTTCACTAATACGCCCCCAGCTGGTCAAAAATATAGTGTTGCTGTTGATAGTAAAGGCGACCTTATTAGTCCGTATGCTAGCCAATTCAAGAACTATTTAGGGGTGGTTGCACGAACAAAAGTAAGCATATTGCCCATGTCCTGGGATGAAGTTGATGCCGAGACAAAAAAGATTGCTTGGGATGATGTTAAGCAAACATTTGATGTTCCCGACAATGAGGAATTCAAGAAGACTTGGATGTCTCATATCAATCTTTGCTGGAGACAGTTCAAGACAAAACTCACTAGAGAATATGTCTTTGGCAATGGGGATAAGAACGTTGAAACAACTCCATGTCACAAGTATAGCGCCATATCTACCGAGACATGGGCCGCATTTGTAAAAAGTCGCACTACTCCGGAGTTTGTGGTATTATTTTAACCACAAATATTTTAGTTTCTTAAACAATATTATGGATTTGTTATATATGTTTTGGTGTTTGTTCTTTGTAACAGGCTAAGAGAGAATCTTCCAAGAGTATTCAAAAAAATAATAAATACAAACACACAATGGAGCCAGGCGGTTATAAAAAGTTGAAGAAGAATTTGAAGGAAGAACCAATCAAAAAAGTCAAGGAGGAGTCTGGTGATCCTGATTTGGAGGTGGAGCCTACATCTCCAGAGCGACATGAGCTGTGGAAGGCTGGCCGCAAAAACAAGTCTGGATCTTATATATCCGAGGAATCAGCATTAGTTGGATCTAAGATTGTAAGTAAAATATTGTGTGGTTAACATGTCTGGATTTTGGTTTAATTAATTCAATTCTAACACGTGAACATGTCTGGATCTTGTATGAGCAGCCAAGGATCTTTCGTTCCGCGAGGAAAGAATGATATTTTGACCGCTGCCATTGGAACACCTGAGCATCCCGGTCGTTGTCGGGGAGCTGGAAAAGGTGTCTGGCTAAAGAAATACTTTGGAGGTGTGCAACGTTCTTCCTGGAGAAACTCAGAACTCAACAAAGAGGCGTTCATGAAACAAGTCATGGAGGGCGTGGAAGTGATGGTGCAAGACCGAGTTAACAAGTTGTTGGCAGAGGTTATATGTTTATGAAATAATAGTATATTTTTCACTATAAACAGATTGATTGAGATATGTATTTTTAAATTATTCAGCACCCTCAATCATGTGGAGGATGTCAAAATGCGGCTGTTCAGGTTCCCACTCCCATGACCACTGTTGGATCTAAGGGGAGCTGCTCACCATCTAATGTGGAGGAGGAGGAGAAGGAGGAAGAGGAGGAGAAAATTGATTGGCTGAGAAAGCTACATATGATTGCATATGATGATAAGAGACATGCCAAGATAATGTTGGAGCATAAAAAACATGCTTGTTTTGTCTCCTTCAAAGAGGACATCGACATGGTTTCTGGTGAAGCGTGGCTTGATTTGCGCCACTTGAGCATATGGTGCACGTAAGTAGTAAGGTTCATTTGATTATGTAAATTTCCCGCGTTTCTACATATATTAGTCAATTTGATTGTTTTTCTTACGTGCCAATAGATATTTGTATCACCAATGTGTTGAAAGGGGTGCCGATGACTTGTATGGATTTGTGTGTCCACATAAGATGAACTTGAAAGGTGGTATGACCAAACAGGATGTTTCTGAAAATATTCAACAGATATTGGCTACTACTAATAAGGAAGTATATGTGGCTCCATTTTGCAGTAGGTACGTGATTACATATTTGAACGATTTGGTACGTAATACATTTTCCTTTGTTTGTTTGTTTGTTTCTTAATTTTATGTTTATCAATGTTGCAGCAACTATTGGCAACTAGTTGTCCTACTCCCGAAGCAAAATACTGTGGTCTAGACGTGTTCCTTATGTCGCCAACCAAGCAAAGCAATCAAAGAAATATTTAGCAAATAAGTTTTTAATTGTTTATCATGGTTTAAATTGTAGTATTATTGGACTTCGGGTTGAAATTTTATAACTAATTTATATTATGTTGTTATTAGAGCTGTGAAAGAGGATTCTACATTGGTCACCAAGTGGTTGTACCCTATAGTAAGTAGTTTAAAATATTGGGTTGATTTAATTTTGAGTGAATTCATATATGATATATATTATATTCTTTTTTGGTTAACTTTGTTAATTCATTTGTGTATATGCCAATACAACTGAATGGTTTTCATTGTGGCTATTAAGTGATGAAGTTTATGCTGACCATTGTGAGTGCCGGTATTGTTGATAATTGGGAGAAGGTATTAAATTTTGTCAAAGCAAATAATTTTTCTTAGTAGGTATTTGATAATTGGGAGAAGGTATAAAATTTTGAAATCTAATTTGTTTGAGTCACTTTTAAATTTGTAGGTATTTGATAACCCAAAGTCATACACCGATGAGGAACTTGAGGAGATTCGTCAGCTTTGGGCGGAATTCTTTTTGAAGATTCGTACAAGGCAAAAGTATACACTATTTCCTGCGTAGTTTAACTTGTGTAGAAATATTTTGTTGCATTTAGTGGGAAACTGTTTGGTTGAATTGGTAAATAGGAAAGGGATCCTAAAGTATGTTATGGTGGATACCACATTTTGAACAAACATTGTTATTTTGTTTTCTAATTAGTTTAACTTGTGTTCTCTAAATGTATTATGTGTTGAATTTGAAGTATTTAAACTGTTTGATCCTTTCAAGTTAAACTAGTTTAACAGGTTATTATAAAACTTGTGTTCTCTAAATGTATTATGTGTTGAACACAAGTTAAACCGATGACTGAAATTATTAGTTGACTGGATGAATTTAAACTGATGACTGGAATTATCTCTGTATATAACAGGTATATTAGTTGACTGGTATGGATAAAAAACAACAAAAAATTAAAAAAAATTAGACATTTAGCATCGGTTGTATAGTATACCCGATGCTAAATGTACTAGTAAGTGACATTTAGCATCGGTTGTATAGTATACACGATGCTAAATGTCTCTTACTAGTACATTTAGCATCGGTTGTGTAGTATACCCGATGCTAAATGTACTAGTAAGTGACATTTAGCATCGGTTGTATAGTATACCCGATGCTAAATGTACTAGTAAGTGACATTTAGCATCGGTTGTATAGTATACACGATGCTAAATGTCTCTTACTAGTACATTTATCATCGATTGTATAGTAAACCCGATGCTAAATGTACTAGTAAGTGACATTTAACACCGGATGTATAGTATACCCGATGCTAAATGAGAGATAGAAGACTAAGAGAAGGTGAAAGGTGAGATTGCGGTGGTGCTCCGACGGTGCCTCGATGCTGGGAGTAGTGGTGTTCTCCCTTTTTCTTAATTTCTCTTTCTTTTGGGAGGGGTTTTTGGCTAGGGATTTAAGAAGAAGTGCTAGGCAGGCTTCCACGTCATTAAAGGAACATGTCAGTAAGTGCCACACACCCAAAAAAATAAGCCAGCTAAAGGACTAAAATAGATGATTTTGTAAATTGCAGGGGTATTTTTTTAAAATGAATTAGGGGCTAATTAAAACGAAAACTCGCTATATTTACAGGGACTAAAATGATATTTAAACTTGAAATATATTATGTTTGTTCAACCATTGATGTACAATTGTATGTCCACCCTATTTTACCAAAAAGCTAGCTAGGAATTGTTGTTTCCACACACACACACACAAATACAGGGTCGGCCCTAGGCCTAGGCTGGGGGTGCGACTGCCTAGGGCCCACGTTTTTAGGGGGCCCAAAAATTTGTGTACTAAGCCTAAATTATACTTGTGTAAAAAAAATAAGTAAAAAAGTTTTGAATTTTTGCTGGGTGTGGTTACTTGGTATGATATTTTATTTGCTATTAATATGATTAGCAAAAAGTTGCAATCTAAGTCTGTGTGCATCGACGCTACCATAAAACAATTGGAAGATGCGTTATCCTATCTTGAAAAATATCGAGAGGAAGGTTTTACAAAAAGTATGAATTTTGCAAAAAGTGTTGCACTTGAAATGAACGTTGAGTCCATCTTTCCAACAAAACGTTGTGTGATTAGAAAAAAAAAACATTTTGAAGAGAACGGGAACATCCAAATCAATCACCAGAAGAATCATTTAAAGTCAACTATTTTCTTATTGTTGTTAATATGACAATTACTTCTTTAAAAACAAATTTGAGGAATTGAAGACATTTGAAATTGAAAGTATCTATGGATTTTTATATGATTCACAAAAGTTAAAGTCATTGGATGATAATAAGTTGAAAGAATGTTGTGTTAAATTTCGCTCAACATTTTCTCATGGCAATTTATTAGATGTTGATGTAGATGATCTTTTCTTTGAACTAAAAGTTTTACAATTCACTTTGCCAACTGAAACAATGTCTGCCATTGATATTCTTAAATTTGTCAAACTTGTAGATTGTTATCCGAATGTAGCAATTGCTTATAGAGTTTTACTGACGGTGTCTGTGACCATAGCATCGATGAAGAGAAGTTTTTCAAAACTGAAGTTGATTAAAACCTACTTGAAATCATCAACGTCACAAGAGAGATTGAACAGTTTGGCAAATTTGTCAATTGAAAAGGATATGTTGTAGAACATTGATGTTGATGAGATTATAAATGATTTTGCATCTCAAAATACTCGAAGAAACCGCTACTTATGATTTTCCGAGAAAATAGAAGTTTTTTGATACTTTGTAAAACTATTATTATGTATTAATTGTTAAATGAAAAAAGTTATTTTTTTTTCTTTTATTAAAATATTTTCAAATAAAAATATAGTATGTAAGTGGGTCATTTTCTCACAATTTGCCTAGGGCCAGAAAATGTCAGGAACATGACTATATATATATATATATATATATATATATATATATATATATATATATATATATAATACATTTCTTTGATATATCATGAAATTTCAAGAGGTATGGTGGTTATTTCTTGGCTAAATATGTTGATCAAATCCCGCACCAATTATATATATTGCCAAAACATCCTTTACCACGACGTTGCGATCATTCTCTTATATCTTCGGAGTCTAACATGCATATATAGAACAACATATATTCTATTAGGAGAGCCTTGACTCCCAAGTTTTTTTCTTAATAAAATATATATTGTGATATCATTAAAATTCTATATATGCCTATTTTCATATTTAATTATTTTGAAATAAATTTAAATTTTGAATTAGTTTAGCCACCGGATAGTGATACCCAATAAAACTCAAAGATACTATAAAATTCTCCTTTACAAACATTTCCTTTAACGTTGATAGCAAATATTCAAACCCTCTCACATGGTGGTCCAATATCTTTTTGAGCCCCAATTTTATTTGGTGATGGAAATTTGTCTTCAAAACTTTTGTTACACATCCACCAATTATATGGTGCCTATAAGTTTGTTAAAATAACTAAATATCAATTCTATACTACATCTGTAAACCAAATACACGTTTACATAATCAGGTTAGCCTAGTGGTGATCATGATATGTCTTGTAATCATAAGTTGTGGATCGAAGTCCCCCCACTAGTCACTTTAGTGTAAGGTAAATATAATTTCATCCGTAAGTGTTCAAAGAGCACAAATATTTTCTCTGTCTTGTATTCGGACGCGATCCCCTCCTCCCCTTAAAAAATACATGTTTATATAAGCATACACAAGGGACAAATGATCCCATGGGGGAGTTCATCAAATGACAAACCTCATCCATTGATCTATCACTATAGAAGCTTAATGATCTAAAAAGTCAGCTATCCACCACCATAAGGAGGGATAAAGGGAGACCACAGAAATACAGGGAGGGACCATATGTAAGGGAATGCTGACACATAAGTACAGATCAACCAGATAGCTAGAAATGGAACTTTATTCGGTGTTGGCGAGCTTACCCAATAATCCCATTTGAAGTATGTATATTTAAGTTTAACTAAATGTAAGGGGCACAACATGGTTGATGGTTTGCTTATAGTTTGGCATGTTGCCTGCGGTCTTTTAATTAGGTGATTCTCCTAATTTTGGTTTTAGAGGGACACAACTATCCCTCGGTGAAGGGGTGATCTTGGTAGGCTTGACTTTTTGTTTTGTCACTGATTGTTAAAGAATTGTAGGTAGAGCTGTCAAACGGGGTGCCCGTCTTAGTATACGTGGCCAAAACATAAAAACAGGTTGGGTTGAACTATCTCAGTTGTCTATTGGACAATATATATAGGCCTATGCTTTTCCCACAACCCCCTACTCATCACACACCCCAAACCTAAAATATTCTAAAATTACCCTCGCGTGGAAACCTCCTCAAACTGTATTTTAGAATGGTTCAGTTTCCCGTCTCCGAACTGGTTCAGTTGCCAATCTCCAAACCAGTTCGGTTGTCATGTACCGAACAAAATACAGAACAACAGAACCTTGTGAATTTAAAAAAAGGGGGTATGTGTAAAAATATATAAGCTACGACTGAGGGCAGCCGAACCTGTTCGGTTGGCCATAACCGAACGAACGCAAATTTCAAAAAAAAAATACGGAGGCACCGACCTCATTAATGGTATTTTGGTCATTTCGCATGGTTTAGGTGTGTGTGGTGAGTAGGAGGGGATGTGGGAAAAGTCAGGCCCTATATATATACTTGTACCTCATGCCAAAATACTAGGCCAAGAAGCAAGCTCGGCCTAGTCCAATTTTTTAACAAAATAAACCAAATATCTTTTTTAGAAAAGCATAAAAAGCGGGCCCAACCTAGCCTATGAACCAGTTGGGCTGAGCCGAAATGGCACTGTGTTTTTTTTTTAGCCTCTATTTTGTGAGTTTAGCCCAATACAAAATACTAGATCATACCGTTGGATAGGCCAAATAGTAGCATGAGCCTGCAGCTATAGCTAGGTAATTAAGTTAGGTGTAGAAGCATATGTTATTAACAGTTTCGATTTTTTCAGTGTTCAGAGCTGGAAAGCCAAACACTCTTTTCTTCTTTCATTCATATCTCTTTATATCCTTCAATGATAATATGAAAACTAACCCCACACTAGAAGCTACTTCTACGTACTATGTGCCCTTACTACTATATTACTATACACTACACCACCCTCTCTGAGAAAACCGTTGGGTTATGATGTTGTAGGGTCACTTTCCAACCCTTCAATTGTGTGGCCTCTAGTAGTAGTAGTAGGTTTAGGCACCACTAGATGCTACTACACCTTCTTCCATTGCTAGCTAGTTCATTCCTCTTTCATTTATTCATGTATTCTGATCAGCATGTGTAGCTTTTGTGTTTCTTTCGCTTTTGTTGCTTTCCAACACTGCAAAAATTGTGTGAATATAATTATGAGGGATTCATATCTGCCAAGCTGTAACCGCTGACTGTGTATAGTACCTGCCCCCCCCCCCCCTCCCATTCTATTTCTTTCTTGTAACTTTGCTTGCATTAAAGTTTAGCTCATCAATACTCCATTCACTCTATATGTATTCACACACATGATAAATCATCACATATCGGTACGTAAACATCAGTTTACAGCTATACCAGTCACTCTCTTGACTTGTATGCTGGCACAATCCTAATTGTTCATGAAGTTTTTGCATATAGAATTAATGTGAAAATTACATTTGATTATAGTGGCATCAATTTATGCTACTAAAAAAGTTAAAATATGTTTGACACAATTAGGGAATATGTATCTATGCACTCATGCATGCGATAGTAAGGGTTTCATAAAGAGTATTTTTTAAGCCGGAGAAAATGAAAGAGCACCCTTAAAATCTTGTTATGCAAAATCTTTCATAGGGAAAAACTTTTAGAGCAAAACTTTTGGGTTGAAATCATGGAGGACTAGGCCAAACACTACAAGAAAAACAATAATTATCGACGGACTATTACCGGCGGACTACGACCCCGTCAGTGAAAGTCTAGTTACCGACAGGTCTGGTCATCACTAATAAGCGAGGGAATTTGAAATTAATACCGAGGGAGTTACCGATGGATATGACCGTCGGTAATGAGCGAGGGAATTTTTAATCATTGTAGTTACCGACGGGCAAACACAACGGTTTTGCCGGTCAATACAATTTAATTAAAACTCAAATCCGCAACAAAACCCCTCAGTACTTATGTTTCTTCTTCTAACTTTCTCATTTTCTCTCCCCTCCCTCCTTCAGCTCACCAGAAATGTCGTCACCACCGTCGCGCCTACCTCACTATCGCTGCTGCGTCCCTGACCATCACTGCCATTGCTGCTTCCTCTCTCACTCTCTCTCTCTCCCCCCCCCCCTCTCCCTCTCTCCCTCTATTCATTTCAATTTCGCATATCCTATTTAAATTCTTTCCATTTCGGTTTTTAGAGATTGGAAGTGAAAATAGTGCTAAGTAGAAACAATGTTAGATTTATGTCATTGTGGATGTTGTTGTAAATAAGTTGATATTGAAACTATGTTAGGGATGCTGTTATTGTGTTAAACTATTGTGTATAGGATTGTGTTATAATTGAAATTGTGTAGGATTGATTGTTTTTTTAGATAAGTGAATGGTGGTTGTTGTTGTTGTTGTTGTTCAAGGAAAAGGGTGAGGTGATGTCTCTCACCCCATATATTGCTCAAAATTATTTTTTTTAAGATAATTGCGAGACGATACTTACCGTAGCGGGTTGGGAATCAAAAATAAATATTTTTTTATTACTTGAATGAAATTTTTATATAAAATGGTTTAATTTATTTTATATGTCATTACATTACATGTACATATAAATATAAAAAATATAAGCAGGCTGAAAAAGTAAAATAAAAAATTAAATCCACTAGTTAATTACCGACGGATTTGGCCGTTAGTAATCATGGAACGTGTTGTGACTACCGACGGATCAGTCAGTCGGTAATTAGCGACATATACACACCCATACTGATTACCCACAAATTACTGACAAGTAAAGCCGTCGGTAATTACCAACGGATTTACCTAGGTCGTCAATACGTGTTTCTGACAACCTAATAGCGGCGGGTGCGACCTGTTGGTAAATCTGTCAGAAAACAACAATTGCCGACGGTTTTTAGGCCATTACTAGTGAATTTGGTTGTCGGTAATTAGAAGTTTTCTTATAGTGAATAGCCTTGAGAATACTAGTTAAAGCATGGAGAGTCTTAACTATTACGTAAAAAATATCTTCCCTATTAGATCTAAAAATGGAATCTCACCCATAAAAATTTCTATTGATTAACTCTATTGGAAGCTAATTTAACAACACAATATAAATATGGAAAAATAAAGAGTAAGCTACGACAAATAGATAAACAATCAATTCACCCTATCCATACAATTGACCCAACCTCCTCACCCTCTTTGGACATTTTTTTGGCTAACCAACCTCCAGACCAAAACCTTTCCCCAAACCGGTGCGACCCAGCCCAAAACCCATTTCACCCACCCTTATCCGAATCACCCTTATCTGAATCACCCCTATCTGGATCAGCTCAAAACCCAATTCACCGAGTCCCGTCTCTCCACCACCTCTCTCAGGCGTCTTCCCTTCCCTCGCCATGCTCTTCTGGATCCACCGGTAATTAACACTCCACCGGTAAAATTCAAAATTCCGCCGGTATTTTCTATTTCCGGCGGATTTCTTTATTGGAAGTTGTGTTCATCTCGTTTACTGAAATCCGCCGGTACTCACAAAATCCGCCGGTAAGCGTGATTTCCGGCGGAATTGTAAAATAGCCGTTGCAGCGTCCCTTTATATTTACGAACCCCTTCTTCACTCACTCTTCACTCTCTTCTCCGAAATCTCTCACTTTTCTCTTCTCAAATCTCTCAATCCACTTCACTCGAAATCTGTTTTGTTCCCTCTGCGAGATTATCCTTAAGTTTTGTTTAAGGTATGTTTTTTAAGTGATATTTGATTGTTTTAGTTAATATTTAGTTTTTGAATATGTGTTGTTTAATATTTTTTTTTTTGATATTATTTGTTTTGCAATTGATTGGAGTTTGGAGCTTGGAGTTTGAAGTTTGCTTGAAATTTTTGTTCAAAAGAGTCGGGAAAGCATCAAGTCAAAGATTTCTCTTCACTGCCGGTTGGTTAACAAAATTATTTGTTATAAAATGTTATTTGTTGTTATTATCTGATATGCTTGAACAGTGTTTAAAATGTTATTAGTTTATTCGTAAAAAACAGAAAAATTATTAGTTATTATTTAGTAAAATTAAATACGAATTATTTTAATGTTATTTGATGTTATTAGCTGAAATTTTTTGTGAAAGTAATATAAATTTAATTTATTGTGTAATAGTTTTTATTTAGTAATAATTATTGATGTTATAAGTTGAAATTATTCGAAGAAATAAAATAAATTAGATTGTATTATTGGTTTGTTATTTGTATTTTTTTAGATAAAATAAATACGAAATATTAGAATAATGTTAGTAAAAAAAGTAAAATTGTTTGTTATTATATTATTATAATACAAAGTATTGTTTGTTATTTGTATTTTTTAGATAAAACAAATATGATATTATATATATATATATATATATATATATATATATATATATATAATATAAGTAAAAAAGTCAAATTATTCGTAAAATAAAATGTTACCAATACCAATACTAATGTGTATTGTTCTAATACACATGTGTATTGTTCTAATTAATACACATGTATGATATATGTTGTGTTTTGTATATTATAAGGGGGCATACAAAAAAATGGTTCGTAGTTGGATGTATGATCGAATGTATCCTGGAAGAGCTGGGTTGAAACGACGTTTTGTACAAGGAGTCGAAGAGTTTGTTCTTTTTGCTAAGCGTCAAAAAGAATTTGAGCGACAAGGTGGAATTAGATGTCCTTGCTCGAAATGTATGTTTCGATCTATAAAAAACGAATGTGATGTTCGACTTGATTTGTACAATAATGGCTTTAAGCCAAATTATTGGATATGGACCCGTCATGGCGAGGTAGCAACTGGAATTCCTGCGGTTGATAATGTTCCTGTCCAAGTAGAAGGTCCCACGTCAAGTCCAGTCGTAGCTTGGTTTAAATTCCATAAGAATTGATTGTTGTGTGTCTGGTTGCATGATCTATTATAACAATGAGTTTGGCATAAATGATGCAGAATTGTTGGAATGCAAGTTTTGTCAAGAGCCACAGTATCGTGTCAGCAGGAAAGGGACAAGCAAGCCAAACCAGTTCCAAGGAAAGCAATGTTCTACCTGCCGATTATACCAAGACTGAAGAGGATGTTCACTTCATTGGAAACTGCGGGTAAAATGACGTGGCACTATGAAAATAGAAATAATTCTGGTGAATTACGTCATCCATCTGATGGTGAAGCTTGGAAGCATTTTGATCGTGTTCATCCAGATTTTTCCAATGATCCACGCAATGTTCGGCTTGGTTTATGCTATGATGGTTTCACACCAAATATTCAAGCGTCAGCAACACCGTATTCCTGTTGGCCAGTTATTGTTACCCCATACAACCTTCCTCCTGAAATGTGTATGTCTAAACCCTACATGTTTTTAAATGCTATAATACCAGGGCCAACTAATCCAACAGCTGGTATTGACATATATTTGCAACCTTTGATTGATGACCTAAAAAGGTTGTGGAATGGTGTTTTAACTTATGATGCAGCACGAAGACAAAATTTCATGATGAGGGCGGCTTTGATGTGAACCATTAATGACTTTCCTGCGTATGGAATGTTGTCTGGATGGGGGACACATGGTAAGATGGCGTGTCCGATTTTCATGGTTGACACAAAGGCTTTTACTCTTAAATATGGAGGAAAAACCTCATGGTTTGACTCGCACCGTAGGTTTTTACCTACCGAGCATCCTTTTAGAAAGTCAAAATATGCATTCATCAAGGGGAATGTTGAAACAGCTGAACCTCCTCGTAGGCTGACATCAGAAGAAGTTTGGAACAGTGTCAAGGATATCCCTCCTGTGGAAGTCGTTGCGGGTGTTGTTTCTCGTCCAGATGGTTATGGACTATGGCGTAATTGGACCAAAAAAAGTTTTTTTTGGGAAATTCCATATTGGAAAGATAATCTATTGAGACACAATCTTGATGTAATACATATTGAAAAGAATTTCTTTGATAACATATTTAATACTGTTATGAACGTGAAAGGTAAAACGAAAGACAATGAGAAGGGTAGGAAGGACGTGGATCATTACTGCAGGCGAAAGGATTTGTTGTTGGTTTAGCAAGCTAACGGTAGGACACTGAAACCCAAAGCTAATTATACTTTATCTACGGAGCAAGCGAAAGCAGTTTATCGGTGGATTTCTGAGTTGAAAATGCCAGACGGTTATTCTTCCAATTTAGCAAGATGTTCCGATGAGAATAATGGGAGGTTACATGGGATGAAGAGCCATGATTGTCATGTATTCATGGAGTGCTTACTTCCTATTGCCTTTAGTTCGTTGCCAACACACGTTTTGAATCCGCTCATTGAAATAAGTCAATACTTTAAGAATTTGTGTTCTGCAACGCGAAAAGCCGATGACCTTACAAAAATGGAACATGACATCCCACTTATCTTATGCAAGTTGGAGTGAATATTTCCGCCTGGTTTCTTTGATTCTATGTAGCATCTTCTGTTCATCTCGCATGGGTGATTATTAACATATATATCAGTTAAAAATCTATATATATATATGAAAGAAGTTTATATATATCATTTGGATTAGATGATTATTAACATATCATTTTCTGTAAGTTCATGGGTGATTCAAAAAGATCAGTTAAAAATAAAGCTAGAGTTGAAGGATCGATATGTTCTTCTTACTTACACCGTGAAACAACTCATTTTTATTCTTATTATTTCAAGAATTAATTTGCTCCTAGAAGTAGTCGAAATGATATGGAAATTGAATGTCCAAGACATCATTTAGCTTTGTCTGTCTTTTGTCTACCTGGTCGTCCGTCTGGAAAAGAGTCAATTCATTGGCTAACAGAAGAAGAGTTGAATTCAGCCCATGTTCATGTCTTGATAAACTGTACTGAGGTCCAACCATTCATTGAGTATGTATTTCTCGACCTAGCTATCTCAATTTGTTAATAAATTAAATTACACAGTTGTGTAACGACAATTAATAATTTCTTATTAGGGAGTTCTTGTCATCAGTGGCAGTAAGTGAAGAACAATCTTCTGCTTATATTCATGCGTATTTTCCAATGTGGTTTAGGCAATGTGTGTATTCCCTCCCGCCGACTCCTACCAACCAACACTTGAGGAACTTATCTGACGGTCCTCGAAGATGTGTTAAAGAATTGCACACATATTTTGTCAATGGATACAAATTTCACACTAAGGAATGGACAGAGGGCAGAGAAAGTCAACAGTGGAGTTTGCATGAAGGGTGTCACTGGGAGAGACGAAGATGATTTCTATGGTGTGGTTGAACACATATATGAACTTGCGTACCCTTATCTTGATTATAGTCAAAAGGTAGTTGTTTTTTATTGTAATTGGTTTGATCCGTCCGCTCGAGGAACAAAGTTTAATCCAAAGACAAATACAGTGGACATTAAAATGAATAGTGGATATCGACTGTATGATCCGTTCATCATTGCACAAAATGTGAGACAAGTCTATTATGTCTCTTATCCATCAACACGGACTGATCGGCGTGGTTGGTGTGTCGCAATTAAGACAAAACCGAGAGGTCGCATTGAGACAAATGATGACACAGTGGTGGACGTGCCATATCAAATGGATGAAATGTCTAATGTAAATGAAGTGATTGAAGTTGAACCCATTACTCGTTTATGTGATGAGTCAAACACTGGTGATGAAGTTAATGAAGAAGAAGATACAAATCATGATGATGCAGTCGATCATGTCGGTGTATCAGGAATTCACTCATCTGACGATGATGGTGATTTAGAGAAAGAATGGGATTCTAATTAATTAGATGATCTTATTTTAATTAATTAATTAATTTGTTATGAAATATTAATATTTATATTTATCAGACTTGATTCATGTATGTTATTCATCATATTATGCATGTAATTAGATGATCTTATTTGTAATTAATTAATTTGTTACTCATCATTTATGCATGTTATTCATTATTTATGTTATTCATCATGTATGTTATTCATCATTTTATATATATATATATATATATATATATATATATATATATATATATATATATATATATATATATATATATATATATAGATACAGTACTCATGGCATCATCAGGATCAGAATCTGATCATGACCTACCTCGTGACCCACCGGCCGGTTTTTTTAAGAAGATTTATACTTCTTTACGCGGTCGTCGTCGTGGTGTAACTCATGTCGTTGTTGATGGCCCTTTTGTGGCTCCACCTGCTAGTACGGATGATGGCAGTGGACCTAGTACGCTGAGTCGTCCATTTGTGCCTCCACCCGGTACTCCCATACCCCCGCCAGATGCAGATGTGATACACAGATATAATATTGATAATGAGGTGGTTGAGGTTACGCCCGACGGTCGTACAGTAGTGAAGGTTGCTGGCCACCAGTAAGTATTTATTTATTTATTAATGATATTTGTTTGATTTATATTTAAAACTTAATTTAAATATAATTATTTTCTAATAAATTATCTTTTTTATGTACAGATTTATTCCTGGGAGGATTGTATCGAGCACGATCACAGACATCATCAAAGCAAATTACACTAAACCCTGGGCGAATTGGACGGAGGTCAAAAAAGATAAGGATTCAAAGAAGTGGAATGCATTTAGAGTAAGTTTTTTTACGAATTAATTAATTTTTAATTTTATAATTTTGTTGAATTGATTAATTTGTTTTTACTAACAAGTTAATTAAATTTGTTTAAATAGGAAAAAATGGCATGCTACCCAGATGCGACGAAGGAAGTTGAGAGAGCATTCAACACAAGAGCTTCTCATCGCTTCTCTGAAATGCTCCAGGCACACCGTAATAAGAAACGGAAGCCGACATGGATCGGTGATTCTGATTGACATGATGAGCTCCAACTGAAATGGAACGATGAGAAGTGTAAACAAAAATGTGAGAAAGTCAAGAAGAATCGTGCTTCTGAGAGAGGGGGTTGCATAAACACGGGTGGTTCTATCAATGCCGCTGAACATTACAGACGCATGGTAAAGTTAATAATTAATTAAATTTATATTGTATATACGTACATATTTTATATTTTATTAAATAATATTAAATAATAACGATGTATATATAGGAGGCTTTTCTTGGTCGGCCACCTACTTTGCCTGAGTTACACCGCCAACTTCATATGCGAGAGAAGACTGGTGAATATATTGAAGACCGGTCAAGGGAAATTTCGGTAAATAACATTTATTATTTATATTTATATATTGTTTTTATTATATTATATTATATATTACATACTAATGGTTATTCATTTCTTGGTTGTTGCTTTCAGGAAAATTTCTATGATTGGAAGACCAGTTATCGTGAAACTCAACAGAGTAGTGGCAGTGAGATTGAAGTCAATGAGGAGAGTCGAGTGGCTTTTCTTGCTTGGCAGAAATCTGTTGGGCAACCAAAAAGTGGTCAGTTAGTAGGAGCTGGTGGTTTGGGCCCGTCTGCTTTCCCAAATTCCATTATTTCAAATCTGAATCTCGCATATTCTTCAGACAGAAGTACTGGTCGCTCTTATGTCCCTACGCTTTCAGAATTATGCGATGTTCAGCTATTGACGCAAAAACTGAGCGATAAACAACGTGAGATCGAAGAGCGACAGAAGGTACATGATCAGAAAATACAACAGATGCAGGAGCAGCAGGCGGAGCAACAGCGATTGAATGAGGTGCGCTTTAAGGAAATGATGGATACTATGTCTCATTACCCGAGGCCATCTATGCCATCATCATCATCATCATTTTATCCACCGCAGCAGATGCAGCCTTACGGCTCTGCTTTTCAGCCGTACGCACCATTCTTCCAGCCTTCCTTCCACAGCTCGTATGGTCAGCCGTACTCTCAGCCTCAGCAGCAGCCCCAGCAACCCCAGAAGCAGCCCCAGCAACCCCAGCAGCAGCCCAACACAGATCTAGACCTCAACATTACTGAATTTGAAACATGGTTAAATAATACAGATCTCAACAACAACCCGTGCGACCGTTTCAATCAATAGCAGTTTTATTAGATATTTTAATTTCAATTGTTGGATATTTTAATTTATATTTTGTAATAAATATTTTTAAATATTTTGTATGGATGTTTATGGAAATTTTATCATTTTAAAGCATAATTCAATTCTCGTTTAATTAGTATGTATTTAAAAAATAAATATTTATATTATAAAATTAATAATAATTTTTTTAATTAAATAAACGAATTAAATAATAAATATTTTAATAAACGAATAATAAAAAAAATATTTTTTTTTTAAAATAAACTAATAAAAAAACTATTTTTTTTAATAAAATAAAATAAAATTACCGGCGGATTTCTAATATGTTACCGGCGGCTTTGGCGCCGGTAATTACCGGCGGAATTTTCGCATTTACCGGCAGATCAAAAAGTAAATTTACTGGCGTATTAGGTAACAGTTAACTGTTACCTGCGAACGATTTTCCGGTGGCTTTTCGGCGGAAAAAAAACCGCCGGTAATGTGCATTTTCCGGCGGATCGTTGCCCTTACCGGCGGATTTTGTCCGCCGGAAATTCCAAAATTTCTTGTAGTGGTAGGATAGACAGGATACTGTTGTCGCAAGAACTGGTAGATTTGTGGAAGGTGAAAGCTCAGTGGATCGGCTCAAGAGACATCTCATATCATTGCCCAATTTGGTTGGGGTCATCCAATAAAAACTAGGGGTCCTAAACCATTTAAGTTTAGGCTAAATAGCACTTTTGGTCTTTTATGTTTGCTATAGGTTTCACTTTGGTCATTTATCTTTTTTTTGGTCCGTTTTGGTCCGTTTTGGTCCCTCATGTTTCATTTTTGTTTCATTTTGGTCCCTGCCGTCAGTTTTGGCTAACAGACCCCACATTGGCAGTTAACTGCTGACGTGGCGTCCTCAATTCATTAAATGGCGGTAACAACCACTAAACTCACACATCCATCAACACCGTTTATTTATTTATTTTTGTGTTGGCCCATCAATTGGCATAGGATTTTTAACTCACTTCCTTAATCCAACCCAACCTATTTTTGGCCAGGCGGATTTATCTATTTTTCCTACCCATATGGAGGTCGGTGAAGGTTAGGGAGACAATGAAAATATAGGAGGAATAATAAGTGTTCATGTGAATTTGAGTACTCTCTTGCCCAACATTGATTTATTTGCTTAAGGTATATATGTGTGGATGATATTGAAGCAGAAAGAATGCATGCAAATTAGGTAAGAGAAGATAATGTGCATTCAACGCCGACCACCTGATTCATAATCTAACACTTTATTCCCATTTTATGCCATGAAAGCTAAATGCATGATTCACATGCACTTTGAAAATTACTAGTATATTGTTTTTTTTCTCTCACACACATGTACGCCATATATCTACAACACTCTTATTTTGTTTGTTTCTCACTTTTTTGGGTCTCTTTGAAAATTTCCATGTGAATTTGTATTCACATTTCAACGCCTATTGTTGGATTCTTTTCAATAGACAATAGCCATTAAATTCAAGTTCTTTCCTTCCTTGACGCAATGTTCATTCTTAACTAAAAACAAAGAACTAAGGGTCACTCATTTGAACAGCATCTTCCACGTTGATTTCCTTATTTGTCTAGGGGAATTTAATTTTCTTTTTTGCTTGATAAATTGTGTAGGGGAACTTCCAAAAAGATAATTTATTCTTTCAAGAATGTTTTCTTCTGAATTGATTCCATTTCATTACTTCTTATTGTATTACGTTTATGAAATATATATATATATATATATATATATATATATATATATATATATATAGTGAAGGAGGGGGCGAGGAGGACAAGTCATGTGTGTAACAAGGTGATTAATAAAATGAGCGATGCTATTGCTATACTTCGTAATGTTTGGATCCTCTCCTTCCCTCCTTACTCTCCATCACAAATATAAGAGTAGGAAGAGAGATAAAATAATTAAAAAATTATAAATAATGATAAGAAAAAGTGAATTTAAGAGATAGATAGAGAGGATGCAAGGAGATGTAAGGTGAGTGGCAAGGAGATGATTCAAGTCCTACATCGTAAATGAGTTGATGGTGAATTTTCACGAAGGTGACATTGCGATTTGTGAATGTGTCTTTGACTAACCAATTCGATACATTCGGGATAAAATGCATGCGACATCTAGCATTTATGTTCATGAATATCAGCTAGTATTATCAATTTTTCTTGTTTTCTGGGGAAAGCGTTTCTTTTTGCTGTTTTTCTTAATGTTACGTAGGCCCAAAATTAATTATTCAGTCTCATGATATTGTTGCTTATCATGGGCCAAAGTTTTACTTTGTCGATTCCTCGCATTTGTGAAACGGGTGAAGATTTTTGCACCCCCTCATTATACCGCATACCCCTAAATTACCCAAACTACCAAAAAGACCCCTGTTCCCTTATTTACAGAGTGAGAATTGAGTCCAATTTTTTTTCTTCCCGGAAACATCTCAAAAAGATAAATCCGGAACACAAATTTAACTCTGGATTTATCTCTTTTGAGATGTTTCCGGAAATTATTTTTTTAACCTTCCGAATTTATGTTCAGGAGATAAATCTTGAACACAAAAAACACTTCCGGATTTATCTCCTTGAGGTGTTTCCGGAAAAAAATTCGAAACCTGTTCCGGATTTATCTCAGTTACATAAATCCGGAATTTTTGTTTTTTTTTATTTACTAATATTGTGTTATTTTTTTGTGTCTAAACAAAATCTAGACCGTCTAAAGTGTTCGCAAAATCAAGGCCCCAATAATAACATAATATAAAATCATGTTATCATGTTATGTCTACAATATCAATGGGGCGGTTTGTGCAATAGGAGGATCTGAAGCAACAACAGACCATAGTTGGAGACGTCTAACATATAGATATAACCACGATCTAGCGTCGTTTGATGCATAATGATGCCTTGATGCATGAACAAGAGGTCAACGACTGGTATAGTTCAAGTTAACCTGCACCCAATGAAGTCGATGGACAAACCCAATACCGATAAATCTACTTTGACGAGCTACATATGAACCTCTCAAACGTAAAAATGTCCATGACCCTCCCTCCGTCGATGATAACGCAACTAGGGCTTTGTTATATCTGGTTGCTATAACCTTCCCCAAATCAGGCATTGTCATCCACTTCTCAGGCGGTTGGGCCCCATGGCTACTCACATATAATGAATCACTGATAGTTGGTGGAAACATAGATATTGTGCTAGGACAGACAAATTCATCAAGGCGTTTCTTAAATACAAATTTCTCAGCAATATCCATACCATTAAAACGCTTACAGATCGTCTCAATGGTGTAACTAAGGTCACAATATGCCGATGCCTGATTCTCGCAATCCCCATCCATACCATCCAAACTGACCTTCATCCAATGCGAGTCAACAACTTCCAATGCGATTGAACCACCTGCGAAGGTGCAAATACCCAAGCTCACAAGCACAAGTTAACCCATGTGTAACTTTAATCGTGTATCCAGATCGAGCTTTATCGGTACCCACACCAAACAAGGTTTTACCAAACTCATTAGCAATATGA
Organism: Astragalus membranaceus; assembly: GCA_039519185.1. Taxonomy (NCBI): domain Eukaryota; kingdom Viridiplantae; phylum Streptophyta; class Magnoliopsida; order Fabales; family Fabaceae; genus Astragalus; species Astragalus membranaceus. Next base: position 16,645,812 of record CM076846.1, read on the forward strand.
TTCAGTGCGTTTATTGAGACCAAACCGCGTAGCTTTTCATAGAATGGAGTGTTGTGCAGGACATCCACGTTGTTGATGCTTTTTTGAAAAGACTCCACAATCTTATCATTCTGTGCATTCAACATACCGTGCACTCCTTCCCTGCATCTGCACAAATCTCATCCACTAAATCTCATAGCCCTCTTCAATGCCCAATGTACCGACTCAACCCTAAAAATAAACCCACATTGTTAGCATATAAAACTAAAATTATTAATTTCCAGATTTATGTTCAGGACATAAATCCGGAAGCCAAATTTACACTTCCGGGTTTATGTGTGAGAGATAAATCCGGAAATTTGAGAAAATTTACGTTCCGAAAATACCTCTTTAAGGGATAATTCCGGGAATGGCAAAAATTATGTTAGGCCCAGGCCAGGCCCGATTTTTTTTTTAAAATAGACTAGGCCAAGGCTTTTTAAAAATCCTATTTAGCTAAACAGGCTAAACTACAGGCCGTCAGAAAAACCTTTTAGGCCTAGCAGGCCGACCTACTTAAATAAATATAAATAATTCATTTATTAGTATTATTGTTATTATATTAAATTTTATACATTGTATTAAATCATACATTTGCTAATATTTTCTGTTAATTTATACATACGGACATAGATCATTTTTTAACATATTTAAAGTGATCATTATAAAATAAAATTTAAATTAGACGTCATATAAAATAGAATTTAATTTTACGGACATATAGGCTAGACTCGGGCCTAACACTTTCAACATAGGCCAGGCCCATACCATGCAAAGCCCAGCTCGGCCCAGCCTATTCCCACCCCTACTCTGAAGTAACTTTTGGTGAAAATGAGATGGGGTAAATTGGGGTTAAATGACATTTGGGGGGGTATGGCGTGTAATGAGAGAGGTACAAAAATCTCCACCTTTGTAATACAGTTTTGTGGTTTGGGAGTTACTATTCTCACCCCTAGACATGTTTACATATTTTGTTTCCATAAATAAATGCCCTCCAAATGAAAGTGAGGAGGCATCCCCCATTTTGCAACTTCTTTTTATCTTTCAATCTTTTGCCCAACACCCCTTCCCCGCCTCTCCATCCTCCGTTGTCGTCATCGATATATGTCATTATGAGAAATAATTTGTCATAATTTTTGTATGGACTTATGGTACTCTCTAAAACTTTTGTACCATTAGTATGTTTTTTTCTTTCAAATTGAAATATTTTAATATATATATATATATATATATATATATATATATATATATATATATATAAAATTCTTGAAGTGTATGTCACACTTCTGGAATTATATATTAAGATATTTAAAAGAAATTGACAATACGTGCCTCTGGTGCTAAAGATTTGCACAATCACTCACTTTTTTTAATGGTGTATTAGTAAAAATGGGTACAAGTAGTACCTCGTTGTCACTTTCTTCCACTTGTAACACATAGGGTCGTTTCTTTCACACGATAAACAACATAAGCAGGGGGGCATACTTCCTACAACCCCCCAGATACTCACTGGACACCTCAACTCTCAAATATTCCAAAAATACTCACGTGAAACGCACTCCCAAACACCCCCACACTGCATTTTGGTATGGTACGAGACTATAGTACCGAACCGGTACAGGAGTAAAGTACCATAACTATGTCTACTGCAATCCGATAGATGATACATGAAAGAGACCAATAAAATCCATAAGAGATGAATACGGCCTTATCTGACCGACATTGTTGCCATTGGAGATAAATTGGTGTTGGTTCTTTCAATATACCATCACCGGCGTGCCTCCTAACTCGGGCGACATCGACAGAGTACCGTGTTTCTCAAGGTACAAAGATGGCAACATGATGTGGTGTAATAGGTTGGTTTCTATAGGAAACAAAGGTAGAAAGCCTATCAAAGTAAATAGAAACACGTTTGTTTGGGCTTATGAAGATGGTCAATTGCATATTGATGTTAATGAATGGTGGGGTAGTTGCATTGAGACCATAGATTGCAGCACTTGCTATAGTGAAGTGAGGTTTTGTTGGGTGGTAAGCAAGCCAGAGAATGAGGAGTATGATTCAAGTATTAGGATGAAGATTGTGATGCATATGCAATGTTCACGTTTTGGTGCATTGGGTACCCTATAGCGAGGAGGAAACATACTTTTATTGTCCATCGGATGATGATGTTGATGATGATGTTGTTGTTAAAATGTGTTTTTTGTTTGTGTAAGTGTGTATATATATGACTAGCTTTTGTGATAGCTAGAAAAGGAATCAGGGTTGGTGTGTTTGGCGGATCCAGAATCCTAAGTAAGTGGGGGCAAAAAAAGGTGATGGTCGAACAACCAGATAGTGGTAAACAGACCATGGTTGAATGGGTTGCTATAAGTTGTGTGATTATGTCTCTATAAGTTAATGACGACACTGGTGGATCACTTATTAAAATGCCTGTCTTTGGTAAAAATTCAAAAAAAAAAACATAACCTATAAATTTCATATTTTAAAAAATTATTTAAAAGTTCATACACCGCAGTACTATGAAAAATCTATAAAAAAGGAGAAATTACATTTTCCTCCTCTCTATTATTGACTAAATAACAGAGACATCATCTATTTTTAAAATGAACATCGATCTCTCTTATTTGTTGAAAAAGTATCACCTATCTTCCCTAAGTTTTATTTAAAAGACACAAACACTTCTTCTATTCTAACATAATAAGGGTGACATGTGTCTGTGTGCGTAATCAGTAAGTGAGTTTATTTCAAAAATTACATCAAAACAAATAAAGTGGCTTTTTCAACTTGACTATCTAAATAAAAATAAGAGAAATACTGTAACCAAGAGGGAAAAAAAGTTATATTCGAAAACAATTTTGTCTCTAACATGACTATATGCATAGGTTCTGAAGCTGTATATTAAAAAAAATAGGCACCACTAATGCACTGCAGCACCACAAAACAAAGCTATATCAATGCATACACATACTCAAGTCTTTGACACGATGGAAAAAGGGGAGGGGAGGACTCTCCAAACTAACATGAACATGAAGTATCATCTCTGCATCTTATTTTTGTGTACTGGGTGGGGGCAATATATAATTTTCAATGGGGGCAAATGTCATGAGTCAGCATGCTGAGGTGGAGGGTGAGCGAGAAAATGAAGCAATTGAAGAGAGAGAACAAGTGGTCCCTAGGGAGGGCTCGGAGAGCTCACCCATGTGGAGTGAGTTTGTTAGCAAGTGATGTATAAAGAATGAGAGAGAGTGAATCAGGAATCAGGCATTTGGTGTGATGTCACAATTTTCTTCTTCTATCCTATGCTCCTTCTATTTTCAGTTACTGCACTTTACTATTCTGTCTTTTCATTTTCAATGAATTGTAGTTCTACATTGACATGATTAATGGCGATTACTTGGCTGCCGTTGCATTCACTCTGATTTATCATTTGAGTATCGTTACATTGGTGCTTTCATTGTCACCATGGAAGAGTATACATGGGAAACTGCTGTAGGAGCTCACTGGAGAAAAATAGAGATAGAGTATAATGCTAGATGGGCAAAAATGGCAAAATTGGATGGACCCGATTTCACTGTTTGGGATCGAATCGAAGCTAAAAGGGATTTAGAGTATTTTGCACGGAGCTCTTCCCATGGTGTTGAGAACTCAATCCGGAAACCTCAGACAGAGCCTTGTTCGCCGAACCTTATATCTTCCATGGCTGACTTGAATCGACAACACAATTCGCGTATGGCAGATTATGCACAAGAAATTCGAGAGTCGTATGCTAGAATTCTCGGGCTATTGCAAGAGGAGATCGACGCTGCGGATTCGACGAACGACGCGCTTTCGACTTCGGGCAAAACTCTTCCGTCCATGGAACCAATCGAGAAACATTCAGTCACTAACGCAGACTCTAGTTGTGTAGAGGACACGATAGAAACCACGATATCGCCTTCTTGCAACATCGTACAGTCATTTGATGATAATCTTCCGGTTTCGGATGCGTTTCTTACTTCATTGGCGGTGCTTTTAGTGAGCGAGAAGAATTCGAAGGAGGAAGAGGTGAATTTGGCTAGTGATTTGAATAGCAAAATTTTCAATCTACTAGAAGTAACAAAGCCGAACTCTGCAAAATTTTCAATCTACTACTGTAATTGCATTTGCTTCTGTTGATTTGTTACAAGCAGTTGATCCACATGAGATAAAGTTAATGATAATAGTGGGTGATGGGATATTAACTCTTGAATTTAGAATTCTAAGCTATTGTCCTAATAATCCCATTGCTGAAGATGTTTCCATGATTGTAGTGTTTCTCTGGGCACTATGTGCTATACTTTCTCAGATTGGTGTTGGAATTGCTTATCAGCAAACTCACCAAATATATGCTAGCTTGAGTATTTCTTGGTTCAAGTTGAATGCCCATAAAGATTTCTTATTGTTTGTAGAAAGGCCTCTAAACATCACCTTCTTTTGGAACATTGTTCTCTTTCAATACATGAATACAATTTCTACAAGGCCTCGAATCTCTCCTTCACAGAAAATTAAGCTCTCCTTAGCCAATGTTATAATTGCTTGTAACACTTTTGAGAGCTTGCTATTGGGTAGACAAGGCCTTGCATCTTTGGTACAAAAGTATAGTGCAATCTCAGTGGAATGCAAGGAACTTTCTTTTGACTATTTCATTGGTTCTGCATTTAAACCTTATGTTGTTGCTTTTGGCTTGGCTAACCTTGCTAAGGTTGGAGATTATAGTTGCTCTTCCACTCTAATTGTTGGTTCTTTTGGTTATCTTGTTTGGATAAATGGCTATGTAACTATTGGGGATCACAAATCCTTGATACTTGGAAATTTCGAGAGTGTGTGGAAACTTTTTAGATACATGGCCATTGGGATTTTTGGGATGTGCAGTCTTCTGGATAACAGAGTTGTTAGGGGCGGTTGGCAGGAATTACCCTTTACAGTTGATGTCCGATTCAACCCTTCATTGTTTGTTCAGTTGCTTCCATTGGACTTGGTTGATGCTATTAGTCAAGGCATGACGAGTTTGTCTTACAAGCACCAATTAATTGATGATTGTGTTAGTCAATCATGTGAAATCACAATTAAGACAGCTACTTTTGATCACTGTGGGATGGCTCTTGTAGATACTTCTCTTTCAAATTTAAGGGGTGCATTGTTACCTCAACTCACTTCTTATAGCCAGAATTTGATTTTGGAGTGCATTGAAGTTGAAAAATACAAAGTTCCAGAGCTTGAAAATGATCAACAAGTAAAAGTAAGTCTAAGGCCTTTTGACACTAACGAGTCAACTTCCATATCTCAAGCTAATTTACATGTTCTTCCAAAGATGGATATTCTCAAGGTATTCTACAACACCAGCTCTAAGATTCCTGTTAATTCAAATTTGATGACCATATTGTGGAAAGCTTCAAGTTATGATACCAACATTCCTGCTCATGTATTTTTTCTTACGTTGATTATTGCGGAGTTGTTTGGGCTATTTAGTAAAGAATTCATTGAATGCAAAAGCTTAGTAAGTGCTGATTGGGAGCGGTGGTGGAAATGTTAGATAAATTTGAGTCAAATCTAATTTTTCTCAATGATACTACAGTTGAAAACAGACTTCAAAATAGAGTTTCTTCATGCCTTGGCAGACTAGCTCATATGGGGATTCAGCCATGGGTTTTAACTGGTGATACAATAAAGATAGTACTCACTATTGGCTTTGCTTTTAGTTTTCTTTTTCAAGGCAGGCAACTTATCATAAATTGTTTCAACACTCCAGAAACCAAATCTTTTGACGCAATTGATGTCAAGTCTGCTATTGGAGTAGTGCATCACATGCAAACAAGACTTCTCATTCTTGGAATCTACAAGAGCTTTGCTATTATTGGCACAAAGTATATTAACATGGGTTTTGGTCCAGCTGATTGTGCAATTTTTTCACTGAGAGCACTCTTTTCCCTTAGTTTTGGAAGTGCACAACAATGGGATCCGAGAGGACAATTTGATATGTATACAACAACTAGGACTTACCAGTTCAAGCAGTGGGACCCGGGGAAGTTTGTCCAGCAACAATTAGCTCCAACCTTGAGGACAAGGTTGTTTTTGATGGGGAGGGTAATGTCATGAGTCAGCATGCTGAGGTGGAGGGTGAGCTGGAAAATGAAGCAATTGAAGAGAGAGAACAAGTGGTCCCTAGGGAGGGCTCGGAGAGCTCACCCATGTGGAGTGAGTTTGTTAGCAAGTGATGTATAAAGAATGAGAGAGAGTGAATTGGGAATCAGGCATTTGGTGTGATGTCACAATTTTCTTCTTCTATCCTATGCTCCTTCTATTTTCAGTTACTGCACTTTACTATTCTGTCTTTTCATTTTCAATGAATTGTAGTTCTACATTGACATGATTAATGGCGATTACTTGGCTGCCGTTGCATTCACTCTGATTTATCATTTGAGTATCGTTACAGCAAAGTATATATTATTAAACATGCTCTCATTAACAAATCTTAATTGGTGGGGGCAATTACCCCAGAGTTAACAACATACATCCGCCATTTGTGGCTTGAACTTTGAAAAAGTGAATGCAAATTTATAGAGTGAATTATTAATTTAGTACATGAAATCGATATTCCTAAAATCGAATTGAACATCGAATTAACGAGATAGGGAACATATGAGTCATGGTTCAATTGCTTTAAAGAGTTCAAACAGACACAGATTAGGGTTATGTTGGCCAATCCAAAGAGCCAAATTGTGGATAAAATTAGTTCAAGGTTTAATCGATTGAATCGTTTAATTAGTTTTTAAAACACTACTTGAAATTGTGGGGATTGGATAATTTGGATACGGAAAATGAAATTTCTCAATTACATCAATCTCTATTCCACAATTTCATGGATTAAATTGAATGAGTTGAAAGAATTATTTTTCTTTAAAAATTTCGATTTCAGTAATTATTATAGAATATTATAATTAAATATTGATATCACCTTACAATTTTTAGGGATTATCTTGGTAATTCACTGTAAGTTTATATAAGGAATATTGGAGATGGAATATGAAGACTTTGAATCGAAGCATAAGCAATCCCCTTTTCTGATTTTAGTTTATATTAATTAAATTAATGGGTGATCATTCATTCCATCTCACTCCTATACATTGTGCTACACTGCTACGTGTTTTACTTTGTTTTGTGCCTTGCTTTTTCTTTATCCAACCTTCTTCTCTTTTTACTAACTGTAAATTCATATTGAAGATAACAACAAAAATAGAGCAGTAATACGATACAATTCCCTGAACAACTTTTTATCTTAAATTGTAAATTCTACAATGTGTTTAATAGACAGAATATAATAATAAAATAAAACAGAAGAGGTAAATATAAAACTTTATTTTACACCGTTTGTTGAGGCTCCAAACAAACTATGGAGATTGTCATTCTTAACACTAGACAGGAAAAAACAAATTTCCTAACTAAATAACAACAAATCCAGTTTTATTTTTTTGGTAGGAGTAGGAAAAATAAAAAATAAAAAAGAAAACAAAGCAAAGAAAAACAAAATTACATCCTCATAAAGAGGACTCTAGCAGCATCAGATTGAAGAAACAGACTGATGCCATCAGGGGGTCTTCCAACTCTTGCCAGACAACTGAACTAGTCGCTCCTTTCTTAGCCAAAAAATTTGTAGTTGCATTTGCTTCCCTCAATGTATCTGTACATTCCAATCTCTATCGATGAGCTCCTTAACATTGCAAATGGTAGCTGCATAAAGATGCCACAGATTCATAGTTTTGTGCGCAAGGTGAATGGCCAAAGTAGAGTCAGAGTAGCAGACAACATCACGGTATCCTTTCTCCCAAGTTAGTCTTAGACCATGGTAAAGGGTCATTAACTCAGCATGAAGATTATTAGAAATTCCCACAGATCCATGAATCCACAAATCCAATTACCATTAGCTTGTCTCAGTACTCCACCAAATCCTGATGCACCTGGATTACCAAAGCTGCTCTCATCCACATTTTGAAGTACCTCAAATCCTTCTTCTGGATGCCAAGAAACCAAACGGGGTTCCAACGAACTAGAAGCAAAACATAAAAAAAGCTTCCGTAAAAGATTAGCCAGATTGTAGATTTGCATCTATTGGTTGATGATGCATTGTGTTGCAATTTGACCAATTGATAATGTTTGCTTGCAGGTTGCATTGATGGGACCAGGAGGTGCAAACAGCACTTTGTTATCTGCAGGCCCAAACTTGCTTTGTGTTGATTTGCTGCTGGATCAGGCTTGATCCATGCGGCACCCAGAACCCGAAGACTGTAGCAATACGCGGGTTGTGTATGACCCGGTGTATCAAAGGCTTCTTTTTAGGGTTTTCTTTCAGAAACCCAAGAAACTGTTTCTCTCTTCTTGCTACTTCTGGTTCGGTTCTTTCCTCTTCTCTCTCAGAGCCCCTTCTAGGGTTTCAGTGTTCTTGCTGCTCCTGCATTGATGAAGCGCTGAAACGCTTGTCCCTCTCCACCAATGATGATCCTTGATGACAGTGATGCGAGGAACCGTTCGGTTTGAACCCTGAGTCACCTGAGATCTGAGGTTGCAGCTTGTTGAGGCCTCGGTGATGATACTTCTGTGACTGATGCGTGAAGCTTGATGAGAAGCTTCTTCTACTGTCACTGAGGTACAATTTCTGAACCTTTATCTTCTTTCTTTATCTGTTTCTTGCTAGGTTTTGCTTCGACAAAACCCTAACTTCTGTTATTGCACTGTACAGGTACAGATCTTGAAGGATCTGCTTCTGAGAAGCTTCAACAGGTAAAATCACGCTTGATCTTTGCATTTGATTGTTGTTTGTAGTTTCTGTTTCGCACAGAAACCCTTTAACACGTTTTTTGTTGTTATTTTTCTGGGCTGAGTTGCAAGAGATGGTTCTTCACGCCTTGAAGAACCCAGCAGATATCAGAATGTTTCTCCCTTGAGAAACAGGTATAAACCCTTTCTTGATCTCTGATTTCCTTTGAATTTAAATTGTTCAGTCACTGAAACAATTGTTACTAACTCGATCTCTGTTTTGATTCTCTTTTCCTTTATGAGGTTTTACCTTCAACCACCTGTTGAAGGAGCTGTCTCACAAGAAACCTAGAACCAGATGATGAAGGTAGCTTACACAGAAGAAAGGAAACGCAGAAAAGACTTTAGGGGATAAACTGTAGAACTCAGAAATTGTATTATTGAATTCTCTGTACATTACAATGGAATGAAGGTCCTCTATTTATATACAAAAATAGACTGAAAGTTTGTTATGTAGTTTAACAAACTTCTAAGTTAGTTATAGTTGTTAAATTAGTAACAACTTTAACTAATTACAACTTGTAATAACAGCTAATATAACTGATATAGCTGTTAGGTTAACAGCATTAGATTTTTTAAATTAAATCCAATACCATCCCTTAATTTTAAAAAACTATACTTAGGAACCCTAAAACTGAAAGTGGAAACTTAGATAGAGATAGGAAATCATCAGGACAGACCCTTGGAATAGTCTTTTTGAAAAAAAATACTTGAGACAAGCCCCCAAGAGTAGCTTTAAGGTTGCTTTCTTAGTTAGAAAGTAACCAATATGCATTTTACAGTGCCTACAGAAGCAAGATACCATAGCAACATATTGCTTCAACAGCAATAATAATACACTTCAATTAGAGCATAATTATGATGTTCCCCATTCAATATAAGAAAACACACATTCAGCATATTCTTTTACAACCTGTTAGGAAATCAAGACAAAATAAACAAAGAATAAAACCCTCGCATGGGGAAGCCCGACTGAACTTTGTAGTGGACATACTCTTGATTGTAGTAGTTGTGAAGGAGGAGAAGCAGTAAGCGCGAGCAAGCTAGGGTTAGCAGTTGTGTGGAGGCCAGCGTATAGTCACTACAAAAAAACTAGTCATTAGCGAGGGACAGTTCCCTCGCAAAATGACCTGATTCCCTCACTAATGGTCATTTGCGAGGGACTTAGCGAGGGACTGGTTCCCTCGCTAATTCCCTCCTCGCAAATGGGATTAGCGAGGGAAGTTGGATCACTCGCTAATTAGCGAGGGACTATGCCGTCGCTAGTTCCCTCGCTAATGACTGCAGCTTTTCAGGTGATGGGACTCAGTTGCAGGGGTTGGTAAATACGCAGGAATTAGCGACGGCTTTTGCCCTCGCTAATTCCCTCGCTAATGACTGCAGTTTTCAAAAAAAATGACACGTGTCCAGTGCTGAATGGCTTTTTTTTTATATATATTAATTAATGAATATTATATTATATTATTAATTTTGTGGTGATGTGTGGTGGTGGTGGTGGTGGCGTGGTGGTGGTGTGGTGGTGGTGGTGACGTGGTGGTGGTGATGGGTGGTTTAGAGTATAGAGAAGGAGAAGAGTAAGGGAGAAAGAGAGAGAGAGGAGTGAGAGTGGTGGTGGTGGCGTGGTGGTGGTGTGGTGGTGGCGTGGTGGTGGTGGTGATGGGTGGTTTAGAGTAGAGAGAGAAGGAGAAGAGTAAGAGAGAGAGAGAGAGAGAGAGAGAGAGAGAGAGAGAGAGAAAGAGAGAAGAGTGAGAGTGGTGGTGGTGGGGTGGTGGGTTGGTGGTGGTGAAGAGTAAGAGAGAGTGAGTGAGAGTGGTAGGAGGTATGTGGTGGTGGTGGTGTTGGAAGAGTGAAGAGAGAAGAAGAGTGTGAGAGGAGGTGGTGATGGTGGTGGTGGTGGTGTTGGAAGAGTGAAGAGAGAAGAAGGGTGTGAGAGGAAGTGGAAGGGGGAAGAGGAAGGGAAGAGGAATGGTGAAGAGTGAGTGAGTGAGAAAGAAGAGTGAGGGTGTAAACGGATATAAAAGAAAAAAGAAAAAATTTGCGAGGGAATTAGCGAGGGAACTGTCTCATCATCTGAAAAGTTAACGTTAGCGAGGGAATTAGCGAGGGAACTGTCCCTCGCTAATTTCTGCACCTTTACCAACCCCTGCGCTGAGTCCCATCATCTGAAAAAGCAAAATTTAGCGAGGGAATTAGCGAGGGCAGTCATTAGCGAGGGACAGTTCCCTCGCTAATGACAAAAAAATTGACAGCTATATGCCCTCGCTAATTCCCTCGCTAATGACTGTTTTTGCGAGGGACAACAAGTCCCTCGCTAATGTCCGTCGCTAATCAGTGTTTTTTTTGTAGTGAGTGGTGAAGTCGAATGATCGTGGGAGTGAATTTCGCAATTGGGGCTTTTTAATGTCAAAACTATTTCGTGTGGATATTAAATTATTAGGTAGTTTAAAAGTTTTTAAATTAATAAGTTTGATCAAAAAAGTTTTTAAATAACCCCAAGGGGTTGGTCTAGTGGTGCATGACAGGAGTTGAATCCGAGAGGTCCCGGGTTCAACTCCTCACTAGTCCCTTTGGGGCGAGGTAAATGTAATTACCTTCATAAGCTCTCAAAGAGCCCGATTGTCTTTTCTGCCATGGATTAGGGCACCATCCCCTCACCCCAAATTTCGTTGTACCAAAAAAAAAGTTTTTAAATTAATAATTAACTTGTCTTCAAAACTATTTCGTGTGGATATTAAATTATTAGGTAGTTTATTAGGCCAGCGTATAGGTAGTTTAAAAGTTTTTAAATTAATAGCTTGTCTTCAAAACGGATGTTTAAAAAGTGCAATAAAGGATTAAGCCTAACACAGCGCTTCTGTAATCAAGCGCTCTAAAGATAGCCATGTAAACAACCACCATATAAGACACCATAACATAGGACCTTATAACAGCACCTTTCTCAACAAGCGCTGTAAAAGACAAAACCTATGACAACGCTTTTATAAACAAGCGCTGTAAAATGCCTCCGCAAAACTTTTAACAGCACTTCCTTTTAATAAGTGCTGTTAAATGAGTGCTAGCACTAGGATGAGTTGCCACTTTAAGAAAGAAGAAAGGAGGTGACTTTGTTTTGATTCTTGAAAATTTTGCCACACAAAGAGGAAGAAACAAAGGGGGGGGGGGAGATTTTTTCTTTCTTAGGATGGATGGGGAAAATATCGAGAACTAAGAAGAAAGAGTTTGTTTGTGTGGAAGAGAAGAAGAGAATGTGCAAGTCTCTCTTTTATAGAGAGTAGAAGAGATAAACTTGCATGTCATTCCAGTTGTGTTTTCAATTCAGTAGTTGAGTGGAAGGTTTGAATTAACGGGAACATGAAGTAATTTCCTTGCATTGCATTCAAATTACTACCGAAGTATGCTACTAGTACTTTTTCACCTAAATAAATACATTATTGGTGGTCCCGTGCACATTGTTATTGTTATCTGACTATTAGCTGAGGTTTTTTATACTATGCACTAATTAACAAGGAAAGCAGGAAAACAAAAACGACACGTGTTAGTGCAACGGCATATATCCACCACCGATTACGAATAACGTTCCTTCACTTTTGACTTTTTATCTTAACGATGATTTTTAATTTTATTTTCTAGATTATTTTCTCTTTAATGTCTTTTTTAGAAGAATAGGAATAAGAATAAAAATTATTGTTCCGCTGTTTGTGAGAGAGAGAGAGTGGTTTGAGACAACCCTCGTCCTAATCATAGTAACCTGTTAGTCCGAATAGGTTCCCAAGAAAGATATATGAGTCACAATGGACACTCTTAAGTACCAAGTCTTTCCTAGCCAGAACTTTCCTCAAACAACACTGTTTTCAAAAATCAAGCCGAAGAGATTACTGGGATGAGTCGCGGACTAAGTCGCTCTCTTTAAGACGTTTCGTGACACTGCTTCAAGGTGCAAGCAGGCTATCAACCACGACGTCCCCAGGATAAAACAGCCCAGTCGAAACTGCTATGAAAGTTCACTGCACCGTGAAAATTCGTTCTAAGATATACACCCTCAATATGGTTATGAAACCCACTCTTTTAGAAAATAAGCTTGGAAATGCTTCAAGCTTTCTAGAGAAGAAGAAAGAAGTTTAGGGAGAAGAGAGAAAACTTGAGGAGAAGCTTTATCGTCAAGTTGGTGTAAGTAAGAAGTGAGGAGGGGTCTTCCTTTTATAGGCATAAGAAGAGATAGTCGTTGGAAGGAATTTAATAGCCAACGACTCTTTTGACCAAAACCGTTACAGTTTGACTTTTGATAAACTCTAATTTAGTGCATTTTTAGAGATACTTTTGGATTACTTTTTAGAGCAATTATTACCAATTATATAAATTGTTGACTAAATTTGCTCTATATTTTGTAGGAAAGAAGAAAAGATAAAAATGCAAATAATATATATATATATATATATATATATATATATATATATATATATATATATATATATATATATATATATATATATATATATATATATATATCTGTGTGTGTGTGTGTGTGTGTTTGTTTGGGTTTGAAAGAAAGAAAAAAAAGGGTCGTTACATGAGACAAGCCCATAATACAAAAGAATAGAAGCCCACAATGAGTTGGAAAGAAAGCTTGGAAAAAAAAGAAAAGAAAGAAGACTTGGAGAAAAAGTCAAATTACCTATGCATGATTATAAAGGAAAATGCCTTCAATTGAATTAAAAGGAGAGAGGCGTAATATTATTGAATTAAGACACAGCCGCACAACGCACTAACAGTAGCGCCGGCTTGGAGAGAGAAGTTTTGGGTACCCGTTCTTGACACCGTGAGAGAGCTCTGGAGCAGAAAAATGAGACTAAAATTTTAGGATCAGAAATTTCTCTATTCCGGGTTATTTTTATCTCTGTAATTTATGACTCCTAATTTTATTTTATTGTTCTCGAACACTATGAATAGCTAAATCCTCTTCTAGGGTCTTAGGTGGATCTTGCATGTTTAGAGACCTTTTTATGATCTAATTTCATATCTGAATTCCGATTTTTATTTCAATTAACATTGTCCTATTGTTTTTATCACATAATTAGGATTAGCTACCCTATGCATGTTCATAATCAATTAGTTGATCAGCGACCGTACTGCAATTAGTTGGTGGACCTATAGGATAATTGGGGCTGAAATTAATACATGACCAAACTTTAATTTAGTCTTCCAATCATTCAACCTTTTTGTCCTTTATGCTTTTCTTAAATTTAAATTCTTGCATGACCAAACAATGGTTAATTTAGGAAAAAGAATATTAATCGCGAATGACCAAACGGATTAATAGTTTTAGTAAAGGGATTGGTAATTAAATAAAATAAAGGAAATCGGGTAGAGTTAGACATGGGGAATCAAAGCCTGCAAGTTAAACTGTGACCCTAGACCTCTCTCCATTGAATTAATTCTTGCATTTTATTATTGTTATTTATTTCTTTTTTTATTTGTTCCATTACAATTCAAATATTTGTTCGTCTAAATAATAAATAATCTCGATTAGTTTGGTACTTACTAATTAATCCTTGTGGACACGATAATCTTTTATACTACTTCTGCGGTAGAGTACACTTGTTCTAAGTGTGTTTTTAACGCAACAAGTTTTTGGCGCCGTTGCCGGGGATTAATTTAGCAATATTAAACGAAAGAGATTTTTATTGCTTTAGACTTTATGTTATGCTTTAGTTTTAGTTTTGTCTTTTTTATATCTTATTAAAAAAATATAAAAAAAAATATTGCTAATATTTTCCCAAGAGACCGTTGCAGTTCACATTGTTTTGCAGAGAAATGTCTAAATCATGGTTAAAACTCTTGGAGATTACATTAGAGAAGCAAGGGAACAAAAGAATTTAGAGACGTCGACTTGGTATATACCACCTCAATGTCAAGGCCCAATTCCTCCTCCTCCTTATGAGGCTTATTCAGACTATTGGGATGACTATGAGCCACCCCCCATTGAAATTTGGTGGGAAAGACACAAGGACCCAAAACGAAGGGCAACTCTAGATGAATACATTAGTGACTTGAACAAGACAATCGTGCAAAAGAGTTTAGAGTTTCTGACTTGGGTCCCTAAAGAGACAATCTCAACCCCTCCTCCTTGTGCCAATGATGTATTGACAAGGTTTAAGCAGCAGACAAATGAAAAATTTGAAAGCTTGGTGGGTCAAATCTCAAGTCTCATTGCTTTATTATCTCAAGAGGCCCAAGAAACTCCTTCACACCATAAGTCTACCCAAAATGAAGAAGCTGAGCAATACAAAGAAAGTATTCCTTCGAGAGATGAAGGTGTCTCTATGGAATATAATCGGGAGGAAGAAGCTCTCAAGAAAGATGAGGAGACTCGTACTGAAGGGAGTCAAATCAAAATAGTAGCTCCTATTGAAACAAAAGGTTCTACTAAAGGGTGCAATTGTGAGGATAGTGAGAAAGATCCCATGGTTATTGATTTGGAGAAAAATGAGATAGTCCCAAATTTTGGGCAAATTATTTTAACCATTGGTGATGTTGTAATTGAGGTTCATAGAGGAAAGGTAACATTAATGAGTGGTAAAGAAGAGGAGGTGATTAAAGCTCTAAATTCCAATGAAATTTTCTCTTCTTTAACTTCTCCTTGTTTTTATGATGTGATTGAAACTAACATTTTCAGTGAATTAAAGATGCAGGACCTTTTGGGAAAAAGTCTTATTTTGCAGGATCCTATCATACTGGTGGATGGAGATCAAATAAAAAT
This sequence comes from Astragalus membranaceus, assembly GCA_039519185.1. Lineage (NCBI taxonomy): Eukaryota > Viridiplantae > Streptophyta > Magnoliopsida > Fabales > Fabaceae > Astragalus > Astragalus membranaceus. The sequence continues at coordinate 16,661,416 of CM076846.1, forward strand.
TTCACCATTTTTTGAAGTTCATCCACCACGTGGAAAAAGAAAGAATAATGTGAACCACATTGTTAGAAAGCTAAGAAGGTGTACTGCGTTAGATGTTAAATTTGCTCTTGGAGAGCCCCCTGATTAAGCACCAACTATAGTCAGGCTCACGACGTTAAACAAGCACTTCGTAGGAGGCAACCTGTGTTTTATTTTCAGTTATTTTTACTTTTAATTTGTTTCATTTTATTTTTAGGAATAAGCTCGGACTACAAGCTCTCTCAGGGAAGTCACTATTACTCTCGCTCTCATTTATTTCTCTTAGTTTCTATTTGATCATTTTGGATTGAGGACCATGCTTCATGCTAGTGTGGGGGAGGAGATTTATTTTGTCACTTGATCTTTATTAATGCACATACCCACCGTATATGTTGATAGCATTTTTTCTGGCTTTTTTTTAGCGACTTATGCTCCAAGTTGAAAAAAAAAATAGAGATTTCGCCTTTAGGGGATCCCATAATTAATTTACTTGACAGACTTGTGCTTAATTGTAACTGTGAGAATGTCCTTAGGAAGCTGATAATTAGCATTTGTCCCTGTTGAGTACTTTGTGTGAACTAGCTTCTAAATGTGAGATTTGAGCCTTCATAAGGGGATTGATACTAAATCAAACAAAATTTACCCCTTTTCTTTCTATGAGTGTGTTTCCCAATTTGATACATTCTAGAATTTGTCTTTTGACCATTTCAAGGCGAAAATTGATTTGCATCATGTAAAAAGACTTGGGGAATTTAGGTATTTTTCTGGCCCCAGAGTTGTTTGTTGAATTTATCCCTTAGTTGCCCCCTTTGAGCTTAATTGTTATATTTTTTTTTCTTTGGTACCCAGATATAATTTTTCTTTTTTTGTTTGTGGTAACCATTTGGAATTAAATGTGGAGCAACTATTGAAAATTACAATTTCATCCTATATTTTTAGTTGTCTATATTGTTAGGACTGAAATTTTGTCCTATACTTTAGTTGTTTATCTTGTCAGGATAAAAAAAAAGAGAGAGTGAATCATGTACTTACCTTTTTCTCCAAAACAAATGAAAAAAAAAAATAGGAAGAAAATTTGAAAAAAAAAGAAAGGAAAGCAACAAGGAGGAAAAGGCACATCAAACGAATGAAAGAGCCAAAGGGCAAATCCAAAAAAAATAAAATGAAAGGGCCTACTCAAGAAAAAAGGCAAATCAAAAAGAGCCTACTCAATAGAAAAAGAGTGAAGAAGGAAATGGAATTAATTTGGAGTTTGGGCAAAAATTGTAAAATAGATAGGAGCTCCATATTTGATTTCAAATGTAACTACTCATTTCTTGTTTTTAGCCCTTTGATTATCCCTTCTTTCTTATTTCCTACCCTACATGAATTCACCCTGGCCCCATTACAACCCTTAACACCCAATCTTTTGCATGCATGTGAACTATTTAGTGGAGATTTGGTCAAATTACAAGCTTATGGTAATGTGCATTTTGTGGAAACTTGACTGTATATTTCTCAAGTCCCTAAACACTTAGAGAGATTGTGAGCGAGTGTCTTTGTTCACAAAAATGTATTCTTCAGGGACGTGAGCCTCTAATTGGGCAACCTTTTGACACCTCATATGTGGTATAATATCTCTGTCATTGTGCTTCTAACTTGGGATTCCTTATGTGGCTGTCTCTATTACTTGTTTGAAAATTTTATTGAGCCAGGAAATTTGCTTGAGGACAAACAATGGTTAAGTGTGGGGGAGTTGATAAACTCTAATTTAGTGCATTTTTAGATATACTTTTGGATTACTTTTTAGAGCAATTATTACCAATTATATAAATTGTTGACTAAATTTGCTCTATATTTTGTAGGAAAGAAGAAAAGATAAAAATGCAAATAATATATATATATATATATATATATATATGTGTGTGTGTGTGTGTGTGTGTGTGTGTGTGTGTGTGTGTGTGAGTGTTTGGGTTTGAAAGAAAGAAAAAAAATGGCCGTTACATGAGACAAGCCCATAATACAAAAGAATAGAAGCCCACAATGAGTTGAAAAGAAAGCTTGGAAAAAAAAGAAAAGAAAGAAGACTTGGAGAAAAAGTCAAATTACCTAGGCATGATTATAAAGGAAAATGCCTTCAATTGAATTAAAAGGAGAGAGCCGTAATATTATTGAATTAAGACACAGCCGCACAAGGCACTAACAGTAGCGCCGGCTTGGAGAGAGGGAGTTTTGGGTACCCGTTCTTGACACTGTGAGAGAGCTCTGGAGCAGAAAAAGGAGACTAAAATTTCAGGATCAGAAATTTCTCTATTCCGGGTTATTTTTATCTCTGTAATTTATGACTCCTAATTTTATTTTATTGTTCTCGAACACTATGGATAACTAAATCCTCTTCTAGGGTCTTAGGTGGATCTTGCATGTTTAGAGACCTTTTTATGATCTAATTTCATATCTGAATTCCGATTTTTATTTCAATTAACATTGTCTTATTGTTTTTATCACATAATTAGGATTAGCTACCCTATGCATCTTTATAATCAATTAGTTGATCAGCGACCGTACTGCAATTAGTTGGTGGACCTATAGGATAATTGGGGCTGAAATTAATGCATGACGAAACTTTAATTTAGTCTTCCAATCATTCAACCTTTTTGTTCTTTATGCTTTTCTTAAATTTAAATTCTTCCATGACCAAACAAGGGTTAATTTAGGAAAAAGAATATTAATCGCGAATGACCAAACGGATTAATAGTTTTAGTAAAGGGATTGGTAATTAAATAAAATAAAGGAATTCGGGTAGAGTTAGACATGGGGGAATCAAAGCCTGCAAGTGAAACCGTGACCCTAGACCTCTCTCCATTGAATTAATTCTTCCATTTTATTATTGTTATTTATTTCTTTTTTTATTTGTTCCATTACAATTCAAATATTTGTTCGTCTAAATAATAAATAATCTCGATTAGTTTGGTACTTGCTAATTTATCCATGTGGACACGATAATCTTTTATACTACTTCTGCGGTAGAGTACACTTGCTCTAAGTGTGTTTTTAACGCAACAACTTTGACCCGGTCAACATGACCGTTGGAGACTTTGACTCGGTCAATACGACCGTTGGGAGACGCAAAAAAATAAAGAATAATTTTTGGAAATATACACCACAAGGCCCAAGCCTGGGCCAGAAAAACCCGGACCGGTCGGTTAAAGGGCGGCGCGCGCGTGTGTGGTGGTCATTTTGTGTGCGTCCTCTCCCATTCACAAAATTGGGTACCCCTTGGGGCCCAAACTCATGTGTGAGTTTCCCACTTATAAACACTCTAAAAGTGTGTATTCTATCCAATGTGGGACCTTTTCAATTCACACATAACATCAAAGTTCCAACAATCCCCCACTTGAATTTAAAAAGGAGTTTCAGAAGTAGCGTCAAACGCTTCCATAAGATTGTGCTTAAACAGAGGTGTCTTACGACTTAAACCTTTGCATAGCAGTTAGGATTTAGATTCAACAAGAGTGACTCGTTGTCTTGAACTCTATCTCTAACATCAAAACCACACACAACCTTTTCCATGGGTGTATTCTTTTAAGCCCGTGCTTTTATGGCCCTGCACGTCTATCCCAGTTTAGTGAACGCTCTAGGAATTCTGCCAACGATTTCATAGGAAGCAGCCCCACTTCCACATTCACAAAGGTAAGTCTATCAAGAGTACTCTTGTAGCTAGGTACTCCACTCCATATAGAGTATAGATCTCATTAAGAGTTTCTATTACCTCAACCTTACTTTGCTTCAGGAATCATGCTTCTTTACTTATAATAGCATGTTCATCTAGTATCACTTTACAACTTGTTATTACCCATTGAACCTAATTCTTGGGATCTCCAGTCTTTTAGGTCGGGTTACCATCGTGAGTGACTCATGATTCTAATGGCAGTAGTCCCATCCTTTGAGATGTATTTTGGACTTTCTCCCTAGCTAATCCTTTCGTCAAAGGATCAACTAAGTTCTGATCAGTGCGTAAATGATCCACTCTTACAGCCCTTTCGAGAGACATTCTCTCACAGTGCTGTGCTTACGACGTATTTGTCGTCTTTTACTATTGAAATAACGATTATCAATTTTTGCAATAGCCGCGGTACTATCGCAATGGATCAACACAGTTGGCATCGGTTTTTCCCATAAAGTGATCTCTGCTAGTAAGCATCTCAACCAGCTAGCTTCTTCACTAGCAGTCCTCAATGCTATCATTTCAGACTTCATTGTGGGCTGAGCCAATATGGTCTATTTCTTAGATTTCCAAGAGACAGCACCACCAGCTATACTAAATATATAGCCACTAGTTTCTTTGGAATCATCTGATAGAGTATTCCAATCTGCATCACTGTATCCTTCAAGTACAGCTGGAAATCTCTGATAATGTAGTCCGAGATTCATGCTCCTTTTAAGTTATCTCACGACTCTCTCGATAGCGTGCCAATGCTCTATACTAGGTCGACTAGTAAACATGCACGCAATCCCACAAAATAGGCAATGTCGGGTCTAGTATGTAACGCCCCAAAATAATTTAATTATTTATTTAATTAAGTTATTTAAGGCTTACAATATTTATTTAATTTAAATAAATAACTCAAGGTTTAATTTATTTATTTTATTTATTTAGGAGGTGTTGTCGCGAATTGAGCGGTGCGAATAAGGGCCCATGACCCACAATTAGGCCCGTGGCCCATTGTCTAGTCAAGGAATTCGACTCACAAGGGGTCTTAGAAGTTAGTTTTCATTTTTACTCAATTGCAAAAAGAAAGAAAAGAAACGTAAAAAGAGAGAGTGAGAAGAGAAGGAGTTGCGAAGGGAAGAGGAGAAGAAGAAAAGGGGGCGAAGCACTCTAAGAGGAAGAGAAGGCTTGTTGGTGACTTGCATTTTCCTTGGAGCTTTGCTAGCAATTTCGACTTCTAAGAGGTTAGGGGGTCCTTTTTTGTTTTTAATACCTTATGCGAATTAGTGATGCTTAGGGTTAGGGTTCTAGAATAATTTCTATGAACGAATTGTTGTGTTGATGATTGAATTATAGTGTTGTGATACTTGATTAGGAATTGCTTATGTTGAAATCGTATAATTGGTGAATTGAATTGTTGCTAAGTGAATCGTATGACACATGTTTGAGAATATGAATTGTTGGTGCTTACTTGGTGAAAATTGAGGATCATGATGATGATTGAATTATACATATATGATTGGGTGTTTGGTGAATTTAATTTGGTGTTTAAAATTGAAGAATTCTGAATTTTGAAGCTCCTAGGCGCCTTGGGCGCCATATGCATTGTTGCTGTTTTTTTTGTTCTGCGCCTCAGTCATGGGCGCCATGCGCCCAGCCAGTGTGCCTGCGCCAGTTTTTCCAATTCTGTTGCCACTGTGTTGCTGTTTCTGTTGCCACTGTGTTGCTGTGTCTGTTGCCACTGTGTTGCTGTTTCTGTGTCACTGTGTTGCCAGTTTTGGCGCTAGGTGCTTGTGTCATGGGCGCCAAGGGCCCCAAATTTCTGTTGTCCATTTTGCAAAAACTGATACTGGGTCTTTATGTCCAAGCTAAATGGCTCGTGTAAAATCATTTTTGGAGTCATAGGAGTTGTGGGTTGTCTTGGCCTTAGGCGCCTAGCCCATGGGCGCCAAAGATGCATGTCACTTTTTGCCAAAAATTTTATTGGGTTCTCTTATTCTGAGCATTTGGCTCGTACAAAATCAATTTCGAAGTAAAATGAGTTTTATTGCGTGTTGGCCTTAGGCGCCTAGTGCCTGGGCGCTGTGTTCCCCTGCGCCAGTTCCTGGGCGCCAGCGCCTGTGCGCGTGTTGCTGTTCCTGGGCGCCAGCGCCCATGCGCCAAGTTTTTGTGTTGCTCCTGGGCGCCCAGCGCCCTGCGCCAAGTTCTGTGTTGCCTCTGGGCGCCCAGCGCCCATGCGCCAGTTTCCAGGATGTCTAAGTATTTTTCCTATTTTGTTTTTAATGTAACTTTTGACTCGGTTATCCAAATTTAACGGTTCAAAATGCGTTTCGAAGCTAATTTCAGTGTCTATCCAAATATTCCAATTTTATGCAAAAATAAATTATTTTACTGGTGTTTCTGGGCTGTGGTGTTCAAGTGCCAAATGGCAATTTTTATCTACTTTCCCTATGTCGTGTCAATATCCTAAATTGGCCTAATTGAAATTGGTGTTGGTGTGAGTGGTGGGCTGAATTGGTGAGTGTGCTAAGGTGAGATTGGTGAGCAGAGGCTTCGGCCTAATTTTAATTTGGTGAGCTGATTAATGCACTATGGTGAGAATATGAATTAAAATGGTGAATTGATTGAATTGTGGTGTGTTGTGATGCATTCCCATAGCATCTCATGAAACATGTGCATTATTGGTGAGCAGAGGCTTCGGCCTAGTTTTATTTGGTGAGCAGAGGCTACGGCCTATTTGTATTTGGTGACGGATCCGACATGCATGTGCCCGTGGAGTTTGGGTTGCATTTCATGCATAACCATACCTTTTGCATTGTTGTTTGGTGAATGTGACTGTGATATGGTTATTGCCTTTGTTGTGAATTGGTGTGTCTGGTTCCCTTTTCCTATGCAGTGCTTATTTCCATATGTTATTAATTATGAAAAGAGACTCACCCTACTGCTTTTATGTTGCTTCTTATGTCGGCAACGTGCAGGTAATAACGAGTGAAGGTTACCTTTACACCTTCGTTTTGGTAGGAAGTGTCATGCTCTGATACGTAGCACCGGGGGGCGCCTTATGCTTAAGTGTTATTGTCTTTATACTGTTAGATCATTTTTGGTGATGTATTGGTTTTGATTTAGAACTTAATTATTATTCCGCTGCTGGTAGTGACTGTATTTAGTTGATGTGAACTAAACGGTTTTTCTTGTTATGGTGCTATGTATCTTGTGGTTCTAATTGAACTATGAAAGTTGAAGTTTTTGATTTTAATGGAGTAAGTGTAGCACTCGCTTAAATTGTTTTCAAAAAAAAAAAGAGAAACTCTGATTTTATTAAATAGTAAGGTTATTAGAAAAGGGGTGTTACATTAGTGGTATCAGAGCAGTTCGGTCTGTCCGGCCAAGTCGTCCTGTCATAGTGTCATCTGACAAATAGAATTGTTAGATTAGTTCTAAATTTCTGTTTGTGCTGCAGTGATAGTTTGAAATGGCTGGGAGGAACGACGCTGCTCTTGCTGCTGCTTTGCAGGCTATGGCTCAAGCTGTTGGGAACCAGCAAAATGGTGCTGAAAATGCTGGGACTCGCAGTTTAGCCACGTTCCAGAGGGAGAATCCACCTGTTTTTAAGGGAAAGTACAATCCAGATGGTGCTCTAGCATGGCTGAAAGAGATCGAAAGGATATTTCGGGTCATGGATTGTAATGATGCACAGAAGGTCAGGTATGGTACCCATACGCTGGCAGAAGAGGCTGATGATTGGTGGATGGAGGTTAGGCAGAGATTAGAAACTGCTAATGAGGAGATAACTTGGGCTGTTTTCCGTAGAGAGTTCTTACGGAAGTATTTTCCTGAAGATGTGAGAGGTAAGAAAGAAATAGAGTTCCTTGAGCTGAAGCAAGGAAGCATGTCAGTGACAGAGTATGCTGCCAAGTTCACTGAATTGGCTAAGTTTTATCCCCACTATGCTGATGCTGATTCTGAATTTTCAAAATGTATAAAGTTTGAGAATAGACTGAGGGCTGATATAAAGAAAGCTATAGGGTACCAGAAGATTCGGGTATTTGCTGATTTGATCGACAGTTGCAGGATATATGAAGATGATAGTAATGCTCACTCCAAGGTCATGAGAGATCAGAGGGGTAAATTTCAGAACCGGGGTAAGTCATATGAGGTTCAGGCTGGTAAGGGTAAGCAGAGGTATGCTGATAATAAGAAACCAAGTGGGGGAGATGCCCCTGCGAAGGTTGTGTGCTACAGGTGTGGCAAGCCGGGCCATAAGAGTTTTGACTGCTCGGATAATAAATGTTTCAAGTGCGGTAAAGAAGGTCATGTGGCTGCGAAATGTGAGAAAAGGGATGTGGTGTGCTACAACTGTGGGGAAGCAGGTCATATTAGTACCAAGTGTACTAAGCCGAAGAAAGAGAAGTCCCATGGAAAAGTGTTTGCCCTCGCAGGATCAGAGGATACTAATGAGATTAGAGGTACATGTTTTATTAATGGTATTCCTTTGATTGCTATTATTGATACTGGTGCTACGCACTCATTTATTGCTGCTTTATGTGCTGAGAAATTGGACCTTGTTTTATCTTCTATGATGAGGGAGATGGTTATTGACACTCCAGCTAAGGGTTCAGTAACTACCTCTCTTGTGTGTGCTAAGTGCCCTCTGTCAATCTTCGGCAGAGATTTTCTTGTTGACCTTATTTGTTTGCCGTTGGGAGGGTTGGATGTCATTCTTGGTATGGACTGGTTAGTATTTAACCATGTGCATATTAATTGTTTCCGAAGATCTGTGAGTTTCCTTCCTCCCGAAGAAGAAGAATCTGTTTTGTTGCCTGCTGGTCATTTGCATAAGGTAATGAAAGAGGGAGTTCATCTGTTTGCTTTGATGGCGTCATTGTCTGCTGAGAATCAGGCGATCATTGAAGGGGTGCAAGTAGTGTGTGAGTTTCCTGAAGTGTTCCCGGATGAAATTCCAAGTGTCCCGCCAGAGAGGGAGGTTGAGTTTGCTATTGATCTTATACCTGGTACTAGGCCTGTGTCTATGGCACCGTACCGGATGTCAGCCTCAGAGTTGTCTGAATTGAAAAAGCAATTAGAAGATCTACTTGAGAAGAAATTTGTAAGGCCAAGTGTGTCACCGTGGGGTGCTCCGGTATTGTTAGTGAAAAAGAAGGACGGGAGTATGAGACTTTGTGTCGATTATAGGCAATTGAACAAAGTGACAATAAAGAACAGGTATCCGCTTCCCAGAATTGATGATCTGATGGACCAGTTGGTAGGTGCTAAGGTGTTTAGTAAAATCGATTTGAGGTCGGGTTATCACCAGATCAAGGTAAAGGATGAAGACATTCAGAAAACCGCTTTCAGAACGAGATACAGGCACTATGAGTATTCTGTGATGCCGTTTGGTGTTACCAACGCGCCGGGTGTGTTTATGGAGTACATGAATCGTACTTTCCATAGTTACTTGGATCAGTTTGTAGTTGTGTTTATTGACGACATTCTAGTGTATTCTAAGACGGAAGAGGAACACGCAGAACATTTGAGGTTAGTACTAGAAGTGTTGAAAGAAAAGAAATTGTATGCAAAATTGTCTAAGTGTGAGTTCTGGCTGAATGAAGTAGGTTTCCTTGGTCATATCATCTCGGGTAATGGTATAGCTGTGGACCCAGCCAAGATTGATGCTGTGTTGCAATGGGAGAGCCCGAAGTCAGTTACTGAGATTAGGAGTTTCTTGGGATTAGCTGGTTACTACAGGAGGTTTATTGAAGGTTTCTCGAAGTTGGCACTTCCGTTGACTCAATTGACGTGTAAGGGAAAGGCCTTTGTGTGGGATGCTCGCTGTGAGGAGAGCTTCAATGAGTTGAAAAAGAGGTTGACTACATCGCCCGTTTTGACTTTGCCTGTTCCGGACCAACCGTTTGTAGTATATTGTGATGCTTCCAAGATGGGTTTGGGAGGTGTGTTAATGCAAGAGGGTAAGGTAGTAGCTTATGCGTCTAGGCAGTTGAGGACCCATGAGAAGAACTACCCTACTCATGATTTGGAGCTTGCTGCAATTGTGTTTGTGCTGAAAATTTGGAGGCACTATCTGTATGGTACTAGATTTGAAGTATTTAGTGACCATAAGAGTCTGAAATACTTGTTTGATCAGAAGGAGCTAAATATGAGACAGAGACGTTGGTTAGAATTGCTGAAGGATTATGATTTCGGCTTGAACTATCACCCCGGCAAAGCTAATGTCGTGGCTGATGCTTTAAGTCGGAAGAGCTTGCATATGTCGGCTATGATGGTGAAAGAATTAGAGTTGATTGAGCAGTTTCGGGACATGAGTCTGGTTTGTGAAGTGACACCGCAGAGTGTCAGATTGGGAATGTTGAAGATCGGCAATGAATTTTTGATTAGTATTCGAGAAGCCCAAAAGTCAGATGTGAAGTTGGTGGACTTGTTAGTTGTGAATGATCAAGCTGTGAATGGGGATTTCAAGTTAGATTCCCAAGGTGTATTGAGATTCAGGGATAGGATTTGTATTCCTGATGATGCTGAGATGAAGAGAATGATTCTTGAGGAGAGCCATAGGAGCAAGTTGAGTATTCATCCAGGGGCTACGAAAATGTACCAAGATTTGAAGAAAATGTTCTGGTGGCCTGGTATGAAGAGGGATGTGGCTCAGTTTGTGTATTCTTGTCTGACTTGTCAGAAGTCTAAGATTGAGCATCAGAAGCCTGCGGGGTTGATGCAACCATTAGAAGTTCCGGAATGGAAATGGGATAGCATTTCCATGGATTTTGTGACTGGTTTGCCAAATACGGTGAGAGGGTTTGATGCTATATGGGTGGTTGTGGACAGATTGTCAAAGTCTGCTCATTTCTTACCGATTAATATGACTTATCCAGTTCCAAAGTTGGCAGAGATCTACATCAAGACAATTGTGAAGTTGCATGGCGTTCCGCTTAGTATCGTATCTGATAGAGATCCAAGATTCACTTCTGAATTTTGGAAAAGTTTGCAAGAAGCTTTGGGTTCTAAGTTGAGGTTGAGCTCCGCTTATCATCCGCAGACAGATGGTCAGACGAAAGGACTATTCAGTCGTTAGAGGATTTGTTGAGGGCATGTGTTCTCGAGCAGGGAGGTTCATGGGATTCTCATCTTCCATTGATAGAATTCACCTACAATAACAGTTTTCATTCTAGTATTGGAATGGCACCGTTTGAAGCGTTGTATGGTCGGAGATGTAGGACTCCGTTGTGTTGGTATGAATCTGGGGAGAGTGCAGTGTTGGGGCCTGAAATTGTGCGAGAAACAACTGAGAAGGTAAAATTAATCCGTGAAAAGATGAAAGCGTCGCAGAGTCGACAAAAGAGCTATCATGATAAGAGAAGGAAGGATTTAGAGTTTCAGGCAGGTGATCATGTGTTTCTGAGAGTCACTCCGGTGACTGGTATTGGGCGTGCCTTGAAATCAAAGAAGTTAACTCCCCGTTTCATTGGTCCGTATCAAATTACGGAGAGAGTGGGAAGTGTTGCCTATAGGGTGGCCTTGCCGCCTAATCTTTCGAACTTGCATGACGTGTTTCACGTGTCACAGCTTCGAAAGTATGTTCCGGACCCGTCTCATGTGATTCAGATGGATGAAGTAGAGGTGCGGGATAATCTCACTGTGGAGACTATGCCTGTGCGGATTGAAGATAGAGAAGTGAAGACTCTGAGAGGGAAAGAAATTCCTTTGGTGAAAGTGGTGTGGCTAGGAGCTGCTGGTGAAAGTATGACTTGGGAGCTGGAGAGTAAGATGCGGGAAGCATATCCGGAGTTGTTTGATTCAGGTAATTTCGAGGACGAAATATTCTAAGTGGGGGAGAGTTGTAACGCCCCAAAATAATTTAATTATTTATTTAATTAAGTTATTTAAGGCTTACAATATTTATTTAATTTAAATAAATAACTCAAGGTTTAATTTATTTATTTTATTTATTTAGGAGGTGTTGTCGCGAATTGAGCGGTGCGAATAAGGGCCCATGACCCACAATTAGGCCCGTGGCCCATTGTCTAGTCAAGGAATTCGACTCACAAGGGGTCTTAGAAGTTAGTTTTCATTTTTACTCAATTGCAAAAAGAAAGAAAAGAAACGTAAAAAGAGAGAGTGAGAAGAGAAGGAGTTGCGAAGGGAAGAGGAGAAGAAGAAAAGGGGGCGAAGCACTCTAAGAGGAAGAGAAGGCTTGTTGGTGACTTGCATTTTCCTTGGAGCTTTGCTAGCAATTTCGACTTCTAAGAGGTTAGGGGGTCCTCTTTTTGTTTTTAATACCTTATGCGAATTAGTGATGCTTAGGGTTAGGGTTCTAGAATAATTTCTATGAACGAATTGTTGTGTTGATGATTGAATTATAGTGTTGTGATACTTGATTAGGAATTGCTTATGTTGAAATCGTATAATTGGTGAATTGAATTGTTGCTAAGTGAATCGTATGACACATGTTTGAGAATATGAATTGTTGGTGCTTACTTGGTGAAAATTGAGGATCATGATGATGATTGAATTATACATATATGATTGGGTGTTTGGTGAATTTAATTTGGTGTTTAAAATTGAAGAATTCTGAATTTTGAAGCTCCTAGGCGCCTTGGGCGCCATATGCATTGTTGCTGTTTTTTTTGTTCTGCGCCTCAGTCATGGGCGCCAGGCGCCCAGCCAGTGTGCCTGCGCCAGTTTTTCCAATTCTGTTGCCACTGTGTTGCTGTGTCTGTTGCCACTGTGTTGCTGTTTCTGTGTCACTGTGTTGCCAGTTTTGGCGCTAGGTGCTTGTGTCATGGGCGCCAAGTGCCCCAAATTTCTGTTGTCCATTTTGCAAAAACTGATACTGGGTCTTTATGTCCAAGCTAAATGGCTCGTGTAAAATCATTTTTGGAGTCATAGGAGTTGTGGGTTGTCTTGGCCTTAGGCGCCTAGCCCATGGGCGCCAAAGATGCATGTCACTTTTTGCCAAAAATTTTATTGGGTTCTCTTATTCTGAGCATTTGGCTCGTACAAAATCAATTTCGAAGTAAAATGAGTTTTATTGCGTGTTGGCCTTAGGCGCCTAGTGCCTGGGCGCTGTGTTCCCCTGCGCCAGTTCCTGGGCGCCAGCGCCTATGCGCGTGTTGCTGTTCCTGGGCGCCAGCGCCAGCGCCTATGCGCGTGTTGCTGTTCCTGGGCGCCAGCGCCTGTGCGCGTGTTGCTGTTCCTGGGCGCCAGCGCCCATGCGCCAAGTTTTTGTGTTGCTCCTGGGCGCCCAGCGCCCTGCGCCAAGTTCTGTGTTGCCTCTGGGCGCCCAGCGCCCATGCGCCAGTTTCCAGGATGTCTATGTATTTTTCCTATTTTGTTTTTAATGTAACTTTTGACTCGGTTATCCAAATTTAACGGTTCAAAATGCGTTTCGAAGCTAATTTCAGTGTCTATCCAAATATTCCAATTTTATGCAAAAATAAATTATTTTACTGGTGTTTCTGGGCTGTGGTGTTCAAGTGCCAAATGGCAATTTTTATCTACTTTCCCTATGTCGTGTCAATATCCTAAATTGGCCTAATTGAAATTGGTGTTGGTGTGAGTGGTGGGCTGAATTGGTGAGTGTGCTAAGGTGAGATTGGTGAGCAGAGGCTTCGGCCTAATTTTAATTTGGTGAGCTGATTAATGCACTATGGTGAGAATATGAATTAAAATGGTGAATTGATTGAATTGTGGTGTGTTGTGATGCATTCCCATAGCATCTCATGAAACATGTGCATTATTGGTGAGCAGAGGCTTCGGCCTAGTTTTATTTGGTGAGCAGAGGCTACGGCCTATTTGTATTTGGTGACGGATCCGACATGCATGTGCCCGTGGAGTTTGGGTTGCATTTCATGCATAACCATACCTTTTGCATTGTTGTTTGGTGAATGTGACTGTGATATGGTTATTGCCTTTGTTGTGAATTGGTGTGTCTGGTTCCCTTTTCCTATGCAGTGCTTATTTCCATATGTTATTAATTATGAAAAGAGACTCACCCTACTGCTTTTATGTTGCTTCTTATGTCGGCAACGTGCAGGTAATAATGAGTGAAGGTTACCTTTACACCTTCGTTTTGGTAGGAAGTGTCATGCTCTGATACGTAGCACCGGGGGGCGCCTTATGCTTAAGTGTTATTGTCTTTATACTGTTAGATCATTTTTGGTGATGTATTGGTTTTGATTTAGAACTTAATTATTATTCCGCTGCTGGTAGTGACTGTATTTAGTTGATGTGAACTAAACGGTTTTTCTTGTTTTGGTGCTATGTATCTTGTGGTTCTAATTGAACTATGAAAGTTGAAGTTTTTGATTTTAATGGAGTAAGTGTAGCACTCGCTTAAATTGTTTTCAAAAAAAAAAAGAGAAACTCTGAGTTTATTAAATAGTAAGGTTATTAGAAAAGGGGTGTTACATAGTACAATCAGTGGCATACCTTAGGCTGCCAATGATGCTCGCATATTCCGTTTGTCTAACACTGTCACCAGTGTTTTTAAAAAGTTTGACACTCGGATCATATGGTGTACAAGCAGGTTTACAATCAAAATAATTGTATTTCTTTAAAATCTTCTCAATATAATGAGATTGATCCAAAGAAATTCCCTTTAATTTTCGGACCTAGTGATCTAAAGACCAAGTATTACACTTGTTTCTCCAAAGTCTTTCATATCAAAGTTGTTGCACAACAGTGATTTCACTTTATTTACAGCATGAATATTTGATCCAAATATGAGTAAGTCGTTTACATAGAGGCATATGATTGTGCAAATGTTATTTTCGGTTTTGTAATAAACACATTTGTCACTTTCATTCACTTTAAACTCATTCGATATTATCAAATTATCAAACTTCTCATGCCATTGTTTAGGAGCTTGTTTGAGATCGTACATAGACTTATCCAACTTACAGACCTTGTGTTCTTGCCTGTGAATTACAAAACCTTCAAGTTGCTCCATATAGATTTCTTCTTCCTATTCACCATTTAAAAAAGCAGTTTTGACATCCATTTGGTGTACTATCAAATTGAAAATAATGGCCAACGATAAATTAGTACCCTTATTGATGTAATTCTAGTAACAGATGAATATGTGTCAAAGAAATCTATATTCTCTCTTTGTCTAAAACCTTTGGCTACAAGACGAGCCTTGTATTTATCAACAATGCCATCGGGTTTTAGTTTCTTTTTCAAAATCCATTTACAACCAATTGGTTTGCAACCAGGAGGCAAGTCCACTAAGTGCCATGTTTTGTTAGACTCTAGAGAATCCATCTCATCATTGATGGCTTCTTGCCATAAATCGGCGTCCAAAGAAGACAATGCTTCTTGAATGCTAGTTGGATCCTCTTCTAATGTATAGATTATATAATACGGTCCATAGTTCTTAGCAACACGTGCTCTCTTACCTCTTCGAGGTTCTATTTCCCTTGGTTCATTGTTTTCAACGTTCCTAGGCACAGAAACTTGACTAGTTCCGGTGCCCCCACTATTTCTTGATTTAAAAGGGAATTCGTTTTCATAAAAGTCAACATCATTTGACTCTATGCTCACTTTAGCTTTAAGGTCATAAAACTTGTAAGCTTTACTGTTTACTGCATACCCAATGAATACACATTCATAGGCTCTACTTGCGAGTTTAACTCTTTTTGGGTCTGGAATTCTGACATAAGCCAGACAACCCCAGATTCGAAAATAAGACACATTTGGTAGTATTTTCTTTATGATTTCATAACGAGAAATTTTGCTCTTAGACTTTAGAAGTCTATTCAGAACACAACATACAGTTAACAAAATTTCCCCCCACCAGTGAGATACAGTGCCAGAATAAAACATATTTAAATTAAAACTTTACGCTAATCTTTCTGACGAATACAGTATCTTGCCCCCACCCGAATTATAGCACGAACGTACACTTGCTCCGGCAACACCGACACGTACGCGAACAAAGCTACGAAACCACAAGTTGTTGGTTGCTTTGTGGTTGAAGGTTTAAAGGAATATGAGAAGGAAGTGCTTGAATGAATCAAAGAACTTGGCTTGCTATTTATAGTAGTTCTATGGACCTTGCTTACATAATGCTAAGCATAAGGTGTAAAATTCACCTTTTAGGTGGCATGATTCTAAGGCTTCAAAGGAGTGAGTAATCTATTATCTATTTAATTAAGTGGCAAAATCTTAGTAAACCAACACACAACACTTGTAAGAATGAGGTGTTAACCTACTTTTTGGTGGCATGAATTTATGAGCTTAAGTGACGAGTCATCTTAAGCAAGCACCTAAGTGGAAGACTCTCATGATGCATGTAGAAGGATGAGGTGTAATATCTTTTAGGTGGCATATACTCTCATGAGTTAGAATGGAGATCCATCCAAACAAGTATGAGTTGTCTTATTCCCATGAACTAAAATAGTAATTCAACTTAAGCTAGCATGAAATGTCCTATTCTAATACATCCAACAAAAATCTCAAAGAAGCATGAGGTGTAATTTCTTACCTTAGAAGAAAGCATGTATATACTAATTAAGGATTACCGATGGATGGAATATGGGTGTCAAGTTCTATTCTAATAAACTCGATACCAATATTTGAAATCCAATAAATATCACCTTTTTAATATCCTGTTCACCTTGCAATGTAAACGGCAATAATACTAATATATATAAGTTGAATCTTATATCATATAATAAGATAAAACATGTTGTCAAAAAAAAAAGATAAAACATGTATACACGTTAAATATTTATACACACAAAAAATTAATAATAAATATATCAATATATGTTAGGCTATGATTCTTGTTTCTATAATAATAATAATAATAATAATAATAATAATAATAATAATAATAATAATAATAAAATCTCTCTAACTTAATATAAATTTGTTTTAATAATTACTTTAACTTAGAAAAATTGGGTGTTACATCTAGATCTCTTTCTAAGCCCCAAAACCATATAACTAAAATAAAACAATTTCTAAAACACATCTTAATAGCTATTTAGAAAAAGTGGGGTGTTACATTACCACCCCCCTTAAAGAAATTTCATCCCCAAAATTTAGTGTACCTGAAAGCAAGTGTGGATACCCTTAATATTCCAACTGTTAATCTTTAGTATCGTCCCAAACCATCCTTACTAGTGAGATATATTATGAAGTCCTTAAAGCTTATAATCCAAAATATCCACAAGTAACGTTCTAGATCATCTCTTCTAAAATTCTAGATAACTCCTTCTCTTATTACTACAATCCCTTTAACTATCTTGTGCAACTTTTCGACTATTCCTGAATAAGTCCGTTGCATCACTTGTTTGCACCAAATCTATTTCTTTAGTTGAAGTTTCACTGACCTTAATCAACAAAATGGTGTTCTATACTTCATTCCATCAAAAAGTCTCTAGAGGCATCACACCTATACTTAAGTGAAAGCTTATTGTTTAGAGGTGAACTATAAGATAAGCAGAACTCAGCATCAGTTGGGTTTCTAAACTGATTGTTGTTTATTTCAGAACTTAGTGATAATCTAGGATCTCTTTCACTAACAATGTTTAGAAGGTATTCCATAAACTCTCACAATACTTCTTACATTAGTATGTATTGACTTATCTAAACCATGACTCTAATTGTAAAGCTAACTAATCTATAATGTAAATCGGTTCTAACCCCTCTTAGAGGATGCTTCTCTGCCATGGGAATGAAAGTAGTACTCAGTGGCGGACCTGGCATGTATTCAGGGGGTTCAGTTGAACCCCCTAGAATTTTTTTTTTGCACTAAACACCCTATATAAATAGCCTAAATCTCCTGAAATTTTAATTTTGACACCACTGAAAATTTGAAATTGTACTAGTAGACCAAGTTTTGCACCCATTTGACACCGGCCTTAAAAAATTTGACACCCCTGACCCCGGGGTCCTGGGTCCGCCACTGGTAGTACTATTAGCCAATATATATACTTTCCCAAATTGTATCAAACTTCTTAGGAGGCCAGCTACAAATCTATTGCAATTCCATCTCATTACCATTTAGGAATATCTAATGATTGTAACAAACCTGCAAGGTTCTTATGTTCAATCTTAGTTCTAGATGGACTAGGCACAACACGACTTAGTTTAATCATGTCCCTCTTTATACCAAGCCATCAAAACATTCTTTCTTCATGTCCTAACTCTTATGGACTTCTTCTAAGATCATCTCCCTATTTCTCTATCATATGGGATACAAATCTTATCAATTCTAAGGGGGTAGATACGGCCAAACTAACAACTTTCTTAGCAAGTGGCATTCACATGATTTACTAGATCATTCAACTTACTCAAATGTCATCCTCTTCTTGCTTCTCCTCTGTTCATTTCAAAGCTTACTGGTTACTGCCATCTTCCTTAGTAGTAGTCTATCATTGTACACCTATATACTCAGATCAAGATCCTTAAACTGTTTCAACAACTCTAACCCATTAATCAAATTGATAGAAAATGTGCAATAACTTCTAAAATAACAACATTTATCTTTTTTAAGATGGCAACGTAAACTAAAACCACAGCTGTAGAGAATTTTCAATCAGCTCTCGTGTCTAATATCCAATTCCTTTTTAGCAATAGGTATCTATGATTCTTGTAATCTTTAAACAAGTTGAACTTAGCACTATAAACTATGGCAACTATTTCTAAACCATGAGTAGGATTCTTCCATTATTGACATTCTCAACTGTCTAGAACATAGATCATGGGGTCCTCTTTCCTATATAATATAACTTAAATCCCAATAGAAATCATCACAATATACTCTAATATCTCCTAAAAGTTCAGGTAATGCTAACACGGGTGAAGTGGTCAATCTTCCCTTTGATTCTTGAAATTTCTTTTCATATTTGCCTAATCACACATAAGATGTATACTTCTTAGCTAAGTGGATTATAGGCAAGGCTAACTTTTATAAATCTCATATGGTATCTAGCTAATCTGGGAAAACTTCTAATCTTACTCTCATTCTTAAATTGATTCTATCTAACTATGGGGTCAACCTTAGATGAGTTCACAACCATACTTTCCTAAACCACTTGTTCTAAAAATACTTTTAATCAAAGTTCACCTTTACAAAACTTAGTATCCATCTGCTGCTACTTTAAAACTTAGAGTACCTTTCTATATTGTGTTGTCATGCTCTTCCCTAATGATGAAATCTGTCAGAATATCTTCTCTAAATACCTTCAAAATCTATCTAAGAAGGTTTGAAAAGTCCGATTTGTGTAATCCACAAGTACTATAGGAATATTGGTCAAACCCAAAAGGTCAATAACTAACAACTCATAAGATCCATACTTAGATCTAAAGGCAGACTCGTATATCTTCCTTCTTGGCTCTCATTTGATAACACTCTAACTTTAAGTCTATCTTAAAGAAAACAATTACTTCCTTCAATCAATCTATCAGATCATTTATCTTAGGCAAATGGTATGTACTCTTAATGATCACTATGTTCAATTTCCTATAATCCATTCAAATCCTAGACGAACCAAACACAAGAGCTCTTCATGGTCTTACACTAATTCTACTAAGATCATGCCTGTAAGATACTATGGATATAAGGCTAATTCCCTTAAACCTATGGTGAACTCTATCTCTCCCTCAGGTGACAATCCAGTTACAAAATAACATCTAGGTACTATTGAGGTAGGATTTCAACATCTAAAAGGAACTGTCTACTTTCTATGATCCCTAGACATATAAACTAGAGTATGTGGCAGTGGTTTGTTGATAGAACTAGAATCTACGAGTTGACATTTAAATTCAGACAATGCCAACACCACTGATCCACACATCTATGAAGATATATAGAATAATGTGTAGCTTCTGAATCAAACAACAAAGATAGGAGACTATCTAAAACTACGCACATACCTTGCACTAGATCTGCTGATTGTGAAACTTCAGCACTCCACAAAATAAACACATAATCCAGAGTTCTGGGTGTCGTGACTGATGCTCCTACACTTAATTCTTTTTGCCCAAAAGGGCAGTCCTTAGCCATGTGACTTGTCCATCCACAGAGAAAGCATAACCCTTTGCCCTTGCGAGGGCACTTCTTAATCATGTGAGTTCTTCTACAACGACAACACCTCTCCATTTGTCTCTGTATATTTGGACAGTCTCTCGCTAGGTGCCCTACTTGTCCACACTAACATAATCCTAAAATCTTTCTAGAACAACTCCTAGTCAAATGGGTTCCTTCACAATGGTAACACTTCAAGGCTAACTGCCTATCACCACCTCCTACTTCGGGTTTAGTAATCTACCGTGCTGGTCTAGTGTAGGGTTCATTCCTACTCTAAGGTTTCTTATTAGGAATCATAATTCACCTTGAAAAGAATGATCCAACACCCATAAGACATAAGAAATATCACATAATGTGAATATATATCTTATGAATGACACAAAAAAAGAATAGCCCGCTTAAAGGCTCAGTCAGACACTCTACCCAAATCTATTCCTGGTTAGCATCTGATGTGGATCTAACTCGACTCAGCCAGTGTTACCCAAACTCACAGTCCGATTTGGAATCGAACTGCTCTGATACTACTAAATGAGACGACCCTCGTTCTCATCATAGTAACCTTTGACACTTAATCTCTTAATCTTAAAAATAGGTAAATTTAAAACTTGAAACTTATAT
This sequence comes from Astragalus membranaceus, assembly GCA_039519185.1. NCBI lineage: Eukaryota > Viridiplantae > Streptophyta > Magnoliopsida > Fabales > Fabaceae > Astragalus > Astragalus membranaceus. The sequence continues at coordinate 16,681,791 of CM076846.1, forward strand.
AACTAAATACACACACTACAAAAAAATGCCTTATTAGCAACGGAAATTAGCGACGAAACCAAAATCTGTTGCTAATGTTTAAGTAGCGAGGGATTTTAGCGATGGAACCAAAATCTGTCGCTAATAATGACGATGGCGCGCTTTTTTTAACAAAAAATTTAAATTTCGTCGGTAAATTTAAAATCCGTCGCAAAAAATCTGTCACTAATGCTGACGTGACCGTTGTGCAGAACTTGGAAATTGCACCATTTTAAAATCCGTCGCTAAATTTAAAATCAGTCGCAAAAAATCCGGCGCTAATTCCTTGGAAATTGTGCATTTTCAAATCCGTCGCTAAATTTCTGTCGCTAATTCCTTGGAAATTGCGCATTTCAAATCCGTCGCTAAATTTCCGTCGTTGATTCTAATTTTTTTATTAAACCGAATCCACCTCTTATTCTCTCTTCTCTTCTTCTTTTCTTTTCTCACATTTCACTCTCTTTCTCCATTACTCTCCTCTCTCTCTACCCAAACCCACCCTACACCACCACACCACCACCACCACATCATAGCTCCTCTCATCCTTGTTGACTCTCAATCATATGATGTAAGTTATGCATTTTTAGGACCAATTGTGCAGGTTTTTCATTGTATCACAGTAATTATCTGGGGACTTAGTCTAGTTTTAGATAATTGTAGTAGGAAGTTCATTTGTAAGTAATTCCTTCACTTTTGGAGCTAAATTGGACTTGAAGACCTCTAATTGATTGTGGTGTCATTCGGCGAACCAGACACTTGCCCGGAAATGCAGCAAAATGGAGGGATTTAATTTCTGTCCAATATCGCGTCGCGACCAGGAGGGTTCGCGACGCGACCAGGAGGAGTTTTGCGAAGCCGGATGTTTCTGTCCTATTTCGCGATGCGACGGGCACGGGCCGCGTCGCGATGGTGCGTGAAAATTAGGGTTTTTAAAGCAGTTTCAGCGTTTTTCACAGGGACTTCGTCCTGGGATCTGAGCCACATTTTGGAGCAGCTGGAGGGTGCGATTTTGGGGCCTTCTCACCACTTGGGAACAAGGGATTGAAGGTTCTAATGTCTTCCTTGATGTTTGTTTTCTATTTTATGTTGGTTTCTACCCTTAGGATGGATTGTGACTAATTTGCTTAGATTAGGGAGAGATGAATCTCCCAACCCTATCATGTGAACCATTGTTCTAATCAATTCAGTTGTTATTCGATTTACTTTGTCTAATTACCTATTCTCTTAATGCTTTTCAATTACATATGATAATTGTGATGATCCAGGCTAGTGATTGCATAGGAATATGAATTAGTAGCTGGAAATTGGGCAGTTAGATCATCTGCTAGTAATCAGTATAGGGATATGTGATGGCTTAGGTGAATTCGTGTAAAATTCTCGATCTTAATGCATTACCCTTTGGCATGACTCACCTAAGGAATTAGGGTCACTCTTAGGGTAATAGGGGTCTTGGGTCAAGGAATTGCCCTTGACCTTAATTAGTGAATTGAATCTAGAAATTGAATAATTAACTTGAATTGGGTAAGGTTCATGTGATAGGCGAGGTGAGAGGATTCGATCCCTAGTCATTTTTCTCGTATTCTTAAATCACGTCTGTGTACTGTTACTGTTACTCAAATTACCAAACCTTTACAATCTAAGAATTTACAACTTTGCTATTGTTTTCAACGCGCAATCCCTGTGGAATCGACCGGTTACTTACCGTATTTTATAACTTGCAACGACAATTGGTACACTTGCCAAAAGTCTTAACAAGTTTTTGGCGCCGTTGCCGGGGATTGTTGACTTTGTTGTCGACAAGGCAAACGAGTTGATTCTAGATTTTTAGTTTTTGATTGTTTTTAGTTACTTAATTTTGCTACTTGTTGGTTTCTTGAACTTGTTGACGTTTGCTTTAGTGTTTCAGAGATTTGTGCATGCGGAGCAAGGGTCCACAAGAACTCATGTTTGACCCGGAAATTGAAAAACTAGCAAAGGCAAATCGAAGAAAGGCTAAGCTTACCAAGCAGCAAGCAAGGGAATTGTCACAGGTACAATCAACTTCTACCTCGATACCGGAAGATTTTTCGAGTGAAGAGGAAGAAATGGCTGATCATCCACCACGACGTACTCTAGGTGACTTCGGGCGAAGAAATCAAGGTGCCCAAGCATTAGCATTTCAACCAGTGGGCGTGGCCCAGTTTGATATCAAATCTTCTGTGCTCACGGCCCTGAAATCAGAGCAATTCTCTGGGTCGGATGCCGAAGACCCTAATCAGCACTTGTTCCAATTCTACGAGATATGTGGGACTACACACCCTGAGGGAGTAACCGATAGTGCAAAGAAGGTCCGGCTGTTCCCTTTCACTCTCACAGGGAGGGCCAAGGATTGGTTAAACACTCTCCCAGGGACAATCAACACTTGGAATGACCTTGAGAACAAGTTCTTGGAGCGATTCTTCTCAATCTCCAAGTTCATAAGGAAAAGAGCTGATATCTCCAATTTTACACAGGGATAGTCCGAATCGTTGTATGATTCTTGGGAACGATTCAAGCTACTACTCAAGAAGTGTCTCGGCCATGGCATAGAAGATTTCCTTCAGTTACAAACTTTTTGCCATGGGCTGAGACCACAAACAAGAATGATGTTGGATGCCTCAGCTGGAGGATCCCTAGGTACCAAGACTTGGGAAGAAGCCAAACAGTTGGTTGAAGACATGGCTTCCAATGAATACAGGATCCAAAATGATAGGGGGGCTGTAGGAAAGAAAGGTGTGCTGGAGCTTGATTCAAACAGCGCGGTGTTAGCCCAACAGAAACTAATGACCATGCAAATCGAGGCTCTCACTAAGCAATTAGCGGCAGCGTGTGAAGTAGGTTCCAAAGCTCCAGCAACAGTACAAGCAGTGCAAGCAGGCGGGTGCAATTATTGTGGTAGGGAATCCCACGAAGGTGATTGTGCAGCTTATGGAGAAGCATTGGAACAGGCCAACTATATGGGAAACTTCCAAAGACAAGGCGGGAATCCATTTTCTAACACCTACAATCCAGGGTGGAAGAATCATCCCAACTTTTCTTGGAAGAATAATAATGAAGGCACGAGTTCCAACCAACAACAGTCTTAGGCACCTGCCAATCAACAACAGAAACCACCTTCTCGGTTAGAGGATGCATTGACACAGTTTATGCAGATGACCAAAAATACCTTCCAAGCTCAAGAGCAGGTAATGAAAAACAAGGAGAAAAATCATGAAGCATCAATGAAAAATTTGGAGGTACAGATTGGTCAGTTATCGAAGCAACTTGCGGAGACATCCAAAAGTGGCTTCCCTGCCAACACTGTGGACAACCCGAGGAAGGAGAATTGCAATGCCATCTATCTGAGAAGTGGTAAGGAGTTGGAACCGTCTGAAGTAACCAAGCCCCGGGAAAAGAAAACAAATGAAAAGAGTGAGGAAGCAAATGAAAAGAGTGAGGGAGCGGGGAAAGACAAACCTCAGGTGGAACCCAAAGAAACCCCATCGTACATGAAACTGCCCTATCCCCAGGTAAGCAAGAAAAATCAGAAGGATGAGCAGTTCTCCAAGTTCATGGAGGTGTTCAGAAGCCTCCAGATCAATATACCTTTTGCTGACGCCCTGGAAAAGATGCCGGTCTATGCGAAGTTCATGAAACAGCTATTGACCAAAAAGAAAAAGTTAAAGGAGAATGAAACGGTAGCGTTAACAGAGGAGTGCAGTGCTATCATTCAAAACAAAATTCCCCCTAAGCTGAAGGATCCAGGAAGCTTCACCATTCCCTGTGCAATTGGTGATGTCACTATAGATAAGGCCCTCTGTGACTTGGGGGCAAGCATAAACCTAATGCCCTTGGGAATGTGGAAAAAGCTTGGGGGAGGTGAAGTCAAATCAACTCACATGACCCTGCAACTGGCTGATAGGTCAATAAGGCATCAGTATGGTATTGTGGAGGATGTCTTAGTAAAGGTGGGAAAGTTCCTCTTCCCGGTAGATTTTGTGATTCTGCGTTTGGATGGTGACACTAAGGTCAAGAGTTCAATGGATGGGGAAAATGACATCCCCTTCATCTTGGGAAGACCTTTCCTAGCCACCAGTAGAGCTGTCATAGATGTGGCAGATGGGACTGTGAAACTGAGAGTGCAAGATGAAGAGGTAACCCTAAAAGTGATCAAGGCAGCAAGAAAGGATGAGAAAAAGGAAGGGTGCTATAGTGTTGAGGAACCCAACCTCAAAGCCAAAAACAGAATGCACATCCACTCGCCACCAGATAAGTCATCAAGCGAGTGGGTAGATCTAAAAGAAGTGGTGGGTGAGCCTAGCTGGAAATTCAATGGAGAAGGTTCTGAAGGAGCTGTGAATGGGGCACTTAAGAAGCCAAAGGCTCCACCTGGGCCAATGTGAGACATCTTCTGAACCGTCAAGCTAGTGACGTTAAAGAAGCGCTGAGTGGGAGGCAACCCACTGAGGTACCAAGTCTTTAATTCAATTTCAATTTAAGTCTTAATTTACTTTATTTTGCTGTTAGTCTTAGGCATGAGAAGAAAATTTTTGTGTTCGGTCATGTTCGTGTGGCGAAAGGGAAGTCATTTCAAAGAAAATGTTTCTGGCTTATTTCGCGTCACGAACCAGTGATGTCGCGTCGCGATGGGTTGAAAAAATTTTCAAGAAAAAGGTTTCTGTTTGATTTCGCGTCGCGAAAGAGGCGTGTCGCGTCGCGATGCTTCAAAATTTTTGAAACTGGAACGGTTTCTGTGTTATCTCGCGACGCGAAGCACACGGGTCGCGTCGCGATGGGAGCCTTTTTAGCGTAAAACTGGGCAGTCCGAACACAAAAACAAAATTTTTTCAAAGTCTCTATTTTCCCCCTTCTGTGCACACTACGAATTCCCCTCCCCATTACGGTTCTTGCTCGCATTTGATTGTGAATTCTTGCTACCTTGCGCGAATTCCTCACCACCAACATCTCCAGGTATTAATCTTAACCTTGTTCTTTAATTAGAGTAGAATATTTTGAGTGGTTTTGATGGTTGTTGGGGTGATTTTTGGGTAGGAATTGTGGGGATTCGAAGTCAAATTAGAAGAGTAGGATTGTTCCCTATGATATTGTATTGCATGATTGTTGCTTGTTGCTAATGTTGGGGAGAGCATGATTGAATTGGGGGTAGAAACTAAGTTGATTTTGGGCATACACAAGGTGTTTGATGAAATGCCAAAATGAAAAAAATCTATGTAGCCAAGGTGTTTGTGAAATTGCTCCAATGAGTTTTGGCTAAGCAACCCAAATGTTTGTGGAAATGTCTAAGTGAAGTCTGTTTTGGGGTTGCTGGCCTGGTCCTAATTTTGCACAAATTCACAACCTTAGGGTAGATGACTTTGAGTCCAGAAACTATGTTTTGCCTGTTGATTATTTTTCTCTGCTGGAGTGGGGCCCACACCCGGGACCCACCGAGAACTAACAATTTGGACTGGGTTCTGGTTATTTGCCTGCAGGAAATTTTTCTTAAACAAGTGCTAGCATGGACAAAAGAGCAAAGACCGGCACATCTAGGAAGAGAAGGTGGGCCTCACCATCAGAGGTTGACAGATTCAGGTCCCCCGTACACGAGGAGAGGTACCAGCAGGTTGTCAAGGGCAAGAAGATCAATCCGGAGAGGGCCTTTGACCTCTCTACAGATGAGTTTCCGATTATCACTTCCACACTGCGGGAGTTGGGATGGCTTCCATTCAATGCAAGAATTAAGCAGGCTAACCAGAGCCTGGTCAGGGAGTTCTACTCAAACGCCTATTGGGAGGAGGAGCAGGACAGGTCTACATCCGTCTATGTTAGAGGCAAGACTGTGTCCTACTCCGCGGATAGCATCAACAGCCTGTTGGGGCTACCTACAATGCAGTACTGTGCTATGTGCCACGTTGCAGTTGATCCCAGGAGCATCGATTATGAGGGGACTTTGAGAGAGCTGTGTCGTCCGGGGGCACAATGGGCCCCATCCATGCACCTTCCACGCCGTTTCTGCAACATGGGGCTGAAGCCAATCCCAAAGGCTTGGAATGCATTTTTCAATCAGTCGATCATATCCTGTTCTAACTCTACAGATGTGAAGGTCAAAGTGGCCATGGGATTATTGGCTATCATGAGGGGCGAGCGGGTAAACCTGGGCAGAGCTATTTCTGAGAGCATAGTTGAGATTGTCAGATGTCCGAGGACCAGATTGGGGCATGCCTCTGTGATTCATGCCTTGTGTTCACAACAGGGGTGTCCTGAATACTCGGACGACTTGCTAGTTGATCCCAGGGAACCTTTCACTGCCGCTTGGATTATGAAGCAGCCCGATGGACCCATGGATGGAGCAGCACCACAGCAGCCAGCACCTCCAGCACCGCAGCAGCCAGCAGGCCCATCTTACCGAGAGCAGTTTCAGACCGACTCCTCTTTCCAGTATGACCTCCTCATGGCCAGCTGGTGCGGGTCGTCTCTGTCATTGCAGCAGCAGGGCATAGATACTTCACACCTGGCATCATACAGAGTCCATCGTGCTGCTGAGGAGTATATGGCCGAGAACAGAGCAGCCGCCGCTTCATCTTCATCAGTACCCCATGCAGAGCAGCAGCCGCACCCCCAGGATCCACTCCTTTCAGGGGATGAGTATTTGGAGGAGCACATTTCATTTCCTTGAGCAGGAGGCTCATTTATTTTCCTGTTTTATTCAGACATTTTATATTTTCACTCTTGGTTGTATTTTGCCCTATTTTGACTTTATTTCGCACTTTGGTCTGTACTTATTATTATAACTTACTCTGTGATATTGGGGCACCACTGCCCTATATTTTGTTTTTGTTTTGTTAAAGCAGCTTCAATGGTGATGATGTGTGGCATTTGGGGTCGCATGTTTGCATTTTTCCTTTTGACACTTGCACGTCAAGTTTTATCATCAAGTAATAGCAGGGGTCATGACAAACGTTGCGGAAGTTCTTTATCATCTGTAAGCAGCATCTCTCAAGTTCTATCTCTACGATCCCAACTGTGAGGTTTGAGCCTAAACACGTTCTTATATATATTGTGTGTATTCCTTGCCTGCATTAGTCTGCAGAACTTGACATTGTGCTTAATCGTTTTTGCATTTGATTTTCATACACACTGAGACATTTCTTTTGGCACCCCTGAGCCTTTCAAACCACACCTAACTAATGTTTATCCTCTGCTAGCCCCTCTGAGCCTATTGTTAAAAATTGTATGCTGTTTCTCTGAAAATCATAGCCTAGTTAATTCTTAACTTGGAGTTAGGTAACAAAAGCTGTGAGAGTGGGGAAATCTTTAAGTTTGGGGTTGCTCGTGGAATAGCAACATTATAAGTTTGGGGTGGTATACAAGAGAAGGAACAAGATAAGAAAAAAAAAATATAGGTATATATATATATATATATCTATCAAAAAAAGAAAGAAAAAAAAAAGAGAAAAAATTAATAAATAAATAAAATCCTTCTCTTGTTTTGTTGAATGCCTTGGGAAGATGGGTGAGTAAGTGAATTGTGTGAAATTGACTGAGAGAGAGGTAGGCCTAACTCCAAGTGCAACCTACTTATCCAAAAATTATCCACCCTTACCTAAACCCCGCTATAACCCTTTAAGTCCTCAAAATGTGTGTATGCATTTCATTTGTATAGACTGATATAGATCTCTGTCAAGCCTATGAAACGATGATGCAGGTACTGTGAATTGAGTGAATACCCGAAACACCTCAAGAGTGAAACACTGGTGAGATGTGTGTACAGAGAAAACTTGAGAATGCTGCCTGCTTATGATTCGGTATTTCCAATTCAGCTGTCCTGCCACTGTATTAGGTTGATGATGATAGTTGATATGCTGATGTGTTTAAGGTTGATGTATTATATGTAACAGCTAAATAGAAAAAAACAGCCACAGTCTGAATTGATTGTTTGCTTGAGGACAAGCAAAAGTTTAAGTTTGGGGTTGTGTTGACTCTCAATCATATGATGTAAGTTATGCATTTTTAGGACCAATTGTGCAGGTTTTTCATTGTATCACAGTCATTATCTGGGGACTTAGTCTAGTTTTAGATAATTGTAGTAGGAAGTTCATTTGTAAGTAATTCCTTCACTTTTGGAGCTAAATTGGACTTGAAGACCTCTAATTGATTGTGGCATCATTCGGCGAACCAGACACTTGCCCGGAAATGCAGCAAAATGGAGGGATTTAATTTCTGTCCAATATCGCGTCGCGACCAGGAGGGTTCGCGACGCGACCAGGAGGAGTTTTGCCAAGCCAGATGTTTCTGTCCTATTTCGCGACGCGACGGGCACGGGCCGCGTCGCGATGGTGCGTGAAAATTAGGGTTTTTAAAGCAGTTTCAGCGTTTTTCACAGGGACTTCGTCCTGGGATCTGAGCCACATTTTGGAGCAGCTGGAGGGTGCGATTTTGGGGCCTTCTCACCACTTGGGAACAAGGGATTGAAGGTTCTAATGTCTTCCTTGATGTTTGTTTTCTATTTTATGTTGGTTTCTACCCTTAGGATGGATTGTAACTAATTTGCTTAGATTAGGGAGACATGAATCTCCCAACCCTATCATGTGAACCATTGTTCTAATCAATTCAGTTGTTATTCGATTTACTTTGTCTAATTACCTATGCTCTTAATGCTTTTCAATTACATATGATAATTGTGATGATCCAGGCTAGTGATTGCATAGGAATATGAATTAGTAGTTGGAAATTGGGCAGTTAGATCATCTGCTAGTAATCAGCATAGGGATATGTGATGGCTTAGGTGAATTCGTGTAAAATTCTCGATCTTAATGCATTACCCTTTGGCATGTCTCACCTAAGGAATTAGGGTCACTCTTAGGGTAATAGGGGTCTTGGGTCAAGGAATTGCCCTTGACCTTAATTAGTGAATTGAATCTAGAAATTGAATAATTAACTTGAATTGGCTAAGGTTCATGTGATAGGCGAGGTGAGAGGATTCGATCCCTAGTCGTTTTTCTCGTATTCTTAAATCACGTTTGTGTACTGTTACTGTTACTCAAATTACCAAACCTTTACAATCTAAGAATTTACAACTTTGCTATTGTTTTCAACGCGCAATCCCTGTGGAATCGACCGGTTACTTACCGTATTTTATAACTTGCAACGACAATTGGTACACTTGCCAAAAGTCTTAACAATCCTCACACTTCTCTCTCTCTCTCTCTACACACAAACCCTCTTCCCATATTTCACCTCCACCACCACCACCACCACTACCACCACAAAATTAACTTCCACCCTTACTCTTCTCTCTAACCATACCCATCTCTCTCTCTCTCTAACCGTCTCTCTCTCTCTATACACAAACTCTTTCCCATATTTCACCACCACCACCACCACCACCACTACCACCAGAAAATTAACTTCCACCCTCACTCCTCTCTCTCTCTCTCTCTCCCTCTCTCTGTAACCATCTCTCTCTAACCGTCTCTCTCTCTCTACTAAAACTCCTTCCCATATTTCACCACCACCACCACCATATTTCACAATAATTTTATAATAATTTTATAACAATATTATAACAATATTATAATTTAATAATATTATAACAATAATTTTATAATATACCGAATATTAATAATTATTATAACAATAATTTTATAATATACTTTAATGACGAACGCGCGCTTTTTTTAACAAAAAAACACGGATTACGAGGTGATTAGCGACGGAATTTCCCTCGCTAAATTGCGTCGCTAACTTCCGTCGCTAACCATTAGCGAGGCCATTTTTAGCGAAGGATTTGTTCCGTCGCTAGTTCCCTCGCTAAGGCACATTAGCGACGGATTTTTGGTCATTAGCGACGGAAAAATCCGTCGCCTATACTGCTTTTTTTTGTAGTGACATTACACATATATCAAAGTATTACAAAACAACGGAAAGTAAGAACATAAAACATGGTCAGCCAAATGACTTAGACGAGACTCAAATGACTGACACACTGGCTAAACAAAACTCAGGTCCTCTCAATGAGACACCTATCTGCTCCATCATATCGCACCGACATCGTCGGTGCCTTCAACGTCCATCGCCGAAGGAAGAGTATATCCTTCTCCTACAAGCGACTCCTCGACTGAGTCTAAATGATACAACAAATACACAAAAGAAAAACACGTAGGACTAAGATACATGTATAAGGCAGAAAAATGGGAAGATAAGGTAAAGTTTAATTAAAACATGTCACAAGCATATCAAATAAAATTATTACTTATTTTCCATCCTTTATTAATATCTTATTTATCGAACTCTAATATGTCAATACCATATGCTGACTCTGGCCATATCCTGATGCCACTAACGTCTCTACTATACTTTAGCGATGCCACCCGACTGTCACAAGGGAGTCCAAGTGTTATAAGTCGTTCCCTATCGGAAATTTGATCGGAGTAATCTAAACCTAACATTACCCCATCCGGCCGAAAAATATAGATATGTCCTACTAAGGACCCGACCCGGTACTTGACCTCGTGCGCCATACACACGACTGTGGACTTACAACACATATGCAATCTATATGATTCTGTTTGATCACATCTTGACCCGTATGCCTTACTCATTTTGTTGACCAGTACCTTGTACCATCTCTTGCACTACGGTTAAGTATTCATTCCACTTTATATCTCTTTATGACTCTACTTTCCACACCTAGATTCATTATGAAATCTTAACTTCATTTCTACTGTGAAATAAAATCATGCTTCTCAAACTTAACTATATCAATAAGGTATTTCAGCAATTCAACAAATAACCACAAATCGCACATAAGCAGTTCATAACAATCAAAGCAATCAACCACAATATCTCAAGCAATCAATCAATCACTAAATCAATCAAATAAAAATATAGAAGTTTCCTATGCGTTAACCGGTCATCGACAGCCTAAACTTCATTCTACCTTAACTTCGAAGAGTAGTTAAATGATCTTTAGGTATCGCTGACTCTTTAACTCTAGTAGAGTTTGGATCACTCTACACATATTTAAATTAAAACTTTACGCTAATCGTCCCGACGAATACAGTATCTTGCCCCCACCTGAATTATAGCACGAACGTACACTTGCTCCGGCAACACCGACACGTAGAAGGATGAGGTGTAATATCTTTTAGTTGGCATACTCTCATGAGTTAGAATGGTGATCCATCCAAACAAGTATGAGGTGTCCTATTCTCGTGAACAAAAATAGTGATTCATCTTATGCTAGCATGAGGTGTCATATTCTAATACATCCAACAAAAATCTCAAGGAAGCATGAGGTGTAATTTCATACTTAGAAGAAAGCATGTATATACTAAGTATTACTAATGGATGGAATATGGGTGTCAAGTTCTATTCTAGTTAAACTCGATACCAATATTTGAAATCCAATAAATATCCCTTTTTTAATATCTTGTTCACCTTGCAATCTAAACGGCAATAATACTAATATATATATATATATATATATATATATATATATATATATATATATATATATATATATATATATATATATAAAAGTTGAGTCTTATATCATATAATAAGATAAAACATGTATACACATTAAATATTTATACACACACAAACTTAATAATAATTAATTATATCAATATATGTTAGGCTATGATTCTTGTTTCTATAATAATAATAATAATAATAATAATAATAATAATAATAATAATAATAATAATAATAATAATAATAATAAAATCTCTCTAACTTAAAATAAATTTGTTTTAATAATTACTTAAACTTAGAAAAATTGGGTGTTACATCTAGATCTCTTTCTAATCCCCAAAACCACATAATTAAAATAAAACAATTTCTAAAACATATCTTAATAGCTATTTAGAAAAAGTGGGGTGTTACATGGTTCACTTATCTGTTGAATAGAATAATTACAACACTCGATTTAAAATCCGTTCAAGATTCTATCTCTCATCAAAAAAAGTTTAAGATTCTATCTAGCTGTTGCCCATATTGTTTAATTCGGAGATAGTCCCAATTCAGCTAGCGATAAAGAGTGATAGAGAAAGATATCAAAATAGACATAATTCCTTGTTGTTGTTGTTGATGATGGTGCTTTGGTCATGTGCCCATCACAAAAATCATTTTGTTTAATTTGTTATGCATGTCCTTTTAAAATATTGTTCCTATTTTTTTTTGACCAAAATATTGTTCCTATTTTAGAAACCATTAAATTAAATTTTGCCAATCTATTCCTAGCTAGGTAACAAAGTGCTTGCTTGCTGTCACTTGTCTTTGTCATCATTATATGCTTTCAAAGATTCTTCCTTTGAAACCCAAAACTTGAACCAATTTAATTTGTCCTTGTGACAATTTCCTTATAGCCTCTTATGTATATGGTCAGATAGTTAATTACAGAGTCGACCTACATATGGTTGTACTGCTTAGATTTCTATCTTTATGCTTCTCTTTCATCATAATTCAATATGTGATCAACAATAAAATAAATCCAACAAGCCACAAGAATACAGAAAAATTATGCAAGAAATAGTGGAACCCCCTCAATAAATCAAACATAATGATAGGGTTGAGCTCTATTATTGAACAACACTAATCTTAGAGTAGTAGTAGGCTTTTTAGGTTGTGCTAGATTACGGCCGGTGAAAATTTAATTGTGTTAAAATTATATTTTGTCTTTTAAGAATCGTGACATGTGATGTTTTGTAGGCATTATTAGCATAGGCTTCACATTTTACCAATATGGTTGATAGATATTAAGTTTTAATATACATATTAATAAATGCTAATAGATTCCAATTCCAATTTCAAGGTGCACTAAACCTTTGTCATGTCGTTCATTTTGGATTCTTTCTTTCACTTCCTCTCTTGCATAATTTCAAATTTGATTCTCAGCAGTAAAATTAATTTTTTACTTATCTTCCTATATCATTATTACCCTTCATTGTCGTATAGTGATTGATTTCAAACAGATATGACTAAGGCTGGATTTGAATTAGTGAAACCGTATAGGAAATAAAATGACAACGATAACTAATCGTACCTTGGTATAATCAAAGTTTGAGGGAACTCAACACTAACGACTAACTGAATCGTCTCTACCTAACTGAAACGTTGCGACAGGACCTAGAAAGAAGAAATTCGAAGGATAACCAACAATTTTGAACCAAACTTTAAACAAATATGAAGAATAGTTGTTTGTGAGATATGAAATCTTTCCAACAAACCAGAGTGAACAACATTACCTACACTATTGGGAGAGAGAACGTCTCGATCATCAATGAAAGGCGGTTTCTTGGATACAATATTCCAACTTTCACCAAAAGAGAAACCCAAAGACAAGATAGAAACAAAACTCGCGACTTTTTCTCTACTCTGTCACTACTATATATCCCACTTAATTTGGGATTTTGCTTGAACCCAATAGATGATGGTTATAATCTGTACCTCTCCATATTGTATTTGTTTGTTCGCGATGTACTAACTAAACCTAATAATGAGTAATACCAATTGAGATTACTAGATCTTTCTAGATAGTTAGAATCTAATGTAATATAATATATCCTTATGTTTTTTTTTTCAATCTTAATGTACCAAAAAAAATAAAAAATTTCAATCTTCAACTAGTTTTGCAATTTCTATCCGTAAATGGAGATCCCTGCGGGCATATCCATTCGGAGGCTCTAGGCAGGAGATTTTTTCCCATGGTGAATTCAACAAGGGAGAAAAATCCCTACGATTAATTTAGGAATGGAATGGGGACGATATTTTCCGCCTTGGGGGGACGCTGCCCCGAATATATTACATAAATATTATTATCATATATATATATATATATATATATATATATATATATATATATATATGATTTTATAAGTAATTAACTTGTTAGTCTTTTATGTGTTTTTAATTTAAAGTATTAATAAAATATTAAAATGTGCTTATTTTTATACTGTACTTTTATACTTTTAAATATTAAAATATCAAAGTAAGACTAACTTCTTTATTAAAATGTTAAATTTTTATTTTTTAGTCTTAATTTTAAATATTTTTTCAAATTTATTATATGTTAATTTATATTTTTGCTAACTTTTAATAAATTTTCGAGATCTCCTCCGTGGACGGAGGATGGTGATGGGGAGGAACACTCTCCGAAGCGGGGATTGTGGACGGGGACAGGCGGCAATTTAGGAGGCGGGAATTGTGGTCGGTGACGGAGGACAATTTGGGAGGCGGGGACAAGGAGTGGGGGAGTACTCACCACCCCCGTCCCACCCCATTGCCATCCATACGGTTCAATTATGTTTTAGTTCAAGTCTCACCTATAAATATTCGTCAATTAGAGAAGTTAATTTCGATTTTATATATACATTTAAATAAATGTATATATATATATATATATATTATAAAATGGCACTAAAATTTTAAGTTTTGTTAATAAGTTGTCCATGTAATGACTAAAAGCTTTCAAATTAACACACAAAATATGTTTACAATTTTAAAATTTGCCATAACAAATATGTTAAAATTTTAGTCACCATCATATACAATTTGCATGTGGTTACAAATACTATATCATCTATTTATAACACTAATGTCATTCCTTAATGATATTGTCAAAAAAACTGTCATTCCTTAATGCATCTGTATAAATAAAACAAAATACTTATGTATTTTAATATAAAAAATTATGATGGATTAAAAGATTGTATACTCGTACATCGCACGGGGTCATACACACTAGTTATAAGAGATTTACGATTAGAATTTGCAAGCATTAGTGGCAGATATATATGGTGCATTAGTGGGAGATATAATTGGTGTGAATCAAAATGAGAATCTTTTTTTGTCGAAAAAAAGAAGTGAGAAGATGAGTACAATTATATAGAAGACGTATTGATACAATTACCCTTGAAAGAAGTGGTTGAAACTAATTAAGGGAGTGAAAATAGGAAAAAGAGAATTGCAACTTAGTGAATGTGTGTTGTGGATACGAATGAATCACATCACATGCCATGCTTCTTTCTTTATTTCTCTACCTTGTGACAACTAGCACAATATGATGTCATAAGTTTCCTATAGGATTGAAATAATGTCATAACTTTCCTATTTGAGTTGAATAGCTAGGTTATCTATATTTGGGACATGAAGTTTAAGGGGGTAAAAATAGCTAGGTTACTTCAAGAAGTGGTTGAAACTAATTAAAGGGGTAAAAATAGAAGAGCAGAGGAATTACGACCCTCATTAATAATAATTCTCTAGTTGAAAACTGGATATGCTCTTGGGTTTGCTGGTGACACTGCTGTTTCTTGCTGAAACCCCTCGATTTTCATTATTGTAGAAGATTCCATCACCTAAAATTCATCAACAAAATCAAAATTAAATCCATTCTTTTTAAGGAAAACTTGGATTTATTCTTTTAATTTCTTATGGAAGAATTAGATCTATTCTTAAAATCACTCACAGTAATAATAATTAGTCAAACTAGTAATGTAATAATACGAAAAATAAATGATAATAATATTAATATATTTTTGACAAACAATAATAATAGAATTATTATTCTTTTGACAATAATAATAATAATAATAATAATAATAATTTGGTCAAAAATTAAAATAATAACCATAATAATAATAATAAAATAAAGAAAAGAAAGAGTACCGTATCAGTGGTGATATCAAAGAGGAATCTCCGGCGGCAGCGGTTCTGGTTGTGGCGGCGTTGAAAGTATTTCTAGGCATGACTTGCAACCTGAGTTGGAGTTCGAGTTTTAACGAAATTTCTAGAAATCCCTCTCCAATCTCATTTACCAACCCGTAGCAATCCCAATAAGAACATCTTATGTTCTTCCTCCGTCCAAGGAACACATTTATTTCCAATCCAAACAAACAAAATCTCAGCCTCAAATTCAAACATAAACATCAATTAATCAATATTTTCTTTGTAAAAAATAGGTAATATCATAGTTTATGTATTTAGTTCAAATTTTGAATAAAAAACATTAACTTTTGTTACTAATTTTTGTTTATATATAATAGAGAATGAATAGAGTAATTAATTAGCTATGGAGATAGTTAATTACTAACCTCGCTTGCATGTGCGGGTGCGGCCGGAAGCATGAACATCATCGGAGATATAGGAATTTGTGATATAATTAATAGACTAGCTAGCTAGCGATAAAGAATGACAGAGAAAGATAGGAACTTGTTGTAATATAGGAATTTGTTGTTGATGGTGCTTAATTTGGTCATGTGCCCATCCCAAACTCAGGGCTGGACAAGAATTACTAATCCGCCCGAAACCCGACATGCCCGTGGTCAAAACAAGTTGAGCGGGCGGGTTAATGCGGTGATCGGGTTCATAGTTGAGGAAAACAGAGCTTCAGCGAACTGCTGTGGGCGGTTTCAGTTTCTAAATCTCAATTCATCGGTGACCGCAACCGACCGCATATAACTTGCTTTTGATTGTTTTAAAGAATTTGTATTTTATCATGCCACTGCACTTTAGTTATTGTGTGTATCAAGGTTTTTGTTCATTGTATATAGCACCAAACCCTTTTTTTGGCAAAAAATCCACTGTAGCACCAAAAATTTTTTTTTTTACCAAAATAGCACACCTTTTAGATTATTTACCAAACTAGCACACATTTCATTTTTAGTGTAGAAGTCGCCCCCCCCCCCCCCCCCCAAAGAGACTTCTGAACTAAAAAATTTAATTTTTTTTTAATAACTAGTTCAGAAGTCGCCCCCCCCCCCCCCCAGGGTGACTTCTGAACTGTGTTTTTTAATTTTTTTTATTATTATATATTAATTTAAATAAATTAAATTTAATTATTTTAATTAATTTAGAAAATTAATATTGTTAATTCTAAATTAATTGTTAAATTTTTGGTGAAAAAAAAATATTTGAACACGTTAATGTATTTAAAGTGTCGGTAAGATATCGTGCGTCCAAAAGTGTCGGCAACATCAAGACCATTGAAAAAACACCAAAAAAACACGGATTACATTGATTGAAAAATATATTACTACAACGGAAACAAACATAAATACTAAAACATGTCAGAAATAAATACATTTATTTTTGACTAGTCTAGATTGCGGTTTGGACAGTTATTTTTGTTGTGACCCTCATTTCTACAAATGCCGCATCTCTTTGTTCGACTACCCCTTTCTCTTTGATCCATCTCTGTACGAATACGGGTAGACTGTGGACGACCCTTTTTATCTCTCCGTTTAGATGGATCATGCTGCAGTTCTGGGCCATTGAAATCAGGCCATGACAACTCAGATGGCAATGGTGGGAACTCCTCTAAGTATGTATTATAAACATACTGCATTGTGTACTGTGGTTGCACGAATTCCATGTGATCGTAATTAACTTTTGAACATGCCGCGATCACATGGGAACAAGGATAGTGCAGTGCCTGAAATTCCCCACACTCACACGTCATGTCTCTGAAGTTAACCACGAATGTGCCCGCGGGTCTCCCACTTTGTGGTCGTATAATTTCTTCCACTCTGAACAATTTTTGGGCACGGTCGTGAATTGCCACGTTGTGGGTGTTCGAGACAGCTCGGTTGTGATCTATTTTTTCCATCAATTTTTCAGAGTACATAGTTCCCGACTCTAACATTGCCTGTGCCTGGGTTCCCTTTTTGACAAAAGTCTCGTTCAGCCTAAAATATGAGGCCGCTATCAAAGAATGTATAGGGAGATTTCGCAGGCCCTTGATCACTTTATTAATGCACTCAGCAAGGTTGGTTGTCATGTGCCCCCAACGGTAACCTCCATCGCACCACTGCATCAATTGTTCGGGGTTTATGTCCTCAACCCAAGCCACTCCATCAGGACCCACTTCACCACCAATCTTGACTTTGTAGTGATTGGCGGATATTTGTGTCATTGAGTATGCTGAAGCAACAAAACATAATGTTGGTAAAGAAGTTATGAAAAAAATATTAGGGGTTTTTTTTATAAAAAAATAATACTCACCCATATTGACCATAGCTTTCCTGGCCGAAGTGTTCTTGAAGTGTCTCATGAAGTTCTGTGCTATGTGACGAATACAAAACACGTGCTTCCAACTGCTGTCTACCCGCCTAACAGCACTTTTGATAGACTCGTGTCTATCCGATATCAAACAGAGACCCTCCTGGGGTGTCACCCACGCTCTTAAACGGGATAGAAAGAAGTACCAAGCATCAGCTGTCTCACCCTCCACAACTGCATATGCTATTGGGAAGCAGTTGTTCCTTCCATCTTGTGCAATTGCCAACAGAAGACATCCTTTGTACCTACCGTACAACCATGTTCCATCGACAGAGACAACTGGCTTGCAAAAATTGAAGCCTTTGATGCACGGCCCAAAACTCCAGAAGATGCGGTGGAAGACACCCTTGCCATAAACTTCTTGGCCATTCTCATAGACTGGTTTGTACTCCCAGTCGCACACACTGTTTGGAATGTAGTGAGAAAAAGCACGAAGCCACATTGTTACTTTATTGTAAGACTCCTCCCAATTACCATAGATCCTCTCGATTGCTTTTTGTTTTGCAATCCAAGCCTTCCTGTAGGAACTTTTGTATGTGTACCTCGCCCTTATGTGTGCTATCAACACGGACACGGATATTGTCGGATCCGACTTTACCAGTTGAAGCATGCTATCACACATGAGGGTCGCGGTCAGCTGGCGGTGATCTTGAGAAAGAGTCCCTGTTGTACATGTATGTGGCTCTTCCAACTGTGTAATCTCCCATATGCCAGACCTTTTACCGAATCTGACGACACACCTCCACAAACAGTTTTCGTGTACACAACAAACAATCCATCTAGTTGTATTAGATGCTTCGACTCTAAAATCGAGTGATTTGTGGAGGTGATATGTCTGTATGAAGTGTTGGGCTAATTCTTTTGTGGCAAATTTCATTCCCTTCTGGAGTTGGTTGGGGTCTTCATTAGCTAACTCGTGGTTCCTGTCCATTGAATGGCCATACTCAGCATCATCAGCTTCCATGTTGTCAGCTGTGATGTTTACAAAATGTGGGACAGGCTCATGGAATGCAACAGTATTGTGGGGAGTTGCTACAATTGGTTCCTCAGCGTCTTCACGCTGAAGAATATCATCCTCATTTTCGCTAAAGTCGCCAACTTCTTCGTTATGCACACCATGAAGTATACTAATAGGTGGGGTGGTGTTTAGGTCAAGAGGGTTTTGTGAGGCTGATGGAATGGATTGATGGTGACTCTGTGATGATGAAGGATTGAATTGATGGTAAGTAGATGGAGTGAAGTCAGGGTATGGGGTTTCTGTTTGAGAAGAAGGTATGGCGAATTGTGAAGAAGATGGAATCGCCTGAGTTGGCTGGGTTTGTGTGTAGTTTGAAGGAGCATCAACCAAATCTGCATATACTTCTGGTGTAGATAGACCTAAGTGTTTACATGTCTTGAATTGTTCTAACATAAGATCGACATCATCATTAGAAATTAGATGCAAACCACCGTAAAATTTGTGGCCAGTTGTGAGAGTTGTGGGGTAACGGTAGATAAGACTAGAAACCATTTTTGAATGGTCAGGAGAGGTTTTTCTTTCAATGGCTTGTCTAAGTTGATCTAATGTGAATTTAGACTTTAGTTTGAGAAGGCATGTGTTATCGCACGTAAAAACAACACCCTCTGTGTTTGTGTTTTCAACGACACCGTTGTAAAAAACTGTGATAAAAACTGGAGCCATTTTTGTGTGCAAGGGGGAAAGAGAGTCAGAAGAGGAGAGGATTGGGGGTGTTGGTGTGGTGAGTTACAAGACTAAGAGTCCCTATTTGTAGATAGTGGGGTGAATAGTACACATACCAATTAACGGTCAAGATCTTGCCGACACTAATAAACGGTCAAGATCTTGCCAACAGAAGACATTGTGCAGAGTGTGCATTGTGCAGAGTGCTGCATTGTGCAGAGTGCTGCATTGTGCAGAGTGTGCATTGTGCAGAGTGTGCATTGTGCAGAGTGCTGCATTGTGCAGAGTGCTGCATTGTGCAGAGTGTGCATTGTGCAGAGTGTGGATTGTGCAGAGTGCTGCATTGTGCAGAGTGTGCATTGTGCAGAGTGCTGCATTGTGCAGAGTGTGGATTGTGCAGAGTGTGTTTTTTTAAACATGGGGAAAAAATTAAATTAGTGGAAAAAAGGAAAAAAAGTTGGGTGAAAAACGAAATTAGGGTTAGGTTAAAAAATGATTTTCACTACACTTTCTAATAAATAATTTCCTTACTTAAACATTTTTAATTTTTTTTTTTTCATGACCAAAGTTTAGTAATATACTTTGTCTACAAGGTGTAATGTTTAAAAGAATTAAAAAAAAAGTTGTTAGACATAAAAATTAAACTAAAGTTAGCTAAAAAATCATTTTCCACACTTAGTAAAAAAGTGTTCCAACCTAAATTTTTTTCATTCTACAACTCAAACTTAACTCAATGACTCCTACATGAAACTTGTATCATTTAGTTCAGAACCTCTACAATAATGTCACTCAATTATTTCATTTTTTAAAATTTGTAAACATAGTCAAAAATTAATTGAAACTAGACAACAATATGACACATCTAAAAACAAACAAAGGCATGTGAATAAATGTCATAAACCATAATGTAGCCATGTGAAGAACATAGACACAAGGATCTTGACAAATTCATGTGAATAAATGTCATAATTCATTTTTAGGTTTATGTGAATGATTTTGAATGAAGAATATGGACAAAGGCATGTGAAGTATTGTAATGAGGGATGAAAACAAAAATCAAAATTATCATTTCCCCTCCATGGTGGCCCTAGGTCGACTTCATCAAGTGTGTTTTTTTAAACATGGGGAAAAAATTAAATTAGTGGAAAAAAGGAAAAAAAGTTGGGTGAAAAACTAAATTAGGGTTAGGTTAAAAAATGATTTTCACTACACTTTCTAATAAATAATTTCCTTACTTAAACATTTTTAATTTTTTTTTTTTCATGACCAAAGTTTAGTAATATACTTTGTCTACAAGGTGTAATGTTTAAAAGAATTAAAAAAAAAGTTGTTAGACATAAAAATTAAACTAAAGTTAGCTAAAAAATCATTTTCCACACTTAGTAAAAAAGTGTTCCAACCTAAATTTTTTTCATTCTACAACTCAAACTTAACTCAATGACTCCTACATGAAACTTGTATCATTTAGTTCAGAACCTCTACAATAATGTCACTCAATTATTTCATTTTTTAAAATTTGTAAACATAGTCAAAAATTAATTGAAACTAGACAACAATATGACACATCTAAAAACAAACAAAGGCATGTGAATAAATGTCATAAACCATAATGTAGCCATGTGAAGAACATAGACACAAGGATCTTGACAAATTCATGTGAATAAATGTCATAATTCATTTTTAGGTTTATGTGAATGATTTTGAATGAAGAATATGGACAAAGGCATGTGAAGTATTGTAATGAGGGATGAAAACAAAAATCAAAATTATCATTTCCCCTCCATGGTGGCCCTAGGTCGACTTCATCAAGTGTGTTTTTTTAAACATGGGGAAAAAATTAAATTAGTGGAAAAAAGGAAAAAAAGTTGGGTGAAAAACTAAATTAGGGTTAGGTTAAAAAATGATTTTCACTACACTTTCTAATAAATAATTTCCTTACTTAAACATTTTTAATTTTTTTTTTTCATGACCAAAGTTTAGTAATATACTTTGTCTACAAGGTGTAATGTTTAAAAGAATTAAAAAAAAAAGTTGTTAGACATAAAAATTAAACTAAAGTTAGCTAAAAAATCATTTTCCACACTTAGTAAAAAAGTGTTCCAACCTAAATTTTTTTCATTCTACAACTCAAACTTAACTCAATGACTCCTACATGAAACTTGTATCATTTAGTTCAGAACCTCTACAATAATGTCACTCAATTATTTCATTTTTTAAAATTTGTAAACATAGTCAAAAATTAATTGAAACTAGACAACAATATGACACATCTAAAAACAAACAAAGGCATGTGAATAAATGTCATAAACCATAATGTAGCCATGTGAAGAACATAGACACAAGGATCTTGACAAATTCATGTGAATAAATGTCATAATTCATGACCAAAGTTTAGTCATATACTTTGTCTACAAGGTGTAATGTTTAAAAGAATTAAAAAAAAAAGTTGTTAGACATAAAAATTAAACTAAAGTTAGCTAAAAAATCATTTTCCACACTTAGTAAAAAATTGTTCCAACCTAAATTTTTTTCCTTATACAACTCAAATTTAACACAATTACTCCTAAATGAAACTTATATAGTGGATTTCAGAACCTCTATAATAATGTCATTTAATTTTTTCATTTTTTACAATTTTTTGAACATACTCAAAAATTATTTAAAATATTGTCCAATCTAGACCGTTTAAACTGTCCGTGCAATCTGGGCCGTCCAAGTTGCTTATAAATATGAACCTACACCAACTTATCCCACATAAACACATCTTCACCTCCATCATCTCCTTACTACACCATCTTCACCATATTCACCTCCTTCTTCGAAAAATGTCTTCTCTTATACTAGACCAATCAAATCACATTTCCAACACTCTCAGAGATGGAGCCATGGAGGTTCACCACAAGTTCAAACTCCCCAAACCAGATGACGCTATATTACCTTTGATACAAAGAGTTGGGTTTGGTTTAATAGCTTCAATTGGGACATTCAAAATTGAACCATCGTTGGTCGCTGCAATGGTCGAACGCTGGAGACCGGAAACACACACGTTTCATCTTCCAGTAGGGGAGTGCACGATAACTCTACAAGACGTGCAGTTGCAGTTGGGCCTTTCTGTTGACGGAAATGCTCTGACTGCTGATTGTCAAAAAAATTGGCATGAGGTCTGCGAAAGACTTTTGGGTCAGCGTGTCCCACCAAATGGAAGGACCGGCCACCAAATTAAGTACACCTGGCTACGAAGTGAATATAACGTAGTACCAGCGGGGGCTTCCATGACAGTAAGGAAGCAATATTGTAGGGCTTGGCTGTTGCAGTTGATCGGGGGATTCATACTCCCAGACAAAAGTTCTAACAGAGTAAGCATGAAATATCTCCCCCTGTTGGAAAATTTCAATGAAATTTCAAACTATAGTTGGGGGTCCGCATGTTTAACCAACTTGTACAGAATGCTCTGTAAGACATCTACAGACTCCACACACGTTATGGGTGGATGTACTCTTTTGTTACAGTCTTGGGTCTGGTACCGCATGCCTTTCCTAGCCCCGTCTTGCATCCCTTCTTATGGTTGGCCACTAGCAAAGAGGTAACTATTTGAAACACCTTACAAATCCTCACAATTATATGTCTTCTTTATGTTAACAGTTCATTTTTTTTGACTAGATGGGCAGTCGCGGCACTTAACCACACAACATGTCCATCAGACCTTGTTTCATACAGAACAAGGATCGACCACATGAGACATGAAGATTTTAAGTGGTTGCCTTATTATGATTTGCCACTTCCACCAGATGCATATGAGGGCTCTGCCATATGGACTACAAACACAGCTATGGTCTGTTTCCAAATGGTAGAATGGCACCAGGCCGACAGAGTGAAATTGCAATTTGGCCTTCTCCAAGAAATACCATCTGAACCATTTGATTTGACACAGTTTCACTCACTCAGCATGCAGGGTCAGCATGATGTCAATTGGCCTGTATATCACAATCCCTCGATTGAGTTATGGAATGATAGACAAAATAAATGTGTTGAGGGTCGACCCTGTTGTGGACCACCATCACATTCCGATAAATACATGCGCTGGTTTCTGAGCAATTCAAGGCCATACCTTTCAGTCGAGCAACAGCTAAGGGATCCACGTGCTGGTGTACATGTTGGTCATGTCAATGAAGAAGATGAAGAACAGGTGCCACCTCCCCCAATAACTCAAACCGAACGTCGAGAACGTAACCGTAATCGTCATCGACGTGGGACACAAACTCAAGCTACTCCCCAAACCTTTACTCAGACAGACGATTATGTCCCTCACCGCCACTCTATCTCCCACCCACCATCATTTCAGGACTACCAACCATACAACCAGTCATTACAATATACACCGTTTCAACATACCAATCGGCACTCTACGGCTAATACGAACGATGATTTCTTCAATAATCTCTTTGGTGTCTACCCCGGTACGCCGGAATCTATGATTTTAGCTCGTTCCCTTCAAGAGCGGGCCGGCGGTGCAAGTTCATCATCAGTTCCCGCATTATTTCCAGTTCAACCTGGACCTCCACCTGCCTCGACTGAGGAAGACCAAGAACAACCACAACCTCGTCAACGTCCACAGCGTCATCCCCGTCCACGACAGTGTGGAACTGGGTCTCATCTTCTTCGTTAAATTTTAATTTCATGTATTATTAGTTTTATTTTAAGCTTTTAATTTTAATTACAACTTAATTTTAATGTAACATGTTCATGGGTTTTTATTCGCTTTAAATCACTATCAATAGCTATATATAAATATATAACTGAATAATTGAGTTTAAAAGGAATTGTAACGATTATATGAATTCTTCTTCAATTAATTTAACATAATGTAAAAACTTTAAAACAATGATATAAATGCTTAATTAAAATTGTAACTGACTGTTTCAGGCAAAAAAACGGTCTTAGACCAAAAAAAAAAATCCAAAATAACCCACTTTCTAATTATTCTACTTATTTAAATTAATTATTGTAATTAAATTTAATTAATTCATATTTTTATCAATTTAAATATAACAAATTGATTTGTGCAGAGTGTACATTGTGCAGAGTGTGCATTGTGCAGAGTGTGCATTGTGCAGAGTGTGCATTGTGCAGAGTGTGCATAGTGCTGAGGTCTTATTTTATTGAACGGCCTAGATTTTGCCGACATTATTTAACGGCCTAGATTTTGCCGACATTATTAAACGGCCAAGATTTTGCCGACACAATTTAACGCCCTAGATTTTGCCGACACTAAACCCTACAATCAACGGTTATGATCATCCTAAATCAACGGCTCGCACACGATCACCTCTATTATAAATACATTCTCAAATTACAATAACATTCACACCAACAGTTTACCCTCAACCTACCCTTGGCTTCTGAGTCATCTTCTCTTCTCTGCTTCTGCCCAAAAACCATCACCCCACCCGCTAAAATGGAATGGCAGTTGTGCCAAACCCAGTACTCAAACGACAAATTCCTAACCGCCCTTCATCACAGTGGAATTGTCACCACCGACGAACATGGTGTTGTCTTTCGTTGTCCTAACCATGTCTTCTGCAGAATGAATAAGGACATCACCTTCGCCCAACTGAAGGACAAGGCTGAGAGGAAGATTCGTCCAGAGGGAGCGTGGCGTAAAGACGTTGAGCGTATACGTTACCGAAAGTACGAACTTGGAGAAGACGGGACTGGCTATTTTTCAGTTATGGAGATCCGCAGCGACGACGACGTCCACACAATGATGGAATATCATGCTACACTTCCCATGGGGCGACAAATCTTAGAGCTGTACGTGGACACAAGACGCACTCCAGAAGAAATCATTCATCTTCTTCAACAAAGACCACCCGCACCACAAGAACCCATACCGGAAAGAGTCATTACGCACACCTGTAAAGTTGACTATCAAGGCAGTTACCAGTCCAGGGTTCAACATGGTGTGGTGATTAATGGTAGTAAAACTAAAAATTTCAGGCTTAAGAACAACATCACCTTCGCCGAATTGAAAGAAAAATTAACGGATAATTTTCACATAGATGGTGTCGAGCAAGAAATCACTAGTATCGTTTCAAACTCCCCCTACATCTTTAGCGGCCCACGTAATCGTATTCGGATGTGCCCCGTGCCTATCAAGAAAGACAAAGATGTTCGTGAAATGTTTGAGAAACATGAGAGCTTCGAAGGTTTGATTGAACCTTATCTAGAATTGTCCGTCAAAACACGAGAGTCTGCCGAATCCATCATCCGTAGAGTTATCCCTCCAGTCATCTGATGGCCACTACCTGACAATGTATGGTGGAAGTAGAAGTAGTTTAAATCATGTTTGCCTCTTCTTGTTTTATGTTTTCCTGTCGTTTCGTTTTAAATTTCCTATCCTTCTATTTTTGCAATTTGTGTTTTTCATTTCTGTTCTTATCCAATATTAAATTCTGTTCCAATTTTTAATATCTTCATTTTTTACCGTAATTACTTTTTAAACACATTAACGTGTTCAAATTTATTTTTTTTTCAGAAAAAATTTAAGAATTAATTTACAATTAACAATATTAATTTTCCAAATTAATTAAAATAATTAAATTAAATTAATTTAAATTAATATATAATAAATAAAAAAATTAAAAAACACAGTTCAGAAGTCACCCTGGGGGGGCGACTTCTGAACTAGTTTTTAAAAAAAAATTAAATTTTTTAGTTCAGAAGTCTCTTTGGGGGGGGCGACTTCTACACTAAAAATGGGATGTGTGCTAGTTTGGTAAATAATCTAAAAGGTGTGCTATTTTGGTAAAAAAAAATTTTTTTGGTGCTACAGTGGAAACTTTGCCCCTTTTTTTAGTGCAACACAAGAAGCCACATCACATCGTGGCAGTAGACTGAGGCTAGCTAGCTGCTCCACTATAATGTATATGTATTTTTTAATTATTTTTTTATAACTTTTTCTTTCCTCCATCTCTTTTTGTCTTTTCAATAGCTTGTGTACTATACTGACATACACACTTACGTAGTGTTAGAAAAGCCTCTTCTTCCAACTTGGGAACCTTCGTCTTCCTCTCTTCATCAGTTCATCTGGTTCGTTGTTCATCTCCTTTCTTTTTCCTCCATTTTTTTCTCTCTTCTCTCAAACCCGCCTCTAGCCATCAACCGACCGTTTTCACCCGCCAAATCCGAAACCCGCATCCGCAGAAACCGAAACGTAAATTTGGGCGGAAGTGGGTCTGGCTTTTTCGACCGCAGATTGGTCCGGTTGGCTGATTTGGGCCCGAACCCGCCCAAACCCACCCGTTGTCCAGGCCTACCAAACTCATTTTGCTTAATTTTTTATACATGTCCTTTTAAAATGTTGTTCTTGTTTTAGAAACCATTACACTTGTCTTTGTCATCCTTTGAAGCTTTCAAATATTCTTCCTTTAAAACACAAAACTTGAACCAATTTTGTCCTTTTCAACAAATAAGAAGCCACCACTTTTCCTTCAACCTTCAAAATCCTGCAGAAAAACTTTCACATCAGAGATCTAACAATTTTCACATAACAACTCCTCATTCACTCAAAAATATAACAAAATCAACACAAAAAACGAATGAAAAAAAAATAAAAGCTTTTCCTTTTCTTCTTTATCCTTTAATTTCATTTGCAAAATAAGAGGTTTATTTCAAATCTAGGATTCTAGGTTACAAAATATTCCACTCACGTCCAAAATAATACACTAACAAAAAATATGAACTTGGAGGTTATAAATGATATTTATTCACTTTTTCTGCAAATCATACATGAAATTCAAGAGCAAAGAACTGAGAAAAATGGAAGCTTGGAAAGTTCGAAG
Organism: Astragalus membranaceus; assembly: GCA_039519185.1. NCBI lineage: Eukaryota > Viridiplantae > Streptophyta > Magnoliopsida > Fabales > Fabaceae > Astragalus > Astragalus membranaceus. Next base: position 16,709,388 of record CM076846.1, read on the forward strand.
GAAACAAACTTTCGCTCTAGATCTTAAGCAATAAATGAGATTCAGATGCAAAAAGTTTGAAAACTCTCTCAAAAGTACAAAAATTTACATAATGTGAACACTGCAGTGAAGATTTAAAACACTTTCAAACTGAAAAAAGGGAAGAAGAAATCACCTATGCACTCCAAAGCTAGCTAGGTAAGCTAAAGAAACAAGAAATACAGGCAGAGTTAATTACTAGTGCTAGTGTAAATATAAAGTTTAAAGCTAATCTGTTCATTGTACAGGCGAAATGAGAAGGATTAGAGACATAGGAGAAATATAATATAATCCATCTAATAAACATACTCCGTGAAGCATATATAAATAGAATGTTTTTTTAAATTTTAAGTGTGTGTTAGTAATATATTAACAGGATCTGTAGTTTTCAGTTGGAACAATCATATATTCAACTATACAGGTCAGGTATCTTGTGTTTCAATTTTCTACACACATGTAGACAATTTAAATAAGAGACAGAATGAAGAATATGAATTGATGCATATAAAAAATAAAATAAGGAAGCAGATCTAGGAGAATTCACACCAATAATAATCTAAGGATCTTGTGATAGACACACCGTTCCTACCCAAGTTACAAAAATGAGAGACAAGTTAACATAGAAAGAGAGAGAGAGGTGAAATTACCTTGTATAAGTGGCGGTGGTGAGGAAGAAGAAGGATAGAGGTTGTTGTTATATAAGTGGCGGACACGGAAAGATGAAGCGAAATGAGAAGGATTAGAAGAAGAAGATGAAGATAATGAAAGATGAAGAAGCTTTAGCGGTTTTGAGAGAAGGAAATGAAGATGAAGGGAATGTGTTTTTGTGAGAAGAGAAAGAGAGAATAAATAGAGGATATTGAGAGGTAGAGAAACGGGAGAGAAGAGGAGTTGGGCTCTGTGTATCTGAAAAGAAAGAGAAGACACTCGTTGGAGAGAGAGGAGAGGAGTTCGTGTTTGTGTGGGAGAAAATGTGGTTGGCAAGCCTTTGTTTTATAGAGAGAAGAAGAGAGTAGAGAGGCTCTTGAGTTTTCAATTTAGTAGTTGCATCAGGCAGTCAATGTTAACACATGGGAGATGGGAATGTGAAGTAATTTTGTTGACTCCAAGATAGAGAGACCAATGTGAATTTTATTTTTGAAGATATTGTAAATGTGGAATTTAAAATGGAATCTAAAAAAAGAGAATGTGAAAACGGCTTCTAATCTAATACAATATAATACAATCAATTGCTAACAAAATAATATTTTACTACTACTACTACTACTATTAATTTACTCTTTGCACTACTAAGTTACCAAGGACATATTATTGATGTTTTCATCTTCCAAAAATAGTGCCACAATTAATGTGTATAATTGTCTTCTACTAATAATGTTTGTAAAAATGGAAGGGTATCTTTTCTCCTTGTCAAAACATGCCAGCTATTAGATTGGTGGCAAGCTATTTTAGTTTTGATGCTCTTACCTGCTAGCATTTGTCTACATTATTTTCTTCATGTTTGCTAACTAAAAAACTCGGTAGATGAAGGTACACTTTGATGAGTTAGTGGTGTTTCACCACCACCTTTCTTATAAGCCATTATATACAAATGGTTTTATTAAATCAAATAGTAAAAAATCTTTTTCTAACACCACGCGTAGGTTAGTCATTATATGTAGTATCATTTGTCCACATCCATGAGGTCGAAATTCCCTATGTTTCCACGTAGTTGAGAGTTTCAATTTCATGGTTTTGTATCCTAAATTTTTACCAAGCAGTTTAATAACCAGAGCCTCCTTCCATGGGCCACATAACTCATTGAAGATGTTATCATCAATATGTACTCTCGGCAAAAGTCGGTTGTAACTTGTAACACCCCGGTATTTTTATCGAGTAAAAATGCCCAAGTGCATCATTCCTAAAACATCAGAGATATAAAATTCATGCATAGATACTGAACACTGCAATATAGTTCTCGCTGAATAACTACAAAACTGTCTTAAATACAAATAAGACCAAAAAGGTTCCTTGACCATAACCTTCAGCAAACTATAGTGCTCAATATAATACAAGAAAGCGGAATAAAGTCAGAACACTAAGACATAGAGTTGTAGTACATAGACAACAAAAGGAAATATAAAGTTAAGCATAAAAGCTAAGTCATCAGCAGTCGCCCGAGCTCAACCTACTCGTGCCTCTTGGATTTCCGTTGTCCCTGTTTCTCAGTAAAACAACAACATATAAACAATGAGATACAATCTCAATGAGTTCTACCGAGACCCCTACTAACACTCTCGGTCCAATTATGAAATCGTTTCAACTTTACACGGCACCGACTGCGCGAACGCTACATACCCGGTGAACCGAGTTATTTAACCTTTGACAGATTATCGACTGCGCGAACGCTACATACCCGATGAACCTGTTACAACCAAGTACCGGCCAAACTCGATATAATATATATATCCACCCGAATTGGGCTGTCTCCTAACTCGATATAATTTATATATCATAACTATAACTCGAACATTTAGTTCCATGTCATTAAACCGTTACCGAACATTTAGTTCTACATAACAAGCATATTATATGTTCGCTCCCGTGTACTATTTTACGGTTTTTCAAATTAAACATAGCTTCACAAACCATCGTAAAAACCTTTGAAAACATATTCAAAATTATGGCCTTATAAGCCTAATATCATTGGAAAAGGGTTAGGAAAGGATTAAAAGAGGATTGGAATCGAAACGGAATCATTTCGGGCACTTTGTAAAATTTTGACAGAACCATGCGCACGGTCTGTGCCCCCATACGCACGGATCGTGCGCCCTGTTGAGCATTTTGAAAAACAGAAACCGAACCAGGCGCACGGATCGTGCCCCTGGGACGCACTGGTCGTGCGCATTTGACAGCATTGCCAAAAATGGCCTTTCTCATGAAAATCCGCTTTCCGATCAACTCCGATTCTTGTTCCGATTAAAAACAGTTCAAACAACCACAAAAATAGATTCAATCAATGTCGACACACAATCAATCAAATCAATCAAAAACTCAATCTAAACGAATTTTATCAAAATACGATATATATTTCGAAATAACGGTTTTCGACTCAAAAAATTTCGAAACCAAATCGCGAAAAGTTCATTTCAAAATGGAACAATCCTAAACGTGAGTAAAACTCACCCTTGACGCGAGAGTCGATACCGAGCCGAAATCACCGAGCCTTGTGACACGAAATCGGTTTTCTCCCTCGGCGGTGCAGCCTTTTTGTTTCCTAAAAGTTTGTCCCGAAAAGATAAATTGGGTTCTTCTCCTTGCTACCAGGCCCTCCTCCATCAGGCGAATCATTTAGTGGTGGTGGAGGTGGTTGTGCCGAGAAGGTGAAAGAGCCATTGTTTAGAGCCATTAGAGTAGAGCCTCACTTCTATGTTTCAATTCTAATTAAAGAAGTGACAGTGTTCTGTGTTCACAGAGAACAGCGTGAGTAGAGAGAAGAGAAAGAATGGGGTTTAGTGAGTGTCGAGTGAGAAAAATGCAAATTAAAATTATAGTTGATGTTTCCGACGGAATACCGACGAAAATAGCCATCGGAACGTACCGACCGGACCAAATTCCGCCGAAAACAAAGCGGGAAAAGTCTTAAAATGTGTGCACTTACTCTCCGAGGAACAATTCGTCGGAAATCCGTCGGAAATTTGCGACGAGAATGGGTCCGTCGGAAATTCTGGTGGGAAAACAAAGGTTTTCTTGTAGTGTAGGTGGCATGATTCTAAGGCTTCAAAGGAGTGAGTAATCTATTATCTATTTAAGTGGCAAAATCTTAGTAAACCAACACAAAAAGCATGAGGTGTTAACCTACTTTTTGGTGGCATGAATTTATGAGCTTAAGTGATGAGTCATCTTAAGCAAGCACCTAAGTGGAAGACTCTCATGATGCATGTAGAAGGATGAGGTGTAATATCTTTTAGGTGGCATCATCTCATGAGTTAATTAGAATGGTGATCCATCTAAACAAGTATGAGGTCTCCTATTCTCATGAACTAAAATAGTGATTCATCTTAAGCTAGCACGAGGTGTCCTATTCTAATACATCCAACAAAAATCTCAAAGAAGCATGAGGTGTGATTTCATACTTAGAAGAAAGCATGTATATACTAATTAAGTATTACTAATGGATGGAATATGGGTGTCAAGTTCTATTTTAATTAAACTCGATATACCAATATTTGAAATCTAACAAATATCACCTTTTTAATATCTTGTTTCACCTTGCGATCTAAACGGCAATAATATTAATATATATATATATATATATATATATATATATATATATATATATATATATATATATATATATTTATACACACACCAAATTATATCAATATATGTTAGGATGTGATTCTTGTTTCTATAATAATAATAATAATAATAATAATAATAATAATAATAATAATAATAATAATAATAATAATAAAATCTCTCTAACTTAAAATAAATTTGTTTTAATAATTACTTAAACTTAAAAAAATTGGGTGTTACATCTAGATCTCTTTCTAATCCCCAAAACCACATAATTAAAATAAAACAATTTCTAAAACATATCTTAATAGCTATTTAGAAAAAGTGGGGTGTTACATGTTCACTTATCTGTTGAATAGAATAATTACAACACTCGATTTAAAATCCGTTCAAGATTCTATCTCTCATCAAAAGAAGTTTAAGATTCTATCTAGCTGTTGCGCATATTATTTAATTCGGAGATAGTCCCAATTCAGCTAGCGATAAAGAGTGATAGAGAAACATATCTAAATAGACATAATTTCTTTTTGTTGTTGTTGATGATGGTGCTTTGGTCATGTGCCCATCACAAAAATCATTTTGTTTAAAAACGAGTTCGAAGAGAGTATATAATAATTTAACAAATACCAAAAAGTTACATAAACTACTACCTCCATTCCATTTTATAAGTAGTTTAAGGTTTTGGGGCACCTATTAAAAAAATAATTAGCAGTCTAAATTTTATAAATTTATACCTATTAAGTCTATTTTCAATGTGTTCGGGTTATACAGTCCCACCAAAGACCCACCATCAAACCAAAAACCCGGTGCCTTAAACGGATATATGACAAATCCCGGTTTGATAACATGGTGAACTTTGAATTATTGGGGCATTTAAAAAGGTTTGCAGAGAGGCTAATAATTCACTATAGTGATTTGGACTATCTTCCTTTTTAGGAAACAAAATCCGAAAAGATAAAATACAGTACAAAGATGTGTTCAACCATTGATGTGAAATTTTCTGTTCAAGCTTGGCTGTCACATGACTCTTAAACGTACACACACCCATTGGAATCATCATAAATAGTAAGACCGACGCTTTCTTTGAAGAAGCAGAAAGTGAACGGTCCAGATTGATCTGGCAGAGTACCGTTCGGATCCAGTGGTGAGGAAGCAGCCAGCAGATTATGAGGTCATGGGTGCAGTAAAGGACTTCTGAAAAGAGCGTATGGATACAATGGGGGCTTAAAAAAAACAGCCAAAAAGTAGATAGATGGGTGTCTGCCTTTTTAATAATGGAAGCTATAAAAAGCACACATCACGTAGCATTTGATTCTCTATAATGTGTGCAGAGAATAAATAGCACATGGTGTGATCAATAATGTGGAGACGCGAGCAAGTGAAGGTAAATTCTGAGAGAGAGATGTGAAAGTAAATTCTGAGAGACATGTGAAAGCAATAAATAGCACATGGCGTGATCAATAGTGTGTGCAGAGAATAAAACATTGAAAATAAAAAGCTACTACCTAATGTAAAAAACATTGAAAATAAAACGGTGTTTTTTTTTTAACCCCCTTAACCCCATACACCCAAATTGACCAAATAGACCAAAATACTCTTAAAAAATTATTAAAAAACGAAATCATTCATTATTCCATCATATTTTCGGAAAAAAAATGAGTTTTTTCCCTAAACTTCGCGAAAATAGACGTATTTCCGGAACGTATTTTTCCAAAAAACATTTCGGAAATACAATTTTTTAAGGTATTTCTGGAATGTTAAATTTTAGGGATTTCCAGATATATCTCAAAAAAGGTATTTCCGGAAGCCAAAATGGCTTCCGGAAATACCTCTTTTTGAGATATATCCGAAAATACCTCTTTCCGGAATGTTTTTGATTTTTTTTGGAATTCCCTTTTAATTAATTTTTTTGTTTTTTCAGTGGCAAACAGAACAGGAAACCTAGAGCGAGGCGAGCATTCAGAAGCGGGAGGAGATGAGCAGAGTCCTTCCGGCAGTAGGAGTAGGTTCCGATTGAGGACTAGACAGGCCGGACACGCGTCTGAGCGTCAGAGACGTGTCCGAGAGCGAGAGCAGCAGCAGGAGGCTGAGCCAGACGCCATGCATGTAGATGACCAGGCTGAGGCTGAGGTTGCTCAGCATGATGTCCACTGCGTCCACAGACTACTACAGATGGGACAGGTAATACCTTTGATAATTTGTTTATTTTTTAACAATTAATTACTTTTAGTAATTTATTAATTACTTTTATTTTTTTACAAGACCGGGGTACACTAGTGGAAAAAAGACATTTAGCGTCGGTTAAATTGGACATTTAGCGTCGGTTATCGCCCGACGCTAAATCGCCCGATGCTAATTGTCATACATTTAGCATCGGTTATTTAACCGACGCTAAATGTCACATTTAGCATCGGGTGTTCAGATAACCGATGCTAAATGTCCATTTCATCACTGTTTTTGCTCTGAAAATGACATTTAGCATCGGTTATTTGAAACAACCGATGCTAAATGTCCTGAAAAATGACATTTAGCATCGGCTGTTTGAAACAACCGATGCTAAATGTCCTGAAAAATGACATTTAGCATCGGGTGTTTGAAACAACCGATGCTAAATGTCCTGAAAGTGACATTTAGCATCGGTTGTTCCAAATAACCGATGCTAAAAGTCATTTTTGATAAAAAAATGACATTTAGCATCGGGTGTTTGAAACAACCGATGCTAAATGTCCTAAAAGTGACATTTAGCATCGGTTGTTCCAAATAACCGATGCTAAAAGTCATTTTTGATAAAAAAAATGACATTTAGCATCGCTTGTTTCAAACAACCGATGCTAAATGTCATTTTCTTGATAAAAAAAAAGACATTTAGCATCGCTTGTTTGAAACAAGTGATGCTAAATGTCTAATTTCTTTTTATACATGCCTCACAAACATCAATTCTGAAATATACCCAAAGGCAAAAAAGCAATCTTTCCAATACTGTCATATCCAATACAGCATCTTAACTTCAATATGGATGATATATTCAAGAACTATCTGAAGTTATCTCATTAGAGTGAAATACATGAAAAAATGACAAAATAAATAAATGCAAACAGAAGAGTTTGCTAAGTCATAAATAGAATTGGAAAAGAAAATGCAACAGTGTCATGAACAACCTGACACTCTGCCAATGCATTTACACAAGTGAAAACTCTCCTGCAGGAACTGATCTCTTGATAAGTTTATTCCATGACTCATTCGTCTCTGTGATGACCTTAAGTGCGTAATCCTGTTTGCAACAAATAAGTTTAGACAGAATTAGTGGAGTCAAAATGAGGCCATGCGCACCTTAACATTGATCATGATAAAACTACAGTAGATAAATGCCTTGCTTATATCTCTTGTTACTAATATACTTAACTAAAAAAGTAAAAGCTCTTCACTGAAACAGAATACAGTTAGAAGGACAATAATTTAATTAACAAGAACAAGAACCAACAAATAATTTAAAAGAACATGTAAACTGATAACTATCATAAAGTTCAAAACAGAATAAAGAATTTATGAGGATAACTGGAGCAAGACAATTAGGCAGTAAAAGTACCTTATTTACTGCCTTGTTGTCAAGACCAAATCTATTAGCAGGCTTCCCATCAGGTATCTTGTAGTCTCTGAACCAGTCCCTAATTGCAGGAGCTGAAGCATTAGCAGGGAAGAAGGCCTGAAAATGAAACCATAAAAACATTCAGTTAACTATGTAATGAAAGAAGCACAAAATTGCATAGCTAATTAGTATTTCTATCAGAAAGTCGCAAAATAAACTAAATGTTTTTCCAACAAGAACATGCAGACCAGATAGAGCAGGAGCAAGGTCTGCGTATGCATCAGTAAATGCTTGCAGCTACTACCATCCGCATTGAGGATAGTTACTCTTTTTCTAGTAAGTTGCCAAGAAACCAATCTCACAAATGAGCCTGCTAGGACTCAAGAAATTGGTCATAGATTAAGACTGAAATCAAGTTATTAAGCAAGATAAAGCCTTGTACTTGATGTGAGAACGATAATGACATTAACATTTACTGTAACACTCAGATTAAGGGAAAATTAGTCAGCAAAAGGGAACTGGGTTGAAATGCAATCCAGATTTGACATACCCCATAGCTATGTTCTTCTTGAGACAAGGACTGAATCCACCACTAGTGACTTCTCCAATGTTGTTGCCACCTTCATCTTGAATCTCACTGTGGCTTCTAGGAGGTGGACCGGAAGAAATGAAACCGACACGCCTAATGGAAGGACCGTCTTGAAGCTGTTTCAGGATAACATCAGCTCCTAGAAAACCACCTTCTGCTCTCCTTCGCTTCCCTATGGCCCACGTGAGTCCAGCCTCAACAGGTGTAATGTGCTGTTCCATGTCATTGCCATATAAGCACAATCCGGCTTCAAGTCGTAGACTATCTCTAGCACCTAATCCTGTCAATCTTATCTTCCCTTCAGATTTTTGAAGTATTGCCTTAGCAAGATCTAGTGCATGCTCTGAAGGAACTGAGATCTCAAATCCATCTTCCCCAGTGTACCTGAAAGTCTCATTGAAGAGTATGTTATTATGCATTGTACAAACAAAGGAATTAGGCTAATGACACAAACATGTAAAATAACATAATTAGAGGTGATCATGAATTGGATTGAGTCTTTTTTGAGAGAAGAAAACATTAGCATCTGTCAATTTCCTTATTTTACCAACAAATCTATTGCTCTAAATCCAAATCGAATCCTATCTAATTAAACCAATGTTATTTGGACTGGACTGATTTTTGTTTTCCTTTAGTTTCTTCAGAAATAGTATATAACTCAGATGAACATTGAAAATTGCTAGATTTGGTAGAAGAAATCAAGAAAACCACACCAAAAAGAAAAAAAGAAAGAAAAAAGCATACCCTGTACGTGTGAGAAAGCACTGGGAGCCATTGATGTCCAACACACGGAACATCCCAAAGTATAGCTTGCTCAAATCCTCTTTGGTCAGGTGTTGAAGGGTAGGGGCAGCAAGAGGACCCTGCTCCATAGATAGGAAGAAAATTTTATTGATGTTAGAGTGAGAAACAGTTCATTAATTTCAAAGTCCCTCAATTCATTTGTCAAATTTAACATAAGTACAAATCACTTGAAGAAGTGAACCATAACCGTTTAATTAGTAACATGGAAATCACTTGAAGAAGTGAACCATTTCCATCTTACCACCATTAGTAACATGGAAATCATAGAGAGCTGTCCTTTTCAGCTCAGCTTCTGAAGCAAAACATCGACGAACAACAGCCTTCTTATCTCCATGAGCAAGACGGCGAGTGATTGATTGACCAAGTTGCCACAAGCCCCCTCTCATTTTCTAAGCAAGATATATTGACCCACTGCAGTGGTAACAATTTTAGAATTTAATTTCATTGTATAAAAATCATATCATGTATGTATGTATAGTATAGGAACTAAGAAGTATGGCTGTCACACAAGTCATTTCTAGTATAATGAAAATGAGCCAAAATTTCAGTTTCGAAACTGAAACAAGATAGTATATCATATGATTGCATTGCTGGCAGATACAAAAAAGAGACTAGCAAGATTCCTAAAAAATACGTGAGTAATTCCAGTTGCTCACTTGAATCAGTTGTGACCACACTCAAACAACGAAACAAAGTTCAATTAAAAAACATTTGTAGGTCATATTCTAGAGAAAAGGTATATGACAGTAAATCTTAATCCAGGAATTTTGCATACTCAAATTGAATCAAAATATTAATGTAACGCGGGAAACGAAATATGACACGGATAATAAATCATATGATGTACATTGTTTTGTGTTGTAAGGAAGCAAAAGTGACGATGAGAATTGAGAACATACCATGAGAAGGTTGCCAACATTCATGATGTCTCTTCAGCGTTTTAGGGTTTCATGAGGAAGAGGGCTGAGGACGAGAGATGATGGTGGCAGCTTCTATTTTAATGGGAGATTTCAGATGAAGGAGAGAGTTCAGAGAATGAGTGAGTTAGGCAACAGCTAGCAAGCGATGACAGCGAGCAAACAACGGTGACGGCGGCGATGTTGATTTTCAGTGTTCTCCTTTCTTTCTCTCCAGCGTTTTAGGGTTTCACGAGGAAGAGGGCTGAGAACGAGAGATGATGGTGGGAGGCGACGGCGAGATCCAGCAAGAGACGACGACGATGAGCAAGAGACGACGACGGCGAGGCAACAGCGACTGCGAGCGAGCGATGACAACCAGCAAACAACAGTGACGGCGACGATGTTGATCTTCAACGAGAGAGTTGAGAACTGTGAAGAGAGGGATGAGAGTGAAGAGAGGGAGAGAGATGAGAACGGTGGAGAGCTGAGAGGGAGACGGTGAAGAGAGTGAAGAGAGGTAGAGAGTGAACGCGAGAGATATGCGAGAGAGAAGTTGGGAAAAAAATAAAAGGGACATTTAGTGTCGGGTGTTTAAACACCCGATGCTAAATACACACATTTAGCATCGGGTGTTTAAACACCCGACGCTAAAAGTCTGACGCATATACTTTTAGCATCGGTTGTTTAAACAACTGATGCTAAATGTCTCACGCAAATACACTTTTAGCATCGGTTGTTTAAACAACCGATACTAAATGTCCGACGCATATACTTTTAGCATCGGTTGTTTAAACACCCGATGCTAAATGTAGGCGCGAAAACTAAAAACTTCAATTTAATTACAAATTTGCCACCGCGTCTACATTTAGCATCGGTTGTTCAAACAACCGATGCTAAATGATGCTTTTTAATGTCTATTTTCCACTAGTGGTAAGATTAAAGTTGTTTCTCATAGGGGGAAGATACTGAAGATGAGACCTCGGCAACACCACCCACATATAGCAGGATGGTTGCAGCAGGCCCATCTGTTTGAGCTGGACATCACACCTCTCGGCAACATCAACCACGAGCTCATATCAGCTTTTGTGGAGAGGTGGCATTATGAGACCAGCTCATTCCACATGTCTTGGGGAGAGATGACAGTGACGTTGGACGACGTGTCCGCGTTGCTCCACTTGCCGCTCACCGGCACACCGTTGGCGCATTGGCCACATTTTGACACTGCCGATGATATTCGGGCTGGAGTTGGCCTGCTGGGCATTGACCACACAGCCTGCTGGGCAGAGTGTCAGTTCAACAGGGGACCGGCATTCCATTTTCTTTATAAAGTAACAAAGTCATTACGCTACATAAAAGGGTAGGAAGAATAAACCTGATCTATATAGTAGAAACGAAGAAAATAAAATTAAACATTTTCCTCAATAATAATATTAAAATATACATGATTTCTCAATGCCGGTAACTTTACAAATAAATGTTATCTCCATTGCCTCATTCACTAATTGATCCAAATTTATCTTCTTGCCTCTTTGCCTACTTCAAAATTGTCAATAACATGAAACCCTTTACCCCTTTTTGTGCATTCCACCTCTTCTTGCAAAACTCACTCCTTTCTTCTACTTCATGTTTTTCATTATGAATTTTGTTGTCAAAACCAATCCATTCACCATCCAAAAATGTCTTGTTTAAATAGTCAATTCTTGCTATAATTGACTAGAACTCTACATCTTCCACTCATATTCTACTAACTCATGAGTTTATTATCAATTAAAGAAATAATTCATATGAATGTGAAACTTCTCCTTTTCAATGTATAATTGTTACATTAAAAAAAAATTTAAAAGTCATCTATACATTACTTTTAATTAAAAAAGAAATATATTTGTATTGGAATATTTCGAATTAATCCAAATAATTATAATTAGTAAATATATTTTTTTAACTAAATTTAGTTTTTTACCAATTCTTATAATAGTATAATTTCTTTTGTAAAAAATATATACTTTCAAAAACTATGTTGAGATTTATGCTTTAAAAAATGGAAAGAAAACAACTCTACCTCTTCTACTCATTTCATACTAATGTAATAATATATTATATAACTTAATATATCAACAACTACTTCACATATTTGGTCAAAAAAAACTAATTCAGGTATAATTGTATTTTCGTAATTAATAATTAATAATATATATTAACATATTTTAAGAGTCAATTTTTTTGAAATTAAAGTACATACATATGATAATTTCTTAACTTTTAAGTATAAACTTATAAAGTTATAAATGTATACATATTTTATATAAAGTTTTTTATATCCACATCTTAAGTATTTTGCTATAGTAAAATTAATACATTTTAATTATAAATTATGTATAGTATTTAGTATATAATTTCAAATATTTAACGACAATCTTGACATGTAGGTCTATTTTTGTATTTAATATTTAGTAGTACATAAATATAATAGGTTTAAATAGTTATTACCCCCTGCAAATATAGCCATTATCCAGTTAACTCCCTGCAAAAAAAAACATTTAAAACAAACCTTGCAAAATGTAAAGTTATCCAGTTACCCCCCTGCCGTTAAATTTTCTGCTAAAATATGTAAAATGTCACATATCCAGTTACCCCCTGCCACGTGTCACCTTATTATTGGGCCTCTGTGACACATGGCACTGACATGCCACGTCAGCTCCTATGTCACCACTGCCACGTGGCACTGACATGTGCCACGTCAGCAGCCAATGGATGGCTGCCACGTGGCACTAGTTGTTACACTCAAAATTAAATATTTTTGTGGCCAAGGGGGGTGTTGAACTTGTGACCTCTTACTCACTCACACACCTCCTAACCACTGAGCCACATTAGTATTTGTGATTATTATCTCACCTACAAATATATATTACATCATTTGCTACTTAATTTAAAAAAAACTGGCATTTCATCATCTTCATCTCACCTACAAATTCATCTTCTTCAGTTCCTCTTCAAATCCAATTACCGAGAACCATAATTTACCCCTTCGTGTTCTTTGTTCCCCCTTCTCACAATCAACACCAATCAACTACTCTAACAATCCCATATCGATTTCGTTTCCTAGCAATTTCGTTTTTTTTCATTCCCTCTTTTCGTTTTTGTTTTCGATTTCTTAAATTTCGATTTTGTTTTCGATTTCTTCTTCAGTGTTTTTGGGTTTAGGGTTGTCATGCGAGAGAGATACGAACTGAGAGAGAGACAGTAACGAACGGAGAGAGAGAGAGAGAGAGAGAGGAAGCAATCTGATTTTTGATTTGAGATTCCTCTATAGCCTCTTTCTTCTTTCTTTGATATACTAGATCTGGTTTCCTCTTTCCTCCATAACGTTTTTGAACCAGATTTCGTGGCCTCTTTGGTCGAAATGAGAAGGTTTTTGAAGAACAGAAAGGGTCGAAATGAGAAGGTTTGTTTACACTGTTTGCAGGAAGCTTTGAGGAAGAAGATGAATTCACTTTCATTTTAATCTCTATTTTTTTAATAAAATGATGTAATGGGTGAGTAAGGGGTAAATTATGAAATGCCAGATTTTTTTTTTAAATTAAGTAGCAAATGATGTAATATATATTTATAGGTGAGATAATAGTCACAAATACTAATGTGGCTCAGTGGTTAGGAGGTGTGTGGGTGAGTAAGAGGTCGCGAGTTCAACACCCCCCTTGGCCACAAAAATATTTAATTTTGAGTGTAACAACTAGTGCCACGTGGCAGCCATCCATTGGCTGCTGACGTGGCACATGTCAGTGACACGTGGCAGTGGTGACATAGGAGCTAACGTGGCATTCAGTGCCACGTGTCACAGAGGCCCAATAATAAGGTGACACGTGGCAGGGGGTAACTGGATATGTGACATTTTACATATTTTAACAGAAAATTTAACGGCAGGGGGGTAACTGGATAACTTTACATTTTGCAAGGTTTTTTTAAATGTTTTTTTTTGTAGGGGGGTAACTGGATAATGGCTATATTTGCAGGGGGTAATAACTAATTAAACCAATATAATATATATATCCTAGGAGAAGAGTGCCTGAGTCTGTAAAGGTTTCCAAAGTACCTGTAAGCTTTGTTGGGTTAGTGGAAAATCTTACAAGGGCGTGAGGACTGGACGTGTGTCACTGGGAGGTGACCGAACCAGTATAAAAATCTCTGTGTTCTTTACTGCTTTATTTTCAGTTTTCGTTTCTCGTTAATTCGTTCCGTAAACCTGCGCAAAAAATCAATCAAGTCGTTAAAGGGGACTTAATTTTTAAAATCTCAATTCACCCCTGGAGTGGTAGTTGTTGTTGTAGGCGAACTCTACCAATGGAAGATGATCCTCCCATTTCCTTCCGCTATCTAGCACACATGCCCGAAGCATGTCCTCAAGAGTCTGAATAGTTCTCTCTGTCTGACCATCATTCTGAGGATGATAGGCAGTGCTAATAAGCACCCTTGCACAATGCACACGTACAGGCACAACATTATACACCATATTCAAGTTCCTTTTAATTCAACATTGCTTATAAAAAAAGTATACCATATTCAAGTTGATTACATTTTCTAGCATCAGGTTACTTGTATTCTTTTAATGAGGGGGTAAAAAAAGTGCCAAATTTTACTTGGTACACCATTTGTGGTGCTCCTCCCCCTAAAGACTACACTATTTCTATTCACCCACAACACCCACACAGCTGCAATCCAAAACTTATATTTTAGTCTCTTCGTTTTTTTTGCCTCCAACTTTGACTGCGCTCCTTTGTAAGTGCTCCCACAAGCAAGCAGAATTTACATTGTTCAGCCCCAGCCAATGTTGAACCGTGGCCCATACCTGCGCTGAAGTATCACACATTAAAAATAAATGGTTCTCATCCTCCCTTTCAGTACTGCAGATTGCGCATAATGATTGATTGTCCATTAAAAAAATATTCAGAGGACTAAACTTAATTCTAATAAATGTGAATGTGAATTAATATTTTTATTATCAATAAATAACATATTTGAATTGATATTTAAAATTAACATCAAATTAATTAGTGTAAATATTAACGTATTAAATTGTGGATCATTTTGCTTTGTCCAAGTAGTAATTGGGTTCGAATCTCACTTCGAAGATACTCAAGTGAAGGGGAGAGAAAAGAGGCGCTCTCAAATTTAGGGTTTTAGCTGTGATTTGAACAAGTTTGAGTAGTAACACTGTTGAATCCACTTTTAGTTTGGTCAATATAAAAATTAATTTATTTAATTGCATAAGTTCCAGAAGAGTAGCTCACTTGGCTGAATGAACGAGACATTGTTGGTAGAAACGTAGGTGTGCGGGGTTCAAACTCCCCTCTAACTACTAAAACACTAATTTCTAACCACTTTGCCTCCGTCGACCGTCGGACTCGGCTCTGTCGGGCCGGGCTTAGACTTGGGCTGTGTGGTGTAATTTATTATTTTTGAAAAGATAATTATTTTATTTTTTGTGGTGTATTTTTTATTTTTTGGGCTGTGTGGTGTGAACCTATAGAAAAATTACTTCTGATGGTCATGTGAACATTTGCTAGACATATAAATGTCACATGATATAGTTGGAACCAAAAAGAGTGATTTATGGACTTAGGCCCTGTTTGGAAACAAAAACATATTAACTCATACTAGAAATTCAAATCTCATTCACTACTTGGAAATTTTTTTTACTTCATGATTAATACCATAATGAAGAATCTGAGCAATTTTTAATATTTATTCTAAAAAAGCGTGTATCCATGTCCCAATCCCCTGCTGAGAGGGTTTACTTTGTTGTCTAGATTCTCAGTTTAATATGAGTCAAGTGAGATAGACTCTTATAAGTGAGTAAAGCTTTTACAATGTCTATTTTCTTTATTCACAAAAATTCAAACCAAAAACCTTGTTTAAAACAAACTTGTTGTGATTCAACCATTTTGTATAAGCAATAGATATGTATTCATAAGCAACAAGACCCATGTGTATGTTAATATCAATATAATATGAATGTTGTGTGCTACTGCTAGCTAGTACTATGAACTAGCATGATATATAGAATTCATATATAGCAATAGCATAATAAAGGACCTGCGTGGGGTCAAAATAATAAGTTTTGCTACGCATATCTGGGTTCAAAATTAAAGCCTGTTTTACTAGTTACAACTCACGTGCTACATTAATTCACTTAATTGTTCCTTAGATAGCACTACCAACCCCCCCACATGGACCATCCATATGTTTCTCATGCAATTTTCAAAAGATGTGCTAAAACATCTTCAATGAAAGGTCACATGTTCTCACCATCTTGTATTGCAGACTAGGGAATCGATCACTTACATTTTAACTCAAAAACAAAGGCACAACTCTAAAGTTTTCATTCTAACCCTATGCTTCTAAAAGGGAATACCGAATATATAACAAAATTTGTCAATAATACCGAATTATCAAATGAAAATGCGCTGACAATGGTTGAATACATATCTTGCCATACCTGAAATTCGTATTGCTTATACAAAATGTGGTTTTTTGACTTTTCCTTTGATCTGGTTTTGCGGTTTTGGAGATGTATTACTGTGATTAGGTTATGTTGAGTATTGAAAATACTTATTTACACCGTTTGACTTGTATTCCATTAATTTGGGGGAATTAATTGACGGTAATTATAGTTTAGGGAATTGGTGGTGATAATTTAGTATAATAAATTAGCATTGTAATGGTTGACTTTTGGAATTAATTGTTAGCAAAGAATCAGTAACGTCTGCAAGTGGAACAATTCTAAAATACAATTCGTTGCCTAAAATAAAAAACGCAAGCAGAAATTTCGCTGGATCTGTATTTATTATTTTCCGTTTAATTGTTGCAGCAGTCCACGTTAATGCCACGCTGTCAGTTATTGGTGACATGTTATTACGTCATCAATGACGTATTTTTTATTGTCTGGTGAGGTGGACATCTCATGTGGAAGATTCATGGTTTATATTAATTAAGATTAAGATTAAGATAAGATAATGTAAAACAAAAGTATTGGTATCCATAAAAAAACTCTTTAATATATTGTTAGTGACAATAAAAAAAGGCCTTCATAGCTCCCTAGATACTTTGGATTTAGTTAAACATGTTCCTGAACTCAATTAATCTACAATTTGGATTTGTAAATTTTAATCGAGTCCTTTAATAATATCCCCTTCAAGTACGTACAACTATCCAACTCAAACCCAAATGAGAACTACACCAACAGTACCCACCTCCAACTATCCTTTTCTTTCTTCTTTCTTCTTTTTTTGCTATTTTCATCTTCTTCTTAATGCCTGCAGCTAGCTTGTCCAAAATATTAATTAATTTTGTGTTGTTTTTGGAGATCACCAAGAATGTTGTGACGGGTATCATGTGTCATGTGTGTAATGTGCAATGAAGAAGAGGACCATTTCTTTTATGTTAATCAATTTAGCTTTATAAACTCTTAATTAATTGTTTCACTCTATTCTATACATTATCATATGTGTAGACTTGCCTTTGAATTGGATGAATTGGAGAGTTACTCTATCCTCTCTAAGGTGAAATGTAGGTGATGCTTTTTTTCCGTTTTACCTCAAAGGATTATTGGGATCTGTGAACTGTGATGGATTATTTTTTACTGTTGTGATAATCTTTAAATAAGGGAGAATTAAAGGGATTATTCGATGGCTATGTTTTCTATACATGAATTATTACTGCATTAACATACGTACAAACAATGACGCTATAAGGAAGTGGAAACCCATTCCTCTAATGTTTTTATGTGCCTTATAGTTGGCAAATGGATGATTAGGGCAAGTGGAAATCGATTCTCATTTGATGCCTTTTTTTGGTACAAGATTCTCATTTGATGTCACTATAACTTTCTCTGCATATGCATTAATGTATTATTAATTAATATTGTAATGCTACAAGGAAAAGGAAATTCGAAGTGCCTTATAGTTGGCAGTAACTTTTACCATATGTTTGCCTATCATGGGCATATGGCTATATATCACTGTATATTGTCCATTCGTGAGTTTATATACAAGTCAAAAGAAGCAAGAGAAAAAGACTAAACTACCCAATACTAAAAAAATTAAAATACAATAAGGCTTAAGTGAGAGTAAATACAATAAGTATAACAGCTAACTAAGAGTAAATACAATAAGTCTAACAATCACCATTCAAATAATATTAAAATAAGCAATGGTTTAGAACTTTATGATTATCCACTAACATAGTCAATAGATAGTTTTTGTGATAGGATCCTTAGGACTTAAGAATGACATAGAATGTTTTTATGAAATGAAGTGTGTTTCCAAAACACAACAAAAAATTGGTGTTTAGAATATATTTGTATCCTTGGAGGATACTTCTTTTTAGGGTTAATTATGTTTTTCTAATACAAAAAAAAACTATGTTTTTCTAGTTATTATTTTTAGTCTTCAAATAATTTTTTTCTTCTAATTATAGTTCCCGCTTATATATTGTTTACACTTTTGGTCATTGCATGCTTGACATTATCTTGATGTATGGCTAGTTAACAAACTATCACGTTGGAATACTTTTCTAACGCTTATCAGTTCACATTTGAATAAGTGTGAAAAAATTTGAAAAATCAAAATTTGATTTAGGACCTAGAATATGAAGTTGTGATTTAAATTCAAATAGAATATGATCTGCTGTGTGCCCTAGTTTTGATTTGTCCATATGATCTTTTGCTTTTAAAAAAAAAAGCATACTCAATCTCTTCCAGAGAAATTATCTCAACGCGAAATAAAGAGACCTTGTATCAATGCGAGACAGTGTCACACCCTTTTGCTTGCGATCCTATTAATGCTTCCCTTTTGCTCTAAGAAGGCTGACATTTCCTAGAAGACCTACTGCTAATAGGGAGGTTTCTCAAGCCCTGATCTGCTGATTGGCCACGAGCAATGATGACGAGATCTTGAAGTACAACCTGTTTTCACCATCCATTGGAGTTGATGTGGCACTTCAAATTCCGTAAGTTTAGATGTCGTAAGTAAGACTAATTCTCTCTCTCTCTCTCTCTCTCTCTCTCTCTCTCATTTTCAACTATAAAGTCGCTAAAACAAGAGGGAAGAGCTGAATCTAGCAAACAAACATATAGAATAAGAAGATAAAAACTAAAATACTGAAAATAATAGTCCATAAAAATCAAAAATTTGGAGCATCTCAAAAAATTACATGTGATTTTATAAAACCAATATATACTACAGAAAATAGGTAATTCAACCTAAGTAGCTACCAATATTGACCAATAATTACATTTAAGGCCTAATCAAATGTAAAATTTTAGACTCGTAAACTCGCGGTAAAATCGAGAGTTTACCGATTCTATCAGAGTTTACTTAAACTCGTACGAGTTTACGAAAAAAGAGAGTTTACCCACTAGTTGACTCGCTTTTGGGATCTAGACTCGTAGACTCGTAAACTCGTAAGAGTTGACTCGAGAGTTTAACAACCATGATGATGTTAATTATTCTCTTGAATTATTCAACTTTATTATACTATAAAAATAAAAAATATTTGATATATTAATAAGTAGTTTAAATAGTCATTAAATCTTCATGTTTTTTAGATAGTAAGTTTGTAGTGGTTGATAACTCTCAGAAATTTGAGTTATCTATGACAAAACAAATGAGAATTAATCTTGTTTAAGAGTAATGTATGTAAATAAATGTGAATATTGTACATATTTAGCTAAAAGCCTAAAACTGTGTTTTTGTGTAGATATTATATTTTGGGCACGTTAAGTGCCATTTTGTGAGATTTCACCTGTGCGCTAAGTGTGCAAGAGTCAGTAGCTCTGGTGTTGTGGTTAGTGATGAGGCAGCATCGTGGCAAGTAGCTGGCGTGTGGAAAAGAATTAAAGTAATCTTAGGTGGTATAATAAGGAAATAGGTGTTTTGTCTTTAGTGGCAAAGACATTAATTAAAAGTAATATATCACGTGTCTTTAGTGACAAACTGTCCTTGATTTTAGGGTTGTCCGCTCCTGGCAGCAAAAGCAAAAAGGCCCAATTGGTACTTGGAGAGAGAATGTGCTATAAATAGGTACTTTACCCTAGAAGTACAGAGAATTCAGCCTTCACGAATCCCTAGGTCAGAGAGTACACTTTCCACCTTCCATTCACCGTACAATCGTCTTCCCCAACCATCTTTCCACCATATTTAGTGTTGAAGCTCATTTGTGAAGCTGGATCTCGCAATTCTGCAGCATAGTTCTTCATCTCAGCAGCACAGAGGCTCTGTAACAGATCTGCAGCACTGGGAGCTTACTTTGAGCTCCTCATTGTTTGTAATTTCTCTATTCTGTTGTGTATCTTTGATTTCAGCTGTAATTGCTATGTTCAGGACTTCATTTATGATGTTTTCGTGTGCTTTTATCATGTCTAAGCTCATCATGAGCTAGTTTCCTTTTTAGCCACGATCTTGGTGATGTAATTACGGATCTATGTTGAATGTTGTGATTAGTGCTTGAAGCTTCATTAACTCATGTGTTTTTATGCTATAAACTCTGTTTCAACTTTATCACTTTAATTAGAGTAACGTGTTATAATATCCGGAAGGAAATAAAGTGCTGATTTCATGAGTTAATATGGTTAAAAAGTTAGGAATATTGCTTTTCCTACTGAAGAATAGGAATATGACGCTAGGGCCATAGTGTGATCTGAAACATGCTTTACACACTTCAGAATAAACCAAATGGGAGCTTAGAAAAAAGGGAACCTTTGCGATATTCTGATCTTAAAACGGGACAGTTTAATTTTAATTCTGCACACTGAATGCTATCACAGCACTGATCAAAACACTGATACAAAGTGAAGTAATTACGGATCCTGGTCTTGACTAATACCATCTCTCTGATTTAATACCTCGTGTTATTGATTTTCTTACCATTTGCAACTTAATTACTGTTAAACACCGTGAATTTTTACCATGGTTTACTTTTTATTTTTCCCTTAATTACTTGTTTGACTGTATATACTTGCACACGTTTTTACACAACAGTAGTAGTCTTCAATTTTTTTAATTATCAATGACAAATATTAATCTCATGTTTTTTTATAAATCAATGCAGTTATCCCTTTTTCTTTATATGTTAGTGCAGTTATCCCGTGTTTTTTTATATATCAATGCAGTTATCTCGTAGTTTCAATTGATTATTTTAGTTGATTAGTAGATTATAGTAGATAGTAAAAGAGAGATAGTAGATTATCAATAAGAAATGTTTGTTTTAAATATTAATAAGCAGTTTAAATAGTTATTAAATCGAAGGAAATTGTAACAAAAACTTAAAAGCATCACTGCAAATAAGAGTAGGGAAACACGAATCGAATCATAGAGGTCAAATTCTCACTACTGAATTAACACGAATCGAATCATAATAGCACCTAAGCAAATCCAAGGAAATCGATCTTAATATGTATTTTGTTTCTTATTATAAAAAGAAAAATAAAAGATAGAGATATTCGGGTGATTGGCTGATTGCCACAGAGTATGCTTAGATGCCTTTGCCAAAAGAAAGTAAACAAGACAACTTGAAACCAACTTACAAGGACAACTTAGAAGGAAAATAGATAGTTGCCTTCATGTGTGTAGTTACCGTGAAGTGAAAATGACCAAACAATATTTAATATACTTTTATATAATAAATTGAATCTTTCATTATTTGAGGAAGAATTAACATCAATGTGTTATCATCAAAGTAGCGAATTAATACTTTCAAATATAGGAAATAAGACACCTAATTCCTTGAGGATATTTTCAAATATGGCCCAGAACCCTTGAGTCCAGTGGTCCCTCTCTCTCTCTCCTCTCTATCTCTCTGCCACCTTCTGATGAGCACATGCAGCCAAGTTACTTTTGCACTTTCTAAGCTGAAGGTTCCTCAAACTTAGAGTGCAAACAAGCGGGTGCAGATCCTCTCCATTTAATGGAGGGTTCCATTTGGAGAGAGAGTGACACAATGGATATTTTAATATTATTTTAAAAATAATATTAAAATATTCATTGTGTCACTCTCTCTCCAAATGGAACTCTCCATTAAATGGAGAGGATCCTGATCCGGATCCCAAACAAGCTATAAAAGAATGGAGCTAGAGCTACTGATAGACTAAGCTAGGCTAATGAAATCAGAAAAATTGGGACTTGCAAGGAAGAAGATAAAACAATAAAACTGCATAGATATTTCCTGCCTCTTTTGAGGAAGACAGTACACTTAAATAGCTAGGGTTCTCAGCTGCTGAATCATAACATGGGCCATGGGCCTTACAAGCAAACTAACATAAAAGAGTATTAAGACAGAATTACTAGTTGCACCTCCAGTATTTTTATTTGAACCCTTTAAGCCAACCAGGCTTCTTAGTGATTCTTTTGGGCCTCATATTTTTCAGCCTATCACTACTATCCGGCCCAACAGAAACCTTGTCCTCAAGGTTTTGCGTTGACACGTGGCGTAAATCCATCCGTTGGCACTGCATTCTCATCGAACGGTGGTGCAATTCCTGCAGAAAGGGTGGCACGTGGCGCTGTTTCAGTGGAGGCAGGCGTGGGTCCAGCGGGTATATGGGCGCGTGGCGCTGTAGGCGAAGAGACGGGTGCTGTAGCCGAGGAGACAGGCGTGCTGTGTACCTTGGGAAGAGGAGAGGAAAACGCGGCAGTAACTGATGGGAGATCTGAGGGGGCATCCAACGGCTCTGATGACGCGTTGGGAAGACCGTTGGGCGCGTGAGGCCTGCTGTTCTGCGCGGCAGCTGTCTTGGGCAGAGAAAAAGGCGCTGCAGTTTTCAAGAGGGGATCCTAGGCAGCTATCAACGGCCTGGATGGAGGGACTCGTGGAGCGTGGTAATCGTGTGGCTGAGGGCGCTCTGCGTGGGGCGCAGTGTTGTCAATTGTCAATGCGCCAGCTGTTGGCGTGTTTGCTGTTTGTTGCGTGACTCGAGGCTTGTGCTTTCCATCCAACGGTTCTGATGTAGCTTTGGGAAGAGAATTCGCAGGCTTTAGTGGGATAAGTGCTGTACTTACATCAGTTTCAATTTCACCCTCCTTAAATACTCCCCTTGGTTCAGAATTCGACCCATTCTCTCCCTTCTCCTCTGACTTATTTTTTTCCATGTCTTCTATGTTCCCCCTTTCCTCTGCACACTCATCTCTTCTCTTTTTTGTCAGTTTAGAGCCTTGTATTTCTCTTGCACTTTCGAAATCTAAAGCGCCCAAATCCGAAGGGAGGGGTGTGAAGTGGGAACTTGGGTCTCCACCATAGTAAGGGCGTAGTAGAGAGACGTGAAACACTGGGTGGATCCTGGTTGATGGTGGCAGATCAAGCTCATAAGCCACAGTACCGATGCGCCGGGTCACGGTGAAGGGGCCAAAATATCGCTTGGCCAGTTTCTGAGATGTTCTGCGAGCTACAGTTTGTTGCCTGTAAGGTTGTAGTTTCAACAAGACCAGATCTCCTGTTGCAAAGGTATAGTCAGCCCTTTTTTTGTTAGCTTGAGTGATCATGCGTTGTCTGCTTCTTTTTAAGTTTTCCTTCAAAGTACTTAACACTTCTTGGTGTTGTTGCAGGGTGGACTCCAAGCTGTTTATGTTGGTTGAGCCTCTGACATAGTCTGGAATAGCTGGGGGAGGACGACCGTAAAGGGCTTGGAAGGGTGTCATCTGAATGCTGGAGTGAACCGATGAGTTGTGCCAATATTCTGCTAGATGGAGAAACTTGAACCATTGACGCGGGTGGTCCCCTGCGAAGCACCTCAAATATGCCTCGAGGCAGCGGTTTACCACTTCAGTCTGACCGTCCGTTTCTGGGTGGTAGGCTGTACTGTACTTGAGCGTCGTCCCTTGGACTCGGAAAAGTTCTTTCCAAAAGGAGCTTAGGAAAAGGGGGTCTCTGTCCGAAATGATGGTTTTGGGAATCCCGTGCAAACGGCAGATCTCGACTGAGAAGCGAGTGGCCAAGTCTGAAGCCGTGTACTTTGCTGGGAGGCCGATCAAGTGGATGTACTTTGTTAAGCGGTCACAGACGACCCATATCACTGTGTGTCCAAAGGAAGCAGGTAAATGAGTTATAAAATCCATTGTTAGATCTTCCCATACCTGATCTGGTGTTGGTAAGGCCTGTAGTAACCCTTTCTTTTTCTGAGGCAGGTACTTGTTGTGCTGGCAGGTTGAGCAGTGCTGGATGAAGTGCTTGACATCCCTATAGATTCCTGGCCAAGTGAATGATGCAGATAGACGCGCCAGTGTTGGTTTCACGCCCGAGTGACCTGCAGTGGGGGTGGTGTGATATTCTCGAAGGAGTGCTGGGCGCAGATCATCTTCGTCAGGTACAAAGAGTCTCTCCTTAAAATAAAGTAGACCATTTCTGAAGCTGTAGAGTTGTTGCATTGCCGGATCTGACTGGCTCTTCAAAACTAACTCCTTTCCTTTTGTGTTTGATGCATAATACTCCTTGAGGTGAGACAGAAAAGTTGGCACTGGGGAAGAGACTGCCGAGAGAAGGAGGCCTGCCTCTGAATATTTTCGACTTAAAGCATCAGCAACTTGGTTTGCTTTGCCAGGTTTGTAAAAAATCTCGAAACTGAAACCTTGTAGTTTAGATGCCCATTTCTGTTGTTCTGGAGTCTGTATTGTCTGAACTAGGAGATTTTTTAGGCTCTTTTGATCTGTGAAAAATTGGGACTAAGCTAGGCTAATGAAATCAGAAAAATTGGGACTTGCAAGGAAGAAGATAAAACAATAAAACTGCATAGATATTTCCTGCCTCTTTTGAGGAAGACAGTACACTTAAATAGCTAGGGTTCTCAGCTGCTGAATCATAACATGGGCCATGGGCCTTACAAGCAAACTAACATAAAAGAGTATTAAGACAGAATTACTAGTTGCACCTCCAGTATTTTTATTTGAACCCTTTAAGCCAACCAGGCTTCTTAGTGATTCTTTTGGGCCTCATATTTTTCAGCCTATCAGCTACTCATGTGCTTGTTTTGCTTATATTAGAAATAACAAGTGACCAAGCAACTTAGATTATCGCTATGTTGATGGAGCATTTGGTAATTATAATAGTGCTTAATTATATCCGGCCAATGAGAGCACTTGAATGAGAAGGTACATAGGGGTCTCTTCCAGCTTAACCAAGGTCTTGGGTTTGAATCCAGTCTTGGGCATGCAGGAGTGTTAAATCTCTTAAGGGAGAGTTTTGCCGCCTATTATGGTCTTACCCGGCTCGAGGGATTAGTCTCTGTAATTGCGCGCAGATGATATCCGATTTATACCGTTAAGAAAGTAATGGTATACACGTACCGACGATAATTGTATCCATTTTCTTGACTTAATACTTCAACAACCAGTCCTCTAATGTTCAGCATAGTTAGCTAAAAACTCAATAATATTAATAATACTATACAGTATTGAAACAGTTTACTTATGAAGCCAAACACACTAGCATTTAAATGAAAAGTGCACCTAGCTCCGAAAAACAAAAGTGATGCTTGCTATATTGATGAAAGCTTGCAAAGAGGCTCATGCTTGGGGTCATCAATTCCATGCTTTAATAATGTGCAACTGCAAAGTGAAAGTCATCTGTGATCACTTTACCACCATACTTCAAAAAGAAGGCATTTAATTTTAATTTGTTTATTTTTATTTACATACTGTAACATAACTCATATAGTTCTCTAATATAGGCAAAACAAGTGCATTGAGTAGCTCCATTCTTTCCTTTTGTAGCTACTTAGCTATTGCCTGTGACTATGATTGGTGTTTAGAGAATTTCAGAAATTAATTGGTGCATGTCCTTCTCATTTCTCATTTCTCATTTTCACTCTTCAACTTTGACTGCAAAAACAAATAATATTCCTCACACCAGCAAATTAAACATGCATGTGGTCACACCAGCTTTCATCCACTAATAATTAATATCTTTTGGTCCTCTTTGACTTTTCCTTTTCTTTATTTTAACAACTTTATAATATTTAAAAAATTTAGGACTTACTAAAAACGAATTTCAATATTTTTAACTTTTTAATTATAATGATTTAGCTATATTTTAATAGTACTGATAAAAAAATTAAAATGTACAAATTTAAAATGATAATATATAAAGTATGTATATAGTATTATTTAAATATATTGTTGCATTTTAACATAAAAAAATATTTATTTTTTGACAATCTTCTTTAAGTGTGTAAGAGTTTCTTAATATGAGTTGTTCTGTACCGTATCTCTGACTAAGTGTCCGATCTTGGATACGAAGTCCGGTCCGAGATAGATGGTATATGTTCTTGGTCAGTCCGAGTTGGTGCTCCGATCTGAGGTGGGGTGGTACCTGCAATGACACTCCGACGCTCAAGTCAATGAGTGAGTCAATTACAAGTAAGAGTATTGGAAAAGTGAGTACCTACTCGGACTGACCAAGAACATAAATACCAACTATCTCGGACCGGACTTCGTATCCAAGATCGGACACTTAGTCAGAGATACGGTACAGAACATTGGCGACCACAGTGGGAGACTCTTATACTCTAGTCTTTCCCCCAACCTCCTTGGTCAGCAATGGCTCCAGAACTACGACGGAGGAACGTCTCCAGTGTCGTGGTTAGACCTGACCAACAGCAATAGAATTACAAGGCATATCTCAATAATAGAGGTCAAATTCTCACTACTGAATTAACACGAATCGAATCATAATAGCACCTAAGCCAATCCAAGGAAATCGATCTTAATATGTATTTTGTTTCTTATTATAAAAAGAAAAATAAAAGATAGAGATATTCGGGTGATTGGCTGATTGCCACAGAGTATGCTTAGATGCCTTTGCCAAAAGAAAGTAAACAAGACAACTTAAAACCAACTTACAAGGACAACTTAGAAGGAAAATAGATAGTTGCCTTCATGTGTGTAGTTACCGTGAAGTGAAAATGACCAAACAATATTTAATATACTTTTATATAATAAATTGAATCTTTCATTATTTGAGGAAGAATTAACATCAATGTGTTATCATCAAAGTAGCGAATTAATACTTTCAAATATAGGAAATAAGACACCTAATTCCTTGAGGATATTTTCTCACTTTTTGAAGTAATATATAAACAGTCAATATAAGCCTGTACTTGAGAATCCACTAGATGAGCCGGTTTATATAAGTCATTAATATTGTGGTGATACACTTATACCCATTCATTCCATCTCCTTTCTAGAAAGCTGGCACCACATGGTAAGGGTGCTCAAAATATCTGGTTATATGGATATATCTAAATTCATGTCCAAAACCATTTTCAAAATAATCAAATATTTAGATTTGGTTTTGTCCATGTCCATTTTATTTTTTGGTCTTGAATTAGGATGTTTAAATTTTATAACCGAATAAAAAGTTTAAAATATCCGTATCCCAAATTGAACCACTAAAAGAACTAAAAATTAATAAACAAATTTTAATACACCGTCTCTCTCATAAATATATATTTCTTAATAACTTTTCTTCTAACGTTGGTCAGCTGTGATAGATTTTATTGGTAAGCCTTTTAAAATGCAGGAGAGGTTAGTGGTGTTCCCAGAACCCTTGAGTCCAGTGGTCCCGAGAGAAGATAAAGATTGACAGAAAAATAGAACTAATTGGTTAGAAAATATGGCCCAGTTTCTCAGAACCTTGAGCAAGCTAGGATCCAAAAGGAAAGATAAGATGATAATATCTTCCACTTCATTATCCTCTGCAGAGTTATAAGAAGCTAGAAATGTGTAACACCCCGATATTTCTAGCTTGTAGAAATACCAAAGTGCACCACTTGGCATACATCAGAGTAACATCCTGTTATTGAATATTGAACACAACTAAAAAATTTCGATAAATAATTATCAAATGGTTCCATGAACCTCATTAAACTTAACAAAGTACTTAAGTCTCGTGACTTAAAACTTATACAATCCCGGTGTTCAATACGCAAAACATAAGTAGCGGAAATGATTTACAACTGTTAGCTAGTAATAGTTATACAATCGATAATACAAAGTCAACAAAAGGGAAAAGGCATAAACTTAAACTGATTCCTCCGATAACTCCGTGAGTCACCTCGACTAACTGTGTTTCTTCGCCTTTGCTTTCCCATGTTTCTCTGTAAAAACCACAATAATAAAGGGTGAGATAAACATTATCTCAGTGAGTCCTATCGAGACCCCTTACTAACTCTAGCGGTTCATTATGCTTTGATTCTTGAACTCATAGCCCTAATAAGCGACTATGTGGACATATTTTCTTCTAACCCGTAGCCCTAATAAGCGACTACGATTCATGTCTTATTCTTTTCTTTAACTTATCATAACACCTCAAGCTACCTTATTCGGTTATTTTTTTCGCTTTTGGTGAACCCAATCCCGCTGACCTTGGAAAGCGGGCTACATGGAAGGGGCCTAGGGTTCGGGCTTATGAATTCCCTGCCCTTGTATGCTAATAAATCTGGGATCGTCACCCTTGATATACATATATATTATTATATGTATGCCATTCTTCCTTTCCTCAAGGGAAAGTAACTTAACTTGTTTTTACATTAATTGAAACTTACATGACTTGTATGGACTTATAGTCCTTTATCTTAACTTGACTTGTGTGGACTTATAGTCATTTATCTTAAGACGGGTATAAATAAAAAAGGAGTCTCAATTAAATTACTTAAATCAAATATTACATACTATGGCTGAGCAACTAGATCGGGTAGAGCTACAATTACAATCCGAGCCTAGTACCTCAAAAGGAATAAATTCCTACAAAGATTACAAGTTAGATCCCTATAGATGGTATAAATAAAAAGGAGTCTCAAATAAAAATAGATAAATATTAAAATCTAAAAATGTAAAAGTATCATTTAGAAACAATTTATGCATTTGTCCCGTGTTTTTTTATATATCAGTGCAGTATTTTTTATATATCAGTGGTGTTATACCGTGTTTTCTTGTATATCAATGTAGCTATCCCGTGATTTTATATATATCATTGTAGTTAACCCCGTATTTTTTTATATATCAGTGCAGTTATCCCGTATTTTTTTATGTATCAGCACAATTATCTCATAGTTTCAATTGATTATTTGAGTTGATTAGTATATTATAGTAGATTATCAATAAGAAATATTTATCCCTGTGTTTTTATATATCAGTGACAATTATTTGTCCTTTTTAGGTATTAGTCACAAATACTTGTCACGCGTGTTTTAAATATTAATCAGTTTAAATAGTCATTAAGCTTTCTTGTTTTTTTAGATAGTAGGTTTATAGTAGTATTCAAAAATTATAATTATCAATGGCAAATATTAATCCCATGTTTTTTTTAAATATCACTGCAATTATCCCGTATTTTTTATATATCCGTGCAGTTATCTCGTAGTTTCAATTGATTATTTTAGTTTATTAGTATATTTTAGTAGATAGTAAAAGTTATATAGTAGATTATGATTAAGTAATATTTGTTTTAAATATTAATAAGTAGTTTAAATAGTCATTAAATCTTCTTGTTTTTTAGATAGTAGGTTTGAAGTGGTTGATAACTCTCAGAAATTTGAGTTATCTATGACAAAACAAATGAGAATTAATCTTGTTTAAGAGTAATGTATGTAAATAAATGTGAATATTGTACATATTTAGCTAAAAGCCTAAAACTGTGTTTTTGTGTAGATATTATATTTTGGGCACGTTAAGTGCCATTTTGTGAGATTTCACCTGTGCGCTAAGTGTGCAGGAGTCAGTAGCTCTGGTGTTGTGGTTAGTGATGAGGCAGCATCGTGGCAAGTAGCTGGCGTGTGGAAAAGAATTAAAGTAATCTCAGGTGGTAAAATAAGGAAATAGGTGTTTTGTCTTTAGTGGCAAAGACATTAAGTAACCTTTGCATTTAGTGGGCCGCAAAAAGACAAACTGTAACACCCCGTATTTCTAAAACAAAGAAATACCTAAATATACAATTTGGTTTACATCAGAGTATAAAAATTCCTGCTTAGATATACATCGTTGCAAGAAAACAGCAGAAACTAAAACATAACATAGCTCAAATTCGAGTCATGATATCAAATACAGAGACAACGGCAGAAAAATATAAACAGCTAGGAATGAGTCAATCTTCTATCTTCTCCTCGAGCGTGAAAACTGACCATCCTGTTTGCTCCTCCGTTTCTTGTTCTCTGTAAAAACAACAACAATGATAGGGTGAGACAACTTGTCTCAGTGAGTTCTACCGTGCCCCCTCACTATCACTTGGTTTAATTTATAAACCCTTACATCATATTGTTAATATCCATCACAAGCTACTAATCGAAAGGCCGACTGTACAACGACTACGAATCCCGATAAATCGTGTTCTTAACTTAGCTTAGCATAAATCGGATGTACAACGACTACGAATCCCGATAACCCAAGAATTGACCACACCAAAACGTATACAGGGCCTAGGTAAGGGATCATGACTTCCCTCCCTAGTATGCTACTTGTCGGGTCGTCACCCAACGTGATATATAATAAAATACATATCGTGTCCGCATTGGACCGTCTCATAAGTTTTAGATATCTATATCTATTATCGATCTATAACCCGTTTTGATGAATTCAAAGTTAGACATCGGCGTTATAATCATAGCGTCGAGAAGGATCCACGATCCGGTTTGTTATGCCAAAAACATTATCTCACACGCGATCTAAGTTTCGGTTTGAAAACAGTTTTGACCTTCAAAAACAGTGTATTTTCCAAACCAAATTATATAATTAGAGATAGGTCTTTGAATAAGCTTTCCAACGCACCTGAGAACACCTAAATCGGGTTCCCGGATCAAAAGTTATTGCGAAAACAAAATCAGTGTGTTTTGCTGAAAAACTACAAAGCGTCGCGACGCGAACTGGTTCCGCCGCGACGCGAAAAGTGACAGAAAGTTTTGCGTTGCCAAAAATAAGAGAGGTCGCGACGCGATGGCCAAGGGCCGCGACGCGATGGGAGGCAGAATTGGTTGAAAACAGCATTTCGAAAACCGTTTTGTACCGTTTCGCTTTCTATTCGACCCCGAGACATTTCCTAACCATCGAGACTTAAAAATAGATATTATAACCAACATTTCAGTCCATATTCCAGCGAAAGAATTAAAATCAACAAATCGATAAAAACATATATATATATATATTCACCGAAAAACCGTAAAACGCTATTTTCTCGAAAACGGTTTTTGACTCGATAAAATGTTTCGAAAGCGGAATAGTTTCACAAACAGAATTCCAGAGTATTCAAGTCAATAAAAATGAATCCCTAATCGTGAGTAAAACTCACCGGTTTGACGAGTCCCTGAGAAGTCGCGTCCTTGCTCGAACAATCGAATCGTAACCGCTCGAACAGTCCCCGTAATCACGAACCCCCCCGAATGCCTCCGTGACTGAACTCAGCAACCAATGTTCCTCCTGCTACTGACCTCCTTTACGGTATATGGAAATGGTTTCTCTCGCGATCTTGTCGCTTCGAACCCTCGATTCGACGAACCGATAATTTCCAGATTTATTTCCGATTTCCAGTATCAGGGTACAATTCTGCAACAGGTGTAACTTGGTCAATCCGTGACCAAAACTACTCAAATCAGTGCCCAAAATGAAGAGAATTTTGTCTATTTCTGATGAAGAAAGATTCACACGCATGCAACCAGTAGTTTGGGAGATATCACCGAAACAAGGTGACTGATCCAATACAGAATTTGATTCTCAATCGAAACTTTAAAAAAGTTATGAAGCTTTTATATAAAGATATATAAGTTTGGTAAAAAAAAGATATATAAGTTGTTGATCTAAATTATGTATTTTAAAAATATAGTATTACATAAATATATTGTTGTATTTTTATATTCAAAAATTATTTATTTAAAGCAAAAATATTATATAGTGTATGCTTTTTTTAATATAAATAGTTGTCAATATTTTTTATGAGCTTAATTGTTGCAAAAATGTTTTTACTAAACTTCATTAGATTTAGAAATAAAAAATGTAATTCTATTTAATACGTTGAACTTATGAGCATGATTTTTTTTATAATAGAGGCAGATGAGTATGACTAAACATATATCATAGAAAACAAAAATTTACTAATCTTTATTATTTTATTTCATTGATTTTTATCATCAGTTAATAATTCATAAATTTAAAGTAAAACTATAGATTAAAATTAAAATAAAATTTTAATTAAATAAATTTAATTTAGATTAAATTTATAAGAAAAAAAATTAAAAAACTATTCTTTATTTTTACTATTTATAATGATATGAAAACGAATTCATGATTTCTCAATGCCTATGACATTAAAGAACAATATTAAAATATACATGATTTCTCAATGCCTATAACTTTTAAAAAAATTGTTGTTTCCACTACATGATTCACTAACTGATCCATATTTATATTTCTGCATCTTTGTCTACTTCCAAATTGTGAAGAAGATGAAACTCTTTATCCTTTTTGTGCA
Source organism: Astragalus membranaceus (assembly GCA_039519185.1). Lineage (NCBI taxonomy): Eukaryota > Viridiplantae > Streptophyta > Magnoliopsida > Fabales > Fabaceae > Astragalus > Astragalus membranaceus. The sequence continues at coordinate 16,742,059 of CM076846.1, forward strand.
TTTTACCTTTTCTCGCAAAACTCGCTCGTTTCTTCTATTTCTTGTTCTTCATTATGATTTTTTTTATCAAAACCTCTCCTTTCACCATCTAAAATTGTCTCCCTTTAATATTTATTTCTTGCTATAATTGACTAAAACTCTACCTCTTCCACTCATATTCTACTAACTCATGAATTTATTGTCAATTAAAGTAATAATTCATATGAATGTGAAACCCCTCCCTTTGAATGCATAATTGTTACATAACAAAGAATTTTAAAAGTCAACTAATTATTTCTTATTTCAAAAACAACTTATGGTATATTAATATTTTTGATTCATCTAAAATATTATAATTGGTAAATATTTTATTCAACTAATTTAGATTATCACGAATTCTAATAATAATATAATTTCTTTATAAACAAATATATAATTTCCAAAACTGCGTTGATGTTTATCTATCTATCTATCTATCTATCTATCTATCTATCTATCTATCTATCTATCTTTCTATCTATCTAGAGACATCATTTTAAAAATTGAAAGAAAACAATAAATAAAAACATTATCTCATAAGTCTTGTGCAATTAAAAGAAATATTCCTAAGAATGTGAAACCCCTCCCTTTCAATGCATAATTGTTACATAAAAAAGAAATTCAACGGTCAACTAATTATTTCATATTTCAAAAACAACGTATATTAATTTTGATTAAAAAGGGAAATATGTGTGTATTGTAATATTTTTAATTCATATATACTATAATAATTAGTAAATATTTTTATTCAACTAAATTAGAAAGATATAATTTCAAAAAATAGGTTGAGGTTATATATATATATATAGACACACACACACACTTTTAAAAATGGAAAGAAAACAATACATAAAAACTTCATCTTATAAGTCTCGTGTATTTAGAATGAATAGTAACTAATATAAAAAGAGTAAATTGATATTTAATTATATATTAGTATCATTCTTACTAATTCACCATAAGATTCTACAATATCAATGTTACAATTCAACATTGTGACATGCTGTCTTTGAAGTTTATTTGTACAAAAAAGGAGATGCAATGACTTGCTTGTGTTGCAATAGTGCGACTACCTCAAGACTGTAGAATGACAAAAAAAATAGGTTTGTTTATTTTGAAATTAAATCAGAGCGTAAATTGCAATTTAACTCTGTTGAGTATCATATTCTAAGAATGGTATTTGTATTCCACTTGATATAATGATGTTGTCTACTAATATATACATGTCTGAAGAAATCCAAAATAAGACTGAAATACATGGAGATAAAGGGTTAGTCAAATTTAGTAGTATGGATATATGATTGTAAACTTTGAGGATTAAAGTTTTTAGTTGCAAAGATTATGCTTTGCCTTCCTAATAAAGTAAGGAAACATGTTGTGTGCTGCAAAGAGTAATAACAGGAAAGAGTAATAGCAGCAAGTGGATGTGAATGAAATATTATTAAGCAAAACCAAAAGTAGAACTCCTCACCTGCGGACCAAAAGTAGAACTCCTTACCTCAGTCGACTATGCAAATATGTATGTTTGAGCTTGGGGGTTGCCTTTTAAGGATTTCAACTTTTATCTCAAGGGTCGGACATATTAATGTCTAATTATAATTAATTTTGGTTTGTGATTATATTTCATTTTGGCACAACTCCAAGGCTACCTTTTCAATTTTACTTGGTAACCGAATATAACGAAAGGTTTTTGAACTAAACTCGTGATAGGAGAGGTTTGGGAACTAAATTCAAAACTGACCAAATATAATTAAATGTTAGAGTAATACAATGGTTTCATAAAGAAATGAATAGGAATACATATAACCTAAATAAAAATATGTAACCGACTAACTTTAATAAAAATTTCCATGAAAACAATATTCCTATTTGCCATACAAATAAAAAACTGATTGTGTATTTAGTTTTTAATTTCTGTATATCTAGTCTTATTTTATGTATTTTATTTCAAAAAATAATTGATAATAATGCAATATCATGACGCAATTTTAATTTTGATAGAATATTCAAGATGTTTGATACTTAATATATAAAACAACCAATATAAATTGTTTTACTAAAAAAA